>OY757928.1:44323377-44370877 GCA_963585895.1 Sepioteuthis lessoniana | reverse complement strand
AGTTTAAGAATAGAAACTAAAGAAACCTCCCAGCCTTTATTCAATAAGTAGGTGAACCGTGTCCGACAGTCCACAGTCTGCTGGTTGCAGCAATACGAAAATAAAATAAACACAGGAACCACATAGACATATGTGTAAAGATGTTCAAAAGAAAACTTGGTGCAAAAAAACAAAAATAACGAAGAAACCCCAACAAAGTTCAGTAAAATTTGTCAAAAGAGTCTTAAAATCTCTCTCTCTCTCTCTGTGTGTGTGTGTGTGTGTGTGTGAGTGTAGACTTGTCTCTTTCATATCTCGCCTCAACGACCTGCTCCTTCATATTGTCCTTCAAATGCATCACTTTTTCGATGTTTCTAGGTTAACAGTCTGCTTTCTTTTTAAAAGTTGGTGTCACTCAAATAGTTCTCCCCATTCCTCCAGTATAGTAATTCTAGACAATATGAGAACAAAAGAAAAGAAAAAGTCGTCTTCCTCGCAATATATACGAAGATCATTTAATAAATATGTTGAATTTTGCCAGAGGAGTCGGCAATATAAAGTACTGTTTATAGCAGCACCTTTTTCCAGGAAATCAAAGTGATGATTCCTTTCATTCCCCAGAGGACTGTCAGTATGACTGCTGCGACTGGAACTTTTTCTTTACTTGAGAGTCAGAGAGTTTCCACTCCAGGGACTGATTACGGCTTGGAGTGGCAAACCCATGTTTAGCTCGTTTGTAAAAAGTGTTTTGACTAAAACATTCTTCTCTAAATTTCACATGGTTTGCACTTAACAGCTAGCAAAAATTCGCTGATAGACCTCTTTCAAGTCTAGAGCACAAATGCAGTTGACATTTATATGAAAAAAATGTTTTGCGTTTTTCAAAAAATTCCTCTTATTTATTAAATGACTCTCGAATAATTCAGAAAAAACTTTTGAAATCTTAACGCCCTCTTCTGCACGAAACCGCATCACCCAATGATGAGAAAACTCTTACTCAAAGGTGGGAAACCAGTGACCTTCTAAGCCATCATGGGTGGTCTCCTACAAACTTATTGAAAGATAAAATAGCGCACCTTCACTTTAGACAAACCAGTCAGCAGGTGGGGCTGTATAATACATCGACTACACCTCTCCAGAGTAAGATCCCTCCAACGAGTGTCCTGTATATGACGCTAAAACATTTGATGGTGAGGCTCAAGTCTTGGATTTGGAGAATGTGGAGTACCCTTTCATTACTATTACTTCCAGGTCCTCTTTGACCCGAGGCGGTAGTACCTGCTAGGCTGCCATCTATGGATCTAATAGACATGTTTAACAATTTAAATGTGTGGAAAAAAATTACTGATGTAAAATTGAATTGTTAGTGTTATATAGCGATGCTTGAAACCATTTGACAGTATGCAAATAAAACTATTTGTATGAGTAATACTTGAAACCACTTCACTGTGTGCAAACAAAAGATTAATATTAAATAGAATTATAAGTGTTTGACAGCAATATTTAAAACTGGAGGTGTCCTTGTGGTGTCATTGTTAAAGCGGTGGACTTGAGGAAACGTAGTAAGCGAGCTCGAACTCCAATCGCGTTATTATGTTTACTTTCGGGCAAATACCCTTGGGAAAGGTATGAACCCCCTTATCCTCCTAGGGCGTTTGTGTGTGGCCTTTCCTCTCCAGTTCTTTGGTTGCATTCGGTAGACTGTCTAACCTCTGGGCGGTTCTGCCGGGTGTGCCTCGGCACTGGAGATTTCCTCCGGCCTCAGGGGGCCATCCCCCCAGGCTTATACCCCCTTCGGGGGGGGGACCAGACATTGGCCTAGCGGTTAGAGTGTTTGCCAATGGCCCGGGAGACCGGGGTTCAATCCCAGGTCGAGTCATACCAAAGACTTTAAAAATGGAACTTGATACCACCTTGCTTAACACTCAGCATTATAAGGTACGGTTCAAGGGTAAAGTGGAACAATCCAGGGAAAGGAGTAGCGCCCTCCCCTACACCTTGGTGTAGTAGCTATCGAAAGGGGAGCCTTCTGGTCACCCTCGACTATAGTCGCTAACTTTACTTTTACTTATGCTATTAAACAAAGAAACCGAAACCATTTAACTGAGGGCAAACAATGAAAATACTAGTATGTAAACAAATTAGCTCTTACTAATTTTATAATCACATTAAGTACAAAAATATGAACTTACAAAATATATTTATAACCATTTAACTGCGCAAACAAGTGAGTGATGTAAAATTAGATTGTTAGTGTTGGATAGTCATTCTTAAAACCATTTAACTGTGGGCAAACAAATGAGTTCTGATTCGTTTAAAAATGTTGACTACAAACTATTCGTTTACAAATCATCATCATCATCAAATCACGCTAGCAGCACGGATTTCGCTAACTTTCTCTCTTCATCTGTACCTGTCTTCCATCGCTCCTAGTAGGTCTCCAAATTACATCCTGTGTCCTCACGGAACTGATGTAAATACCTGCATTAGCGCGTCCATGTGTAGCGGTCAATAGAAGAACGTCATGAGTGCGTCTTTTCTTCTCCAACAGTGCATGTTACATTCGTCTTACTTAGATGTTGTTTTGTTTTGTTTTTTTTTTTTGAGATGGGAGGTAAGTAGCCGAAAAGCTGTTGTTTCGTGGGGTGTTGCTGGTATTTGTCGTACGTCCCACCAACTTCACAAGTATAACACAAGGCCTTTTTTAAGTAGGTCCGGATGCAGAGTCGAAACCCACGGTTCCGAAAATTCCTTGTGCCTTGTCAGCATTCCCCTAGAGAGGGGCGCCTCAGAGGCCTGGCGATAAACCCAACTCCACCGGAGAGGGCTAGAGCCTGGGGGACGGCCACCTGAGGCTCAAGGACGTCGGTATCAGCCGCAAGACATGATTGCTAGGCTTCCCCAGCACCTGCGTCGGGTAGCCTTAACCAACTTCCACCAGGCCAAGACACACCTGACCCGATCCCTGTACCAGCGAACAGGGCCAGCCGAAATTCGTCCCGTGGGGTGTTGCTTCTAAGATTTGTTCCCTATAGTTCGTAGCATTCTTGTGTAGTTCCCATCTTGCTTTTTCTCTATCCGTTTTGTTAGCATCCATGTGGTGCATCCATACATTAGTATTGACACAACCACACCTTGGAAGAAATTCTGTTTTGTTTCATCGGATAGCTATTTAATATATACATATCTATAAACAGGATTTGGCATTGAATAACCGACAAGGATTGATTGATATGGCATAAAACCCAACCAACCATTCTCTTTAGATCAGACATGGATAACCTTTTTCGAGAAGAAGGTCGCACGAGACATGGCTAAAAAAAATTCAAAGTAAATTTTCGTGGAAGGTACCTCAACCATTCTCACTACTGAGAAACATCCTCATAAGCATCTGCCGGGGAAAAGTTGATTTTTCTTTCTTCAATAAAAAGATCTATGAAAAAATATATATATAATATTATAATATAATATTATCACCAATATCAATGTAATTAACATAATTGTCGCGATAATTACGGAATAATTAAAAGAAACATGAACACTTGAAATATTAATGTATTCAATATGAATATGATCCGTGTATCAAAAGAATTTTTTTTTTTAATTCGCCAATCAAAATTTTGAATAATTATAATTATAATAATAATAATTGTAATTATAATAATAATAATAATAAACGTTTTTTCCCCAGGTGAAATTAGGAGGATTTTTAAAAAAGTACCGTGGATTAGAGTTTTCATCTGACTCCTTTTTATCCCGATATCCCAATATTTTCTGACGAAAAACATTCTCAAAAAACCATCAAAATATTTGTAAAGTTTGTTTTCTTTCATTTCTTTTAAGTAGTGCGTATTAATTAAATTTGAGCTAAGTTTAAACTTTAGATTTTGTTATAAATAAAGAAAAGATGTATTGGGAGTAGCCTTATGGGGTTGAGTGTGCTGGGAAAGATTATGAAGTTGGTCACTTACTTTTTCTTCTTATCCCCATTCACTTATAATCTTTTGTTGGTTGTCCCTGCTGAAACGGAATGAATGACAGAAAAGAGACAGGGATACTTTCAAACTTTTTTATTCCAAGGTTTACGACTATTTCGAAGAGAAGAATATTTTTCCAGGACCAGTGAAAACAGCTGTGCTCCCGGTCGAGGTGTCGATCAGGATGTGAGTAGGAGTTTCTTTTTGGCACCAGAAAGCCCATCTTTTCAGGCATGCGTAGATTGACCTTCCTGTCAGATGCCTCCTGGGAAATTGGGGGTTTTTTGTATTAATTATTTTATTTTGTGTTTATTTTATTTTATTTTTTGTTATTGATTTTTTTTTTATTATTCAATCCCCACAGAAGACAATAAATTTCAATGCAGCATTTAAAAATAAAAAGTTTACTCTTCTCTACTCAAACCCTTCTTTTTTCTAAGGGTTTTATCTCTTTCATTAGAGAATACCTAACTTCTTCACTACACGTGTTGTGTTCGTATCAAGCTCTTATTAAACTGTTTTTGTTTGACACTTTTGTGTAAAAAAAAGACTTTAAAAAATTCTTTAACTTGCTGGGAAAAGTGCTAAGGACAGATTAAAAAAAACGAAGGTTAGAAAAGTGTGAAGTCTCCAAAAAAAAGCTACAAGTGTTGTTTCAATTTAAAATCATGTTATTCGCCGCGGTAACACGGAAATAGAGGTGGGGAATAAGTCAAGTGTTCATGCGGTAAAACAAATAGAAAATGAAAATCACAGAACTGTTAATGTTTAACCTGCAATAGCGAAAATGGTGTCAACACAGAACGAGACAGGTGGCGCGGTAGAGAGAATGAAAGTGAGTTTATGAATGAGTGAGAGTATATGAGTATGAGTTACAGAGAGAGAGAGAGCGAGAGAGAGAGAGAGTTACAGAGAGAGGGCGGGAGAGAGAATAAATTGTCAGTCACTGTATTTTTATTATAGTATTTATTATGCTGTTGTATTTACTGGGATGATTCAAAAGTTTTCCAAAATTTGGAAACGTCAGGAACAATTTGACAGTTCCGGATGCTTTTACCGAGGATGTGAAAGTAATAAACCGAACTAAACAGTGAGATACGGAGCTCGCCTGATACTCTCCAAGTGCTCCTTGCCGGATTTGCCTTTATGGATTAGAGCCTACCTGATCTTGCCTGATCATCGATGTTTTTGCAACTCGAGCGATATTTCTCGAACTATATTGTTACTGTACAGTGATCAACTGTGCCCTCAACTTTCGTTCAACAATTTTTTTTTTTTTTTGTTGCTTCCACGGCGTTATGGCTCAGTTCGAAATCATAAAGCATAAGTTCCCGTATCAGACTACGTTGCACGTTCATCTGTGCGGCTTTCAAATCACGCACGGTGGGAAGAAACGTACAACGTGTCAGCGCACCTACTACCACGGTACTACCAACCATAGCGGATATCTATGACAGCTTGAACTGCTTCAGTTACGTGATATACCTGCCTGAAACAAGTACGGACTAAAATATTGCAAAACCTAGTTAGCTGGGGTTGTAGAGTACACTGACTGCATCTCTGTAGAGGGGTAAGATCCCACCACCAACGAGTGTCCTGTTATATGACACTAAACAATTTGATGACGAAGCTCCAGTAATACAGGAGCTTGGGGGAATATGGAGTGCCCCTTCATTGCCATCGCTCCTACAGGTCCACTTTGATCCGGAGTAATAGCACTTGATAGGGCCTTATCTATGAGTCAAATAGAAATGTTTGACATTTAAATTGAGTGCAAATGACTTATGCTAAATTGAATTGTTTGATCACTTAACTGTGTGTCAATAGGCGCCTCTGGTGGTGTAATGGTTAGCATGTTAGACTAGCAAACCTACACGAGTGAGTTCGATTCTCATTGGGTGCCCCATTCATGCGGCCTTGTGCTACATCTAAGCAAAAAGCTTAGTAAATTAAATAACTGTGTGTCAATAAATAATGGGTGTTTAATTGAATTTTTCGGAATACATGGTAATACTGGGAACCTATTTATCATTGTACAAACGAATAAGTAATGTTGAATAAAATTATTAGTGCAAAATAGCAATGCTTGAATTTCTTTAACTACGTGTCTATATTGCACTATTGGTATAATGTAACACAGCCAGATACGGATATGTGTGAAACGTACATGGAATGTTCATATATATATATATATATATATATATAGAACATAGGAATCCCGAAACACGAAAAACACTTACGACTTCTTAGTTCAGGTACGAAACTTTTTTTTTTTTTATTTCTTTTGAGTTAAAAGGTTTTTCGACATAAGGAGAGAGGCACAATCTTTCTATGCTGACTTTTCCATCTGCCCCCCCCCATCACGTGCGCACCCCATAGCGCACAAATTCGTCTGGCCTCAGCGAGCCCCGAAATTCGACCCTTCCCGTTCGGAGTCTAGTTCTCAACTACTGACTTTTTCAAATCTCACAAAATCCTCCGAGCACGCTTCCGGTGCATGACGTTATTCACATCCCTGGTCACAACCTCTCTCTGGGATTTTTATTTTGACATCTGTGAACGACACATCCTCCCCGCCCGCGCGTCAACACCTGTGCTCAAGTTTGCACCTAACTAACCCATGTGCTGAGCCGAAAGGTTCTCAGCCTAACCAAACCCAAAGGCAAGATATCCTCGGCCATTATATCACAATAAGATACCAATAGTTGGAACCATTTGACTGTGTGAAAATGAATGAATAGTGTTATATTGAATAGAATTAATCGTGTTATATTCAATACTTGAAACCATTTAACTTTATAAAAACACTAGCAATACTAGAATGCAAACAAATTTGTTTTGATTCATTTAAAAATGAAATTATCGATAAACCATGTGTGCAAACAAATGATTGATGTTAAATTCGGAGTTATATAGCAATACTTGAAACCATTTAACTAAATGCAAAAAACATTAGCTCAGACTCGTTTGAAAATGTTATTAACAAAATGCATTTACAAATCATATATATTTAATTCATATGTATAAAGAGATAATGGCATTAAATATTGCATATTGACCCCGACCAAGCTGTCAAAAGAAGAAATGCACCTGTGTAAATAACAGGTGCATTCGGTCGATGATATCAAGAGATCAGAGGCGACCTTGACTGTCGAGGGGTTGAATTGAGTGTGAAATTGTGACGTTCGCTGGAAGTAGGTGGACGTCAAATTATTATATTACCCCGGCGACAGGAAATTTAGGTCAGTTGGAGAGAAGATGCTGGAATGAGAACCATGTCCCAGCAGAGGCTGGACCCCAGACCCCCGGTTGAGCAGCCCAGGAGAATAGGAAAGAAAGGCTGTGATAGCCAAAAGAGTTGTGGGGTCAATATGTTTTAGTCTTTGTTCGGTCTCCAACTCACCTCTCACACACAACCCTTTCAATAAAGTGAGAGGTATATTTTTCTAAAGAACTGTGTCCGCTCGTCTTTATTGTGTTGACTATGTTTCCGTGTATAGTTGCAGATGTATTATGTGGCTATACAACATTTAATTCATATGTATAAAGAGATAATGGCATTAAATAACCTACAATGGTTGATATACCATAAAACCCAACCCAACCAAACTCAACCTAAAATATTGCAAGACTTTTGACTCACCCTTGTTTGTATTTCCGTACAATAATTTAATATTGTATTTGTACTAGAATGTGTTTGACAGCTTTTTTGCTAGTTACTAGAAATTATGAAATCCACAATCAAAGATAAGAAAACACGAGCGAAGGTTATGATAAACCCTTCCATATTCATTAAGAATAGTGCAGGGTATAATATATTTTCTTGTTGGGTGAATGCAATATAGTCCCTTTCTTTTAGCTAGTTGCTGTTGGTGTCATCCCGTCCAGAAATCCTATGCCTTCTCATTTTAAAGGGTGTAGGGGAAAATGCTAAGTACGCGACGGGTACAAACTTCTCAACAAGTGACTGTCGAAAGTCGTAAAGGTACGGATCCAAAATAGCTGTGGGCTTCTGCACATATAGAAAGTTGAGAGTGTGAGAGAGTGCTGTCTGACCCCCACTGTTCTTTAGACTTTAGCCCTTTGATCAAATCTCCAGATATTGGTTGTTGGAGATGACAACAGCATAGGATTTGCTATTTTTTTCTATATGAGCTCACATGTACTGGTAAATATCAAAGGCTTGCCATGTTTTTGCCTGTTTGAGATCACCAAGGATATCAGATCAAAGAAAATGGAATGGGGGTGGTAAGGATTCGTTTATTTCAACGTCTTCATCGTAGCTTAGAGAAAGAAAGAAATGATTGGTTTGGTTTGGTTTGGTTTGGTTTTACAGATCAACCTTCGTGGGTCATACAATACTAAAGCTATCCTTGAAAAATAGTAGTGAAATGTAGTACTATTTAACCCATAGCTGGGGTGATATTGGGGTTCATACCTTTCTCAATAGTATTAATCCTCGAATAAATGTGATAGTGCGATTAGAGTTCGAACTCACTTCTTACGATGCCGCAGTCCGACACGTTACTGGGACTTCCCCAGCAAAAGAAGAGAAGGGGCTAAATAAATGAATAGATTTTCTTTTTAATTGCGTTATAGATATATTTTATTTTAGTTATTTTTACTTTTACCATTCTCTTTTCATTTACGTTATTTTACGCATACACACACACACACCTTTGAGTGTTCGCTAATGGTCCGGGAGACCGGGGTTCAATCCTAAGTCAAGTCATACCGAAAACTCAAAAAATGGTCCTTGATGCCGTCTTACTTATCACTCAGCATTATAAGGTACGGATCAAGAGTTAAGTGGAGCAATCCAGGAAAAGGAGTAGCGCCCTTCCCTACACCACGGTGTAGTAGCTATTGAAAAGGGAGCCTTCGGGTCACCCTCGACTAAGGTCGCTACTTTACTTATTATACCATAAATGTATCCTTTTGTTTTTGTATTTGATTTACTGTGTAGTATCTTATTTATATACAAAGTACATAGGCACCCACAGGTAGCCCCATAAGACTTCCTCCCAAAGGAGTATCTTGGGTATGACATTAAAAGGCCTCCGGTAGTGGGGCTTCAGATCTGGAGCTGTGGGGAGTCAGCACTTCATTGCTATTACTCCCTGGTTCACTCTGACCCAGATTATTAGTAATTGTTAAAGTCTTCTCTGTAGGTTAAATAGATTTGTGTGATAATGAAGTACTTCCTTGTTTAAAATGATTGAGTAGATACTTTTTGCCTTACATAATTGGAGACCATGAGTGTTTAACTAACTTTGGCATATTATAACTCAATAAGGGTTCACAGGTTAACATGCCACAATATTCACCAACCAACTATATATATATATATATATATATATATATATATATATATATATATATATATATATATATATATATATATATATATATATATATATATATATATATATATATATCAGGATGTTTGTTTGCTATGAATTAAACAATCTTTATGTTGAACTTAGGCACAGACAAACGTGCTAGACTGTGACATCTTTGAAAGCAAGTTCGAACTCCATTCGCGCTTTTACGTTCACTTTCGGACTAATCCCTTTGGGAAAGGTATGAACCCCCTTATTCCCCTAGCTATGGGTTAAATAGTAACACTAATGCTTTATAAGGATGGCTTTGGCATTAGGGTCCTCTAGGACGGTTGATATGCCATATTGTTCACTTTAGCTACCAAACATTGATTCATTTGAGGTTATTTCAAATCGGAGACTTATACCTCCTCTTGTGCCTACGTGCACTGCTTACTTGACCGACACCTAAATCTGCACTTCTTCTTCTTCTTCCTCTCTCTCTCTCTCTCTCTCTCTCTCTGTTGCATCTATAGTATAGAGATTTCTTAAATGGAATTTAGACCAAATAGTTATAAACCGGAAAGAGAAAATTAAGATATTAAGTCCTTTGAAAACTGCAACCAGATAGAATTCAAAAACTTAAAATTGATTTTTAAAGGTATTGCACGATATTTTTTTAATTATTTTATTTATTTATCTATTTAATCATTTTCCATGTTTTTATCTTTAAAAAGATAATTATCTGGTTGGATTTTGTTACTCAGCTGTTGTCTATGTCCTCAAACTTTTAAAGAGATGACGTCAGTACTACATGCCTTTGGAACCGGCCAATCAAAGAGTGGCTTAAACAACTCGGAAATTGTTTTCGTTTATAAGAAGCCATTTAAAATGAGATTGACGACAATTAAATAAATTGCATGCTTAATGTTATCACATTCTAACTTTAAACTTAAAATCTGTATTTCTTTAAATTTACATCAGATAATCGATCCAATCTTATCACTTTATTATAGTTAACGTACCCGTAATGTACAAGCGCCAATAACAATGACAACCATTGTTAGAAACCGTAAATTGCGGCGTATAAGTCGACTTCTTTAGATAGAAAAAATTTCTTCACAACTAGACTCGACTTATACTGCAGAGCTAAAATCCAAACCTTTACCAAAGAATGGTCAACCAGTGAAACAGCATTCCTAACAATCGATATACACTACTTACTTGGAAAGTTCCCGGGGCGTAATGGCTAAAGTAAGTAAAGTTGGTGACTTTAGTCGAGGGTGACCCGAAGGCTCCCTTTTCAGTAGCTACTACACCGAGGTGTAGGGGAGGGCGCTACTCCTTTTCCTTGATCCATACCTTAAAATGCTGAGTGTTAAGCAAGGAGGGATCAAGTACTATTTTTTGAGTCTTTGGTATGACTCGACCGGGCCATTGGTGAACTAGCGTCTTTAATGGCTAAAGTACTGAACTGCAACCTCAAAGTAATCAAGTTTGAACTCACGTCACGCTATTACAATCACTATCGGACTAATACCCACGAGAAAAGCATTAAACCGGCTATGGGTTAAATATTATCCCTGCTACTTGTAATGAAAACAGGACAAGAGATTCTGTCTAGTAATCTTTTATTCAATTAAGAATCTTACTACTCGTCTTCTTGACAAGCGGAAATGTACAGCTTTTATAGCTTGGATTATCAAAGAGGAGATAACCCATATTCACAACACTACTCTTCTTGTACACACTCATACAGATATGTTCAAACCTATATCTATATGCATAATTGCACCTAGATCTGTGCACCTCAGTCAGCTGGGGCTGCAGAATACACCGACTGCAGTAAGACCCCCCTCAAACGAGTGTCCTAGATATAACACTAAACAATCTGATGGTGAAGCTTCAGCTTTCTAACTCTGGAGAATGTGAAGTACTCCTTCATTCCCATTCTTCCCAGGTTCACTCTGAACTGGAGTGTTAACATCTGATGGGGTCCTATCTAGGGGACAAATAGAATTGTTTGACATTTAAACTGCATGTAGATAAATAACTAATGATGAATGGAATTGTTAGAAATAGAACTGTTTCCTCATTTAACAGTGTGTAAACAAATGAGTGATGTCTAATTGAATTGCTAGTGAAACACAGCAATACTTGGAACCATTTAACTGTGTGCTAATGAATGAATAGTGTTGAATAGAATAATTAGTGTTAAATAGCCATATTTGTAACCACTTCACTGTCTGCAAACAAATTACTGATATTCAATAGAATTATTCGTATTAAACAGCAATAATTGGAATCATTTAATTGAGTAGAAATAATAGCAATACTAGAGTGCAAACAAATTAGTTCTAACTCATTTAAAAATGAAATTATCAACAAATTGTGCAAACAGATGACTGCCGTTAGAATGTGACTTATATAGCAAAATTTTAAACCATTTAACTGTGTGCAAAAAATGAGCTCTGGTTAGTTTAAAAATGTTGTCAACAAAATGTGTTTACAAATTATATATATCTAATATATATGTATAAAAAGGATATGGCATTAAAAATCTACAAACGTTGATATGCTATAAAATCAAATCTTATATATATATATATACATATATATATATATAAAGAGGATGTGGCATTAAATTACCTACAAAGGTTGATATCCCATAAAACCCAACCAAACCAAACTCAATCTCTGAATCTAATGACGGGAGAGCATATTGCGTTAAAACGTACCTTTGGTGGCAAATACGCCGCCGGAACATTCCATGTTTACCATGGAACAATTATTGTTTTATTTATCAAGTTTAACATAATTTAAATTTTTAGCTCTTCTACGTCATCAGAAGAGTCCATTTTACAAAAATAGGTAATTCGGACAAAATGCAGTTTTAAAAAATTAACGTACAATTTATATATATTTGATTTTGTTGATTTTGATGCCATATCAACCTTTGTGGATATTTAATGCCAAATCCTTTTTATACATACATACATACATACATACATATTATTTATATATATGATTTGTAAACGAATAGTTTTTCGTTAACATTTTTAACCGAGCCAGAGCTCATTTGTTTTCACAAAAATGGTTTCAAGTATTGCTATTTAACACTAATAATTATTTTCGACATTATAAATTTCTTTGTACTCAGATAAGGCTACGGTAGGTTGGTCGAGTTTTATAACACATCAACCTTTGCAGGTTATTTGATGCCAAATCATATCAATACATATATTAGATATATGATTTGTAAATGAATACTTTGTAGGTAACATTTAAAGAAGCCAGAGCTCATTTGTTTGCGCACAGTTAAATTGTTTCAAGTATTGCTATACAACATTAATAATTCAATTTAAAATCAGTTATTTATTGGCATACAGTTAAGTGGTTATGCATATATCATTTATAAGAAAATAATTTGTAGGTAATTTTATTTTTAAATGGGTTATGTAAAGTTGAATTGAGTAAAAGTCCAACTGCCAGTACGGAACTAGTTTCAAGTATTGCTTCTACTAATAGTTTTATTTGCACAGTTAAATTATTTCAAGTATTGCTATTAAACGCAAATAATTCTATTCGGCATTTCTCATTCGTTTGCACAGTTGAATGGTTTCAAATATTGCTAAGTAGTACTACAATATATATATATATATATATATATATATATATATATATATATATATATATAAATTGATAACAACGATCCAAGTGGAAGGAGATTTGGATCGTTGTTATCAATTTTTCTACATGTTGTCGGATTACAATCCTTTATTTACTTTTCATATATATATATATATATATATATATATATATATATATATATATATTTGTGTGTGTGTGTGTGTGTGTATTAAACAGGAACACCATGGGTAATTACAGTAGGAGAACACAAATAAAATAATAAAAAACAACAAAGGCCTTTTCGTCCGGTACTTTTCAAGTTATTAAACACCGGAAAATTAGATAAAAACGTGGGTATATATATATATATATATATATATATATATATATATATATATATATATATATATATATATATATATATATAATCAGGATAGCCAGATAGAGGGGAAAAAAAACAAAAAACTAAGTAACCCCTGTATCTAACAGTTCCCCCAAAATATTAAGAGTATGATTGTTTAACTGCCTGCATAGAGAGGGGCGATTCATAGAAATATAAGAGGCGATTTATATTTCTATGAATCGCCCCTCTCTATGCAGGCAGTTAAACAATCATACTCTTAATATTTTGGGTGAACTGTTAGATATTGGGATTACTTAGGGGTTTTTTTTGGGGGGGTCCCCCTCTCTCTCTCTCTCTCTCTCTCTATATATATATATATATATATATATATATATATATATATATATAAGCAAACAATTATTTTTAACTTTTGATGTAATAAAATATCATATTAGATTTAAAAGACTAAAGAAATTAAATAAGAACGCATATAAAAAGTTTTGAAACAGAAGAGCCAGAGTTGAAAATAGAACAAACATCTCGAACGCTAGGTCATCCCATCACTTCCAGATTTCATTGTGAAATTCAACTAATTTAACTAGACTAAACAATAAGGAATAAAATAACAGAGATTTTGCTCATATTCATTAGAATAAAACCAAATAATTAGAAATAAATATATCATTTATAAAAATCAAATTTTTAGAGCAATATAAAAATTTGCCTTTTCTTTCAAACTGCTATTAGCTTGTATATAGATATATTTCTGCATATTATTACCATGTAGATAAGTTTGGTTTGGTTTCTTTGTTTAATGGCTTATCAACCTTTGCAGGTTATTTAATGCCAAAGCCATTCTCCAAGAAGAACAGTACTGGTACTATTTAACCCATAGCTGGGAGGATAAGGGGTTTCATACCTTTCCCAAGGGTATTTGCCCGAAAGTGAACGTAGTAGCGTACTACGATTTCGCAGTCCATCGCTTTAACCATCACACCACGAGGACATCCCATGTAGATAAGGTCAACAGTATTCTAATATAAAACAATTTTATTAACAATTGGGATTTTTTAAAAAACGATGAAAAATGTTATGTAAATAACTAAGGGAATTATAATATCGATGGTGTCATAGTTTCAGTCACAGACGGACAGACAGACAGACACGTAATCTTCGTTATGATAAAACAGATATACATGGTAACGGGGAAAATTTTACCCTGAGGTGGTAAATCTATTAAAGGGTTCCAGGGTTTTGAGTTTCACACACAATATGAAATTTCTTTGTTTATTTCCATGGGTTACCAGCTTAAAAATAATCGTTTGAATTTAAACTATGCTGAACGTCGTCTCGACTTTCCAATGAATTTGACGTTATCATCTCCACGTAAAATTCATATTACCGTCATTGAATTAACAACACATAATAAAGATCTTGTACACTGACTTCGTGTGTGAATTTCACGAAAATTCTATTCTCGTTCAGTGTATTAATGGGTCATCCAGTCAATTTATCAAAATCTTACATTATTGAATTAACGTTTTATGTTGGTAAATTGTGAAAACAATGAAGGATTGAATCAAGAGGCTGATTTGGCATTCCTTCGATGTGACCAAAAACCAATAAAGTCTGGTGGTGTTGTTAGATATTGCTAGGGTGCTCTTGGTTAATGGAAACGATTATTTGACCTTGGAAGCATGATTCCAAGAGTCATCATCTATTAAGACTTTGTTGACCGTGAAGCTATTTTTTGTTTTTTTTTTTGGTTTTCTTTTTTTCTCTTTCGGTATTTTTTTTTTTTTTTTTTTTTGGTGGGGGATTGTTTTGTTTTGTTTTCAGTATCAGCATATAATTTTAGAATAATAGTATTGTATGGATTTCTGTGAATTTTTCTCTAAATATCAAGCTGTCTGCATCTGTTAGTCCATGTTGTTTCGGGTGAGGATTTTAAACTTTTGCGATATCAGTCGCTTTCGGACTGATCTCTTCGTATTAATTCTAGTTGAAATGCCTGGCGTCTTAGGCCAAGTTAATTCTAAAACTGCTGACCATTGGAGAATTTTCTTCGCCATCTTTTGATGCAATGCCCTTTTTTTATTATTTCAGCCAGAGTCGTAAATCAGAAATGACTGCTTTACTTTAAAGGAAAAAGAAAACACACACACACACACACACACACACACACACACACACACACACACACACACACACACACACACACACACACACACACACACACACACATTCAGAACCTTTTTTGAAGTTTTTAAACAAACAAAAAATAAATATCTAATAATTTCTTTCTAGAAAAGAAAATAAAACTTTCAGAATTCAAAATAAAAAATCTATGATTCTATTTATTTCAAAGTGAATCTGTTTGTGTATCTGTAAGACTGTCCATGTATCTATCAAGTTTTAACATGTCTTTCTAGTTCACAATCAATTGATGAATTTATTTATCTAGTCAGTGAATCTATTAGGATTTATCACGCCATCTGTTTTACCAACCTGTCTATCTGTTTGTTTGTCTATCTATTAATATATTTATCTATTAATATATTTATCTATCTCTTCATATATATATATATATATATATATATATATATATATATATATTTACTAACCTACTATCTACCAGCATTCACGGTTACCAGGAAAAAAGAAAAAAAACCCGCCAGGAACAAGAGATAAGAATATCTTGAATCACCGCCCGGGGGAAAAAAGAAAAAATATCATAGGACAAAGAAAAAAAAAAGAAAAAGCCAACTCCGTCACACCAGTTTAAAAAAATCAAGAGATATGCAGTCAGTTGGTCAAAAGAAAAATAAAACCCATCGTAAAACGCTGCAATGCTACAATTACAAGAGTGCTCAACACGAGTAGAGCCAATTACAAAATTAACTTAAATCGCGAGACGGAATTCTACTAAAGTTTCACCTCAACGGGCCATCAGGGAGTCTCGCTGTTATGATATATATATATATATATATATATATATATATATATATATATATATATATATATATATATATATATATATATATATATATATATATATATCATAACAGTGTTGGTTGTCACTATCTCACTTCGTAGGTTTGTGGCAGACCAAATGCGATATAATTTGGAGAATGCTCAATATCTGTGATAGAGCTATTATATGATAATAATAAGTAAATATATATTAGTTTTTATATATATTTAATAGTATGGACGCTTGTCTGCGATCACAGGTTTCATGACGTCTTATAAACGACAATGATGATGGTCGTTTATAAGACCTCATGAAACCTGTGGTCGCAGACAAGTTTCCATGCTATTATATATATATAAAAACTAATATATATTTACTTATCATTATCATTATTATTATATATATATTTGCAGCTGTAAGAAAAACAACAGCTGCACAACCAACAAAGCCCTCATCAGACTATAATTCCTGTTACAATCTCAGTTTCTTTATTTATTTATTTCTTCATTTCTTATTCCCATCTCGCTTTCTTTCTTTCTTTCTTTCTTTCTTTCTTATTCCAGACATAAGTTCTTTATTTCTTTCTGTTTTCTTTCTCTCTTAATTTCCTTTTCCCATTTCAATATATTTATTTATTTCACATTCCTACCGGAATTTCTTTCTTTTTTTCTTTCTATCTTTCTTATTCCTAACATAAGTTCTTTATTTCTTTCTGCTTTCTTTCTCTCTTAATTTTCTATTCCCATTTCAATATATTTATTTATTTATTTATCTCACATTCCTATCTGAATTTCTTTCTTTCTTTCTTTCTTTGTATATATGCGTGCATCCTTGAATGTTCTTTATTTATTTATCGTCTTTAGTCTTCTCTTAATTTCTACTCTGCTACTTCGAATTCCCTCCATAAAGACTCTCTCTCTCTCACACACACACATACACACACACAATGAGCATCTTTACCCACACACTAAGTGACCGACAACTGCCCTCTAACTAATTGTGTTGATCGTAACAAGATTATCCATTTCATTAGGTCAGCAAGCGTGTTACTTAAATCCCGCTTTTCAATAATCCCATAGTTTCATTTACCGAAGATCAATTCAATAGTACTAAGTTTAATTGTCACTCCCGGAGCCAACTGTTCGGTCTCGCGTGAATTCGCGTGAATCGGTGTTATTCCCGCGTTCCATACGCTTTGCTGAAAATGGCGGGAACACTTTCTCACTGTCTTCGAAAATTTTCCGGGGCTTTTGGCACATTGGCATCCGAATTTAATCAATACAACATTGGAACCTTCTGAAAAGCTGACTGTTACGCTGGTTTGCTTAAGACCGTTCTGACTTGTCCAAATATGGAAAGGTGGAGAGTGGGGTGCGTGGATAGAGGTCAGATTAACGGTCGAATGCTGAGAATCTGAAGTGGCCAGTCTTTGTTGTGTTGCTCAAGGTAACTGGCTTGCGTTTGGACATTATGTATGAAGGGCTGTTGGCAAGGAATGAAGGGTGGGAGAATATATAGAAACAAAAAATTAAAGTCAAGAGAGAAGGAGGGGGGAGAAAGAAAAAAAACAGAAAAAGAAAGAAAAAGGAAAGAAGAAATGGAGAAAGGAACGAGCAAGGAAAAGAGAAACTGATATAGGAAGGAAAAGGAAAGAAACCAAAATAAAGAAAGGAATTGATGTAATATGAAGGGAAATAAGTTGACAAAGAAAGAAAGAAAGAAAGAAAGAAAGAAAGAAAAAGACTGAATTAAAGAATAAGAATGAAAGGATGAACAAATGAAAAAAGAATGAATGAATAAATGAAAGAAACAGAAATCAAGATAAAGAAAGAAAAAAATGAAAGAATGAATGAATGAAAAAAGAAAGAAGAAATTAAACAGAAAGTATGGAAGATATTTAAAAAAATAAAACAGAGACGGTATCCAGAAAGGAACGCGGTAAAAGAGAGTTTTAAAAAAGCTTTATAAATTAGGTTAATTGGGTTTTATGGCCTATCAATCCTTGTAGGTTATCTAATGCCATCCTCTTTATACATATGTATAAAATATATATGATTTGTAAACACATTTTATATACATTTTTAAATGAGCCTGAAGTAATTTTTTACTGAGTTAAATTTAACACTAATTATTCTATTTAACCCTATTCATTCATATGCATACAGTTAAATGGTTCAAAGTATTGCTGTCATACCAATAATTCTATTTTACATATAGGTAAACGGTTTCAAGTATCCCACACTAATAGCTTCACTTGCTCAGAGCCAAATGGTTCCAAGCATTGCATGTATCATTAACAATTCAATTAAACATCAATCATTTGTTTAGATACAGTTAAATGTTCAAATAGTTCTATTTAACCCATAGATAAGACCCTATCAGATGGTACCACACCAGGACAGAGTGGACCTGGGAGCAATGGCAATGAAGGGATATGCCACATTCCTCAAATCTTCAGGGCTGGAGCCTCACCCTCAGATATAGTTTAGTGTCATATGCAGGACACTCGTTGGAGGTTTTTTTTTTATCTTTCTGCAGATATGCTGTCGGTGTATTCGACTGCTCCAGTCGACTGAGCTGAAAAGCTTTATAATGCAGTTTACCAACTGCTTTCAACTGTAAATCTTTCAAAAGCAAATCTCCCAAAATGTAGAAAGAAGTAAAACTAGGAGCCAAGACAACTCCCTTCCCCAAGTCTCTATCCCTACTCCAAGGAAACAAGACAAAACGAACAGTTCATTGGAAAATGGAAGAAAAAGAGTGAAAGAAAAAGTAAACATAACAAACAATATTAATTTTGTTTCGTAAATCTACACGTGTGTATGTACAAGTGTGTGTATATATAAAAGTGTGTGTGTGTGTGTGTGTGTACAAGTGTATGTATGTAAAGGTGTGTGTGTATGTAAGTACAAGTGTATGTATATAAAAGTGTATGTGTGTACGAATGTGTGTATGTAAAAGTATGTGTGCGTACGAGTATGTGTATATGTAAAAGTGTGTGCATGTACGAGTGTGTGTATGTAAAAGTGTGTGTGTGTATATATATGAGTGTGTGTATGTAAAAGTGTGTGTGTGTGTGTATGTAAAAGTGTGTGTATATGTAAAAGTGTGTGTGTGTGTGTGTGTGTGTGTGTGTGTGCCTACGAGTGTGTGTATGTAAAAGTGTGTGTTTATGTGTGTGTCTTCTTTCTATCATCTAGTCCAATATTTCCAGCCTTTTTTCGTGAATGCTCACTTAAGACACTTGGACGCCTTTTACAGTCCCAAAATTATATCACCGCCTCCTCATAACTCATTAAGCTCCAATAGGCGTGTTACAGACCCCAATTGGAGACTCAAGTTGTGCGTCATTATTTGTAAATGGATCAGCTTCAATTTTCTTCTTTAAAAGTTGATGGCTGCAGCTAGAATTTTTTTAATCTCCCGCAAAAGAGTAAGAGATTCCCCACGCGAAAAAAGGGTATCCTGGTTATGACACTAAACTTAATTTGATTGTGTGGTTTCAGTTCAGGATATCTGAGGAGCGTGGAGAACTTCTTCATTACCATTACTCCCAAATCCACTCTGTTAAGGTCCCGGCCATACATCAAATATAATCTTTTGAAAAATTGTTCGTATTCGATAGAACTGTGAGCGAAAAAACACTCTTAAACAATTTCACAAAACATGTAAATATGAACATACACTTAACACGATTCTCGAAACTCTTGGCGTAAAATAACCCGAGAAAAGTTGATTTGCCGTTAAAATCAATCAATCAATCAATCATTAATACTTCTTGAATCTTGTATCAATGTGTTTAGTAGAGATGTGTGATTACTTCATTGGTATGTTGGTTTTTGTTTGGTTTTCTTTTGCTTAATGTCATATCAAACTTTGAGGGTTATTTAATGCCAAAGTCATCCTTACAAAAGAACAGTCGCAGTACTATTTAGGTTTGGTTTAGTTTCTTTGTTTTAATGGCATATCCACCTTTGTGGGTTATTCAATGTTCATGAAAGAAGAACAGCAGGTTGTTATTTACCCCATACCTGGGGGTGAGGAGGTTCATACCTTTATAAAAGTATTAGTCCGCAAGTGAACATAATAGTGCGACAAGAGTTCGAACTCGGTTACTTCAATGTTGCTGTCCAGCACGTTAGCCACTACACCACGGGTACTCCCTGCAATTATACGGTTTTTAATGGCATATCCACCTTTGTGGGTTATTTAATGTTAAAGCCATCATTATAGAAGAACAGGAGTTTGTTATTTACCCCATACCTGGGGTAAATAACAATAATAAGCATTTGTGAACAATTATTGTTTCAAGTAACTTGTTAATACAAATAATTTGTACAGTGATAGTGTTTCAATTATTCGTATCTAATACAAATAATTTGCAAGGATTTCAATTAAACCATTCTATTTAATTATTATGCTATTTGATTTAATTTGCACACAGTTACACTGTTGAACTGTTTAATGCTGTTTTTCAAACTTATCAGTTTGACATATTGATGGGTCCCTTACAGTTACTACTTCTCTAATCGGACCCAGAAGTAATGGTAATGAAGGGTTACCTCCACACTTCCCAGAAATCCAGAACTGTAACCTCACCATCAGGTGTAGTTTAGAGTTACACCAAAGACACTATGGATTCATTTGGTTATTTGTTGTTAGGTAGACTTCTAGCTCAGAGGCTATTGAAAAGGGAGCCTTTGGGTCAACCACGACTAAGGTCGCCAACCTTTTTATTTCGATTCAACAGGGCCATTAGCCTAATGAGTAGAGTGTTCGCTAATGGTCCGGGAGACTGGGGTTCAATCGAGTCATACCAAAGACGCAAAAAATAGTACTTGATGCCACCTTGCTTAACACTCAGCATTATAAGGTAAGGATCAAAGGTAAAGTGGAGCAATCTAGGGAATGGAGTAGCGCCCTTCCCTACACCTCGGTGTAGTAGCTATTGAAAAGGGAAACTTCTGGTAACCCTCGACTAAGGTCGCCAACTTTTTTTACTAAGAATTCTAACTTACTTGATACAGTCTAAAAACTTAAGAGCTTAAACTAAAGTAGGAATTTGCTTAAAACATTAAACTACTGACGCTAAACTTTCTACCACCCTCAAACAATGACCTTATGTAAGGCGTCACCATTCAATTTCTAACGCATCCCCAGAGGTCACCATAGACCCTACAAGGAAACATTCCGGCAGCATCATTATTTATCAATGGATCAACTTCAATTTGCTTGTTTGAAAGATAATGGTGGCTGCGGCTATACTATTCGTAAACAACCCAATCGGCTGGGGCTGTAGAATAGGCCGACTGCATCTTTGCAAAGGGGTAAGATTACCACAACGAATATGCTGGTGAAACTTCAGTCTTGGAGCTTTGGGAGATGTAGAATGCGCCTTCATTGCCATAACTCCCAGGTCCACCCAGTCCCGGATTAGCATTACTTATTAGGGTTCTATCTATTGGTCCAATAAAACTGTTTAACCATTTAACTGCTTAACCATTTAACTGCGTACAAACAAATGACTGATGTTAAATTGAATTGCTAATGTTAATTTGCAATACATAAAACTATCTAATTGTGTGCAACAAACAATTGATATTAAATAGAATTATTAGAGTTAGATAGCAATTCTTGAAACCATTTAACAGTGTGCAGACAAATTATTAATATTAAATAGAATTATTAGTATTAGATAGGAATACTTGAAACCAATTAATTGCGTGCAAAGAAATGAACTCTGGTTTGTTTTAAAATGTTACCTCCAAACTATTTGTTTACAAATTATATAAATTTGATGTATGAATAAACAGGACTTAGCATTAAATAATCTACAAGGGTTGATATGCCATAAAACCTAACCAACCAGTATCCGTTGTAAAACCGTACTTCGTTATCTTAATAAACTGATGATATAAGATTATTTAGATTCTTTTCCTAAACACCCACTTAGCCCTACGTATTTATTTTAATCATCATCATCATCAGATCGTGCTGACAGCACAGATTTCCCTAACACCCTCTCTCTCTCTCTTTCTCTCTCTCTCTCTCTGTCACTCTCTCTCTCTCTCTCTCTCTCTGTCACTCTCTCTCTCTCTCTCTCTCTCTGCTATGATTAACGTCTGGTTTGGAAATCAGTAGGTTTGAAAGTTGACAAAGCGGTAGGAGTCGGTTCATAACAATATATATATATATATATATATATATATATATATATATATATATAATATGTTCACTATCAGTTATATGTAGATCTAAATTAGAATAGCGTAGACACAGTCAGTGGTGCTTAGTGACAGTCAGTTTCTCACTTATACGATCATCAAACGAAATGACTCTCAACAAGCACCGTTGATTCTGTCTTCGCTATCCTTATATATCATCATCATCATCAGGTCACGCTGACAGCATGGATTTCCCTGACTCTCTCTCTCTCTCTCTCTCTCTCTCTCTCTCTCTCTCTCTCTCTCTCTCTCCATCCGTCCCAATCATCCATCGTTCCCGTCAGGTCCTCTAAACTGTATCCGCGCAGAGCTTATGTAAATAAGTTCTTGTTAGTCGGCCAACACAGGCACGTCTATGTGAAGGAGTCCATAGAAGAACGTCACTTATGAGTTCGTTCTTGTTTCTCCAGCAGTGTCCCCACTCCCAAACGTCTTCCTTGGGGAGGAGATACGAACCATGTTGTCTGTATTTTTTAATTCGTAATGATACCACGAGGCGAGTTTAGCGTTACGGTTATCGCAGTAACAAATGCAAATCGGTGAACTTGAGTTTAGATTCTGTTCTTTAAATTCTTCGGGAAAGACATGAATATGTCTCTTCTACCCTCGCCCCCCCCCACTTATGTATGGATAAATAGATGGGTAAACTGGATTCTTTAACTTTGCAAAGGAAACCACACTAGAACTGAAACCAGCTCTACTCTTCTTATAAATTGACCTCGTATCGCATCCTCCCCGTGACGAAGGGGTTAAGTAGATAAATACTTCTAGATGTCTATCTAGCTGTCCACGATTTCAGAATGTGACACAAGGTCGGTCTTTAGTGGGGTTCGGTGCAGAAAACAAGCCTTACGAGGTGGAGGTACAGTTAAAAAATTGCTCAGTTTCTTCAGCATTTCCCTTCAGGGGCGCATCAGGCGCCGTGAAATCAACCCAGCCCTGACCCTTTCTAAGTGAGAGGGGAAGTGCTACCCGACAGAAAGACTTTCTGTATCAGAGCGAAGTAATTTTTTGACCATCTGGCACAAATGCCAGGTACTTCAAGAGAAGTTAGGGTACTTGTCGACATTTACCCCCACTCCACGTGGCTGGGATGTGGTACGAGGTCGGTTTAAAGTGAGATACATAGCAGAAATCATACATTCTGGGATAAGAGTGGTTAAAATAATTGTTTCGTTCCTTTGGCAATCGCCTTCAATGGCGCCTCAGGCGCCGGGCAATCAACCTAGCCCTTGCCTCTTTGCATAAGAGGAAAGTGTGCTGTTTGATGGAGAATCCCGTGGAACTGAGCTGAGTCATTTTATAGATCATTCGGTTGTAAGGTGGTTTCTCTGTTTAAGGCATATCAACCTTCGTGGGTTATTTAATACCAAAGCTATCCTTGTGGAAGGATAGCAGTAACACATTGGCGAGGTGGGTTGTCAAGTGGTTTAATATAAGTAAGAATACATTTCATGATTTGCTAAGTTTTTTGCTAGATGTGGCACAAGGCCGTATAAATGGGGTACCTAATGAGACTTGAACTCTCTCGTGAAAGTTTGCTTGTCTTGTTTCCTAACCATTACACCACCCGTGATGCCCAGTAATAGTACTTTTCTGGTATTTGTTTGATATCCCACCATACCGAAGTGTAGCACAAGCTCTTTAAACGTGGGAGCCAGGCGCAGTGCCGTAACCCAGACACGCTTGGTGCCTCCAAAAATGTCTTGGGCCTCGTCGGCATTCCTTTAAAAAGGGGCACCTCAGGAGCCAGGTGAAAAACCAAGCCCTGCTAGAGTAGGTGAGAGCCTTGGAGACGGTCCCCTTAGGCCAATGGTGAGCCGGTCTTGGTCACATGATACGAATGCTGAGCTTCTCCGGTGCCTCTGTCAGTCGGTCACGACCGACTGCCGCCAAAGCCAAGACACACCCGACATGATCCGTGTACCAAGGAACACGGTCGGCCGAAGTGTCTCCAGGCTCAGTGGGCCAGAACTGCGAGAGAAATCGGAATTCTGTATTAGAGTACTTGTCTTCGAGATAATAATTTTTCTATTTGCATTATATTTCTCGACGTTTTTCAGAGTAATGGTAATATGGAGGTGCCCGTGGTGTAATGGTTATCGTCGTAGGAAATGGCGACACGAGTTCAAATCCTGGACGAGACTGATTGCATTTCACATAGCACTAATACCCTTGGGAAAGGTATGAATCCAATTATTCTCCCTCCAGCTATGGGTAAATAGTAGGGCAGACTAGGTTCTTCAGCCTTGGTAAGGCAACTAGTCTAGGAGAAGGAAAACTCTGAATTCAAACCTGTTAAACTCCGCTTAAAAATTGACCTTGTGTCATATCCTGCCAGACCGGAGGGGTTGGTAAATATGGTAATATGTAATCTGCATAAGGATTTTAATTTGCGTTTCTTGAAAAGGAGGGTTAAAAAATAACTGTACTGCATTATTCATTTTTAATTGGATTATATATATATATATATCTTTAAGAAAAACAAAATCCGATCACTTAGTTACATTGAGCTCTTTACCAGGTATATTTAAATATTCGAAGTTTGAATAATCTAATTGTCCTAACTGAATTATTCCCGACTCCGGTTTGACTGGACTGAAGAATATACATATATATATATATATATATACATAAGCAATTTTTCGTTGACGATTTTTATTATAAAGTCATTGAGATGTAAGTGTAAAAAAAATAACATCATTGTTCATTTAGCCGCAACGAGAAAGAAGTTTCGTTAGTTTCGTTATATTCATACTTATCGGACCAAGAAGTAAATTTTTTAGACATTCACTGTATTTCATTGGACAGGGTAATTGAAAAGTAAATATTTACCCGTGCCTCCCACCAGGCAAGATTTGACTCAAGGTCATTTTACACTGGGGGTCATGGAAGGGGAGGTCACACACGAACCGAGACTGATGTGCTGCTACTCAATGCTGGTCACATTGCACTAGGTCGTGGCCGTGGTAATATATATCACGGAGGCCACGACTAGATGCAATGTGAATCCATGATGTCTATACATACAATATTTTCTTATTTATTATATCTTTCTTGAAGATGTCTATATATACAGTATTTTCTGCAAAAGTCTATTTTCTGTATTTTATTTTTGTCACTTGAATTTCTAATTCTCGGTCTAACTATCTAGAGTTGACCATTAAAAGAATGTATTCCCCGGCACAACTGATTGAAAAGTAGATTGATTTTTATTTTCCTCAGAAAGTATCACATAATTTGACTAATTTCAAATAAATACATTCTTTCAATGGTCAACTCTAGATAGTTAGACCGAGAATTAAAAATTCAAGTGACAAAAATAAAATACAGAAAATAGACTTTTGCGGAAAATACTGTATATATAGACATCTTCAAGAAAGATATAAGAAAAAAGAAAATATTGTATGTATAGACATCTTCAAGGAAGATATAAGAAATAAGAAAATATTGTATGTATAGATATATTCAAGAAAGATATAAGAAGTAAGATAATATTGTATGTATAGAGATCTTCAAGGAAGATATAAGAAATAAGAAAATATTGTATGTATATAGACCTTCAAGGAAGATATAAGAAATAAGAAAATATTGTATGTATAGAGACCTTCAAGGAAGATATAAGAGATCAGAAAATATTGTATGTATAGAGATCTTCAAGGAAGATATAAAAAAAAATAAGAAAATACTGTATGTACAGAGATCTTGTCGAGATAAAAGAACATGTTCGTCCGTCTAAGAATACGCTATTTCCTCTGCAAAAGTGTAAACCCTAGAAAAATAATAAATCAACAAATAAGAATAAGGTGTTCGGGTATGACACTAAACTTTATCGTTATGGTGAGACTCTACCTCTGGATATCTGGAAAGTGTGGGGTTTCCCTTCATTGTTGTTACTCCCTGGTCCACTCTGACCCGGATTGTTAGTATCTATTAAGGTTCCATCTATGGGCCAAATAAGTCTGTTTAAAATTATTCGTATTCGATAGGACCGGGGTGAGTTTCCATGGTATAATGGCTAACGTACTGGACTGTGACATCGTAGTAAGTGGGTTCGAACTGCAGTCACACAATTACGTTCACTTTCGAACTAATACCCTTGGGAAAAGTATGAACTCTCTTACCCCACCCTCCTATCGATTTATGGGTTCAATACTAGCACTGCTGTCTTTCGACAAGGACAGCTTTGGCATTAAATAAACGGGGGAAGTAACCGTGGCTTAGTGACTAACGTGCTGGACTGCGACAACGAAGTAAGCGAGTTCAAACTCTAGTCGTGTTATTACATTTATTTTCGGACTAATACCCTTGGGAAAGCAATGAACTCCCTTGTCCAGCTATGGGTTGAATATTACCCTTACTGTTCTATATGGACGGATTCGGTATTAAATAACCCACAAAGGTTGATATACCATTAAACAAAGAAATCAAACCAAAAGCACTGTGGGTAAAAAAAAACTGTAATGAAACAACACCACAAATGTAAATATGAATGTACAATGAACGCGATTCCCTAACCCATCGACATACCGTTTAATCAATAAATCAATCTTGTGATAAAAGAACATTTATTATAACTTAATTTTCTTTATCCGGGAGACAGATATTCGGCAAGTGATTTAATTTTTTATAATTGAAAAATACATGTGAAAAAGTTTAAGTTTAGTAAGAAAACTACCTTATCGTAAAATGGTCTAGGGTTAGATTGAAAAACCACTGTCTTCATGCATTTCTTAATATTAATCATTCAACAACAATTATATTCAAGTTGAGACATACTTTCGGTGTGTGATTTTCGGTGAAAAACGAGGATAGAATATTTAGAGCAGATATCAATATTAACGATTAGTTTCGCTTCATCTATCGATCAAATTAAACAGTTCAATCATTTATTAAGAATTATCATTACTTATTTGAAATCATACAGGTGTGTGCAAATTGGTCGTATTAGATAGGAATACTTGATACATAAAATTACTAAAAAAAACCCATTTAAGTGAGTGCAAACAAATGAATTCTAATTCAACCATCAATAACCACTTTTTTTTCTTTTTTTGTATATAAACCTTTGTGGGTTACTTAATATCAAAGCCATCCTTCAAGAACAACAGTAATAATACTAATTTACGCATAGCTAAAAGGATGAGCAAAGCCACGGTATTCGTGCCGGATGTTTTGACAGCCAACACGTCACGGCATTCGTGCCGTGATGTTGGCTATTTAACGCTTGGCCTCAGGGGTCCTTCCCACCAGGCTTTTCCTGCTTTTCAGAGTTGAGCTAATTGCTCGACGTCTGAGGCGCTCCAGTCGGGGAATGCCGATGAGACCAAGAATTTTTGTTCCTACTGTGTAGGAGTCGCGATTCCTGCGCGATCCCTACTATATAATGGCCTTGTGGTGCATTTCGACGTGGTGGGATGTCGGAACAATGCCGTCAGCAACACCACGGTATACCTCTCCCAAAGGTATTAGTCAAGAAGTGAACGTAATTGTGTGACTAGAGTTCGAACTCTCTTACAACGTTGTCGCAGCCCAGTATGTTACCCACTGCACCACGGGGACTTTCCGTATTTATAATCAGTTGTTGTCACCGATTTTACAATAAGTTATGTACGACACACTTTTGATTGGAGTCATTGTTATCTTTCAGTGACAATTTTTCCTCATCAAGAGACGCCGCCTTCATTAATGAGTAGCTGTAGTTTTCTGAATTAATTATTTGATCCTTGCCGTTGACCTATGAGGCTCCTCCGGTTAGTAACAAGATTCGTCTGGCCTTGGGGTTTTAACGAAACGCTTGGAGAAAAGGGTACACGAGGAAGCTGAGGGTTGTTTTAAACAAATCCGGGAAATTGCACCTTACGAAACAGCAGCTGTATGGTTAATTACCTCCCATCTTACAAACCATTCTAGCAAGATGAGTAAGACACGCGGGATTTTATAAGAAAAGTAATAACAAACTCATAAGAGAAGTTCTCCTATGGCTCCTACTCATGAAAACACCCGTGTAGGCCGACCAGCAAAAATTTACTTTCATCAGTTCTATGCAGATACTAGATGTTGTCTAGAGGACTTAAGTAGAGCGATGGCCGATAGGGGCGAACGACGAGAGAGAGTCAAGGGAACCCGTGCCGTCAGCACGTTTTAATGTTGTGGACGATGACACTTTTGATATTAGATGACGACGAAAAGAAAAGAAAAGTGATTCAGAGCGAAAAGCAGATGTCGGTGTTGTAATTTACTTACTTTTGAATGTTTGCTAGTCTAACTTGTTAACCATTACAACACCAGAGGCGCCCAGATATCGGTCTTTATAAGCCATGGTTATCACAGATTTTATAATCGCTTAGTCATAAGGATTTTTGTTTTGTTTGTAATATATGTTTTATATACTTGTTATCTTTGTATTTAATATAACCTGGCATAACCTGTCCATGACAGGAGGTACAAATTATATAATTGTTATAAACACGGAAATTGAAATACCGGCTGAAGATGTCCAATTAGTTTCAGTGACCTTGGCCCTAATGGGAAAATTATGAATACACATCCCTGGACACTGTCGCATTACCACGTTATCTATCTATCTATCTATCTGTCTGTGACATTCCACCTATCTTTGGATATATAACTGTAATCCAGCAAAAACGGAATATCATAGCGAGAGTTTTATTGGAGCAATACACTTGTAGAGAACCAATAAATAATTATATCTCTAAGTGAATTGACACGTCTTCATTACAAGTTACATTTATTCAGTAGAACTCTACTGTAAGACCAGAAGGCATCCTAAGCGCAACGGTTATCGTCGTTGAAAATGACATCAGCAACCAGAGTTTAAACCCTGGAGGAAGCTGTTTACCTTCTTCTTCACACTAACGCCCTTTCATTTTAGTTATGGAGAAATAGTATGGCACGCTGAGTTCTCTAGCCTTGGTTAGGCAAACAGTTTAGGAAAACTGAATTAAAACCAGTGGTGCACCGCTTAAAAATTGACCTAGTGTCGCATCCCGCTCGTGAGGAAAAGGTTGGGTAATAATGTTGTATAGTCATCTACAGCATCATAGCGACACAATAATTAAACAGACGCAAGGACAAAGACGCAGGAAGGAACGACGCATGAAGGAAGACGCAGGAAGACTTCTTTACAAAAATATATACCTCTCACTTCATTGCAAGTGTTCGAACGGGTTGTTCAAGGGTTGCATGTGAGAGGGAGCTGGAGACCGAACATAAACTGTAATTTCTTGACCCCACTGTTATGACCGTCACGTTGTGTCTTTCTTGTTCTCCTGATGCTGGGGTCCACTCCATCGGGGTTCCCGAGGGCCCCTCGGTCGGGTGTGGCTTTCCCTACCACATCTGGTCTCTAGCTGTCTGGAACCCTACTGGCAACTGCTCTTGGACTCGAACTCAACTGAGTTAAATAATAATTCAACGCCCACACGATAGCCCACTGGATCTTTGAAATCGAATGTTTAATCGTCATCAAGCGGAAATAACTGTCATGCAGTTCAGAGGTCACTCTCTTCCGGTCCATCAGTCTGTATTGGCACAGTGGGACCTTCACCTTGTCCCATATTATAAGCCTTAATCCGCCCACGCGATCTCTTTCGATTACTGGCCATTGGAATGTGTCACTCCCTTCCGGTGCATCACCTTGGAATAGCATTTTTTGGGGCCGGGTCGAAGGTCAAAACATAACAATAATATAAAACCAGAAAGGTAGTCATTAACGAAGATTTGCTTAGTTTGATACAAAGCCAGAAATACACAGCATTCAATGAGAATTGAACTCAGTAATAGCTGTCTGAGAGCCTAGCTTGTTAACCATTTCACTACGAGAAGCACACATAAAACGACAGAGTTTAGTAATGAAAAAAGACACAAAAGATGGAAAAATAAGGTATATTATGTTCACGATGGCCCAGCGGTTAGAGTGTTCGCCAATGGCCCGGAAGACCTGGGTTCAATCCCAGGTCGAGTCATACCAAAGACTTTAAAAATGGAACTTGATACCACCTTGCTTAACACTCAGCATTATAAGGTACGGTTCAAGGGTAAAGTGGAGCAATCCAGGGAATGGAGTAGCGCCCTTCCCTACACCTTGGTGTAGTAGCTATCGAAAAGGGAGCCTTCGGGTCACCCTCGACTATGGTCGCTAACTTTACTTTTACTTTTATGTTCACAAAGCCTTTCATAAACTAATCAGAATGTGTTTTTATGTTTAAATTTCTCTTTGTCGTGAATTTATGTCTTGTTTGTATTTCTGTATTCATTATCATCATCATCATGTCGTGCCGCTAGCACGGATATCCCTGATCCTCTCTCGCCACTTCTCCCTATCGTTTATCACCTCTGGCAGGTCTTCAGGGCTACATCCCAGGAACTTTTTATATGACAGAATTCAAGTATTTTGTCTTTTATTATTTCTTATCAAGTATCTTCAGGTACCCCTTTGAGTTTATTTAATTTAGTAGAGTATATTATGGTTGAATAGAAGATCGAGTAAAATGACGGTCACTAGCAAGGAAAATGAAATCGGCTAGCCGAATTCAAATTATAGCATAGGCTATTTGGATTTTACGTTGTGCTAATACCCTTGGGAAAGACATGCATCTATTTTTTCCCGCAACTATTTATAATAAGTGGAGCAGATTGGGTTCTTTAGCTTTTGTAGTGAAGCCAGCTGAGAAAGAAAACTGAAATCGAACTGCCTACCAGCATGGCATTACTCCATTACTGTCTTACTGATGTTTGAGAAGACCTGAGTTTTTCAATACCGGAAGAAAAAAACAAATGAGTTGGAATGGAGAGCCCTTAATCTATGAAAACAGTTATTGAAATTTGAAGCAGTGTTCTCTCTTTTGATTAGCAGGGGAAAATATTTTATAGCATTTCTAGCTTTTGTAGTATCAAACAATGTCAAATGATTAAGTAAAAAAGACTAATAATTACGTTCGTTCGTTCAATGGCATATCAACCTTTGCAGGTTATTTAATGTCAAAGCTATTCTCCGAGAAGAACAGTAGTGATACTATTTAACCCATAGCTGGGAGGATAAGGGTTTCATACATTTCCCAAGGGTATTTGCCCGAAAGTGATCGTAATAGCGCGACTGGAGTACGAACTCACTTACTACGATTCCGCAGTCCATCGCGTTAACCATTACACCACGAAGACCAGATCCCAGAGCGGCGAGATGTCTAGTGGATGCCTTCCGCGATCACTCTTCTCCACTTCTTTCTGCTGGTTATATAATATTCTGGACAGGCACGCAAATTCTTTTGGTCACACCTCCGGTCTACCACCTACTCGTTGCATATGGACACGCCTTCTTTTAGCATGCCACTCACACAGTTTACACGGCACTTCCACTGAGGAACAATTTGCGTCCAGTATAATTTAGGAAAAAGGTTCACTTCATGTTTTGCCATCCACGCAACTTGTATGACATTTCCGCTGGAGTATCTTCGTCCCATTTACTTCGGGCAACAGGGTCATTTCCTGTTATGCCACCAACGCAATTTATGCAGCTTGTCAAAGGGAGTTTCCAGTCAATACTCAACATAACCATTCTATTTTGTGTGAACAAATGATTAACATTGAATAGAATTATAAGTGTTTGATAGTAATAATTGAAACCATTTAACTGTTTAGAAACAATTGCAATACTAGTGTGCAACCAAATTAGTTCTAACTCATTTGAAAATTAAATTACAGACAAACTAATCTCTTACATATCAAGTATGCAAACAAATTACTGATGTTAAATTGTGACTGTTACATAGCAATACTTGAAACCATTTCACTGTGTGCAAACAAATTGTTAATAGTAAATAGAGTTACTCGCATTAGATAGCAATACATGAGACTATTTAACTGTATGCGAGAAAATGACCTCGGACTCGTTTAAAAATTTTATCACCAAAATGTTCTTACAAATTATATATATCTAATATATTGTATAAAGAGGATTTGACATTAAATAACTTACAAAAGTTGATATGCCATAAAACCCAAGCAAACTAAATCATATATATGTATATAAAGAAGATTTGGCATTAAATAACTTACAATGGTTGATATGCAATAAAACCCAACCAACCTAAATCATATGTATTTAATATATATGTATAAAGAGGATTAGGTATTAAATAACCTACAAGGGTTAAAATGCCATAAACCAAGCCAAACCAAGCATAATAGACTAGGGAATTGGATCTGGAGAGTTAGGCGGGCAAATGTTAAAAGTGATGTAGTCGCAAAATATTTCCACGGCCAAAATTTGGTTCTCCTGCTTGTGTGCCATGTTACCAGACGTAGGGTCTTCCAGCAGCCATCCTCTCAATCCAGAGCAGCACTATCTCTTTAAGGTACTTGATGTGGTTTTCTGTGTGGAGCCTGAGTCTATGTGGGAAGCTGAACGAAGGCATAATATCACCATCACTAGAGAGCATGACACCATGATGTAAACTGGGGGTTTGGTTTTAGTCAATTTGAATATGAATCTGTCCTCAGATTGACACCAAAACACTCTGAAATGTTCGTATTGGAACTTCCGCAGTAAATGCCAAACAATGCAGATATTATTTGCTATAATATCAAATAATATCCATTTTGAGGGTTTTATGCCAAAGCCATCCTTACAGAATAGTAGTGGTACTATTTAATCCATTTATAACATTTCCAAATACCTGGAAAAGTGAATTGCATCATGGTACTGCTTTCTTTACAGTGTCCAAGTGACTCTTGTTTATTGCACTGTAGACAAAACTTAAAACAAATATAGCGCATGCGCGAAATTAATAATTTAAAATGGCAACAATTCACTCACCGTGATGTGTGTGTGTGTGTGTGTGTGTGTGTGTGTGTGTGTGTGCGCGCGCGCACGCGCTCATATATTTGCACACTTACACACAGTTTAATCATATTTACCAACAGCCGGCATAAATATTGCTACTTTGTGAAAATATGTAGAACAACATTTTGATCTCAAGAATTTCAGTACAACATAGTTACAGGACTTGTCATTGTGTCATGTCATATTGGGTATCTCCACAGCTTCTTCAAAACTAAGAAAACAGTTCAAACCAAATTTTTAAGCTGATATTGGTCATCAAAATGAAAGACAGAAAAAGAAATGGTGTTTTTAAAGAAGAAAAAATAATAATTTTAAAGCTGTTATAATAAAAAAAAAAAAAGCACAATCAATCCCTTCTCCCTTTCAGTCCTAAGAAAAATAATTGAACAGACTGCGCTATCCAACATTGGTAGACAACCAGTCTAGGAGAAAGATAACTGAAGTCAAAACCTGTTGCTTGAGTCACTTAGACTGTCCGACATTGTCTTCAATCTCATTTTGGTGAATTCTGTGATAACACTGATACCAAACTATTGTCACTGGCATGGAGAGGAGAGACCTGCTGCATAGCAACTGTTGGTCTTTGATACAATCTTGCTCAGTGCTGCATTCAGACACAAAAAATAGCCACTACTTTTATCAATAAATAACAGAGACACAAAATATGCACGAATTAGTCATGAAACAGCACATTTCCAACGAATATAATCATAACACCAAGAAAACTTCAACGGGTAACCACGTAATTCCTATATTCTTAATTATTTTCTTGTCTGTGTATAAATTCCATTGTTTAATACACACTGAAATTTACACTACCAATAGAATAACTGCAAAGCTGTAACTAACATTTTACAGATTTTTGTCCGCTGCAGTTAATTGGCTCAAATTAAATATCAGCATTTTCACAATGTGCTGATAGCATAGAGTCCTCTGACTATCTCTCGCCATCCGTCCCTATTGTTCATCGATCTTGGCAGGTCCTCAAGACTGCATCCAGTGTCCGCATAGAGCTAATGTAAGCAAATCCTTAGTCAAGTTATCTTAAACGTTTGTGAATTGGATATACGTGGAGCATTCAATAAGTTTCCAGACTTTTTTGTATAGGCATTTAAAATTGTCGTAGACTCTTGAAAATTCAGTATGTTATTGCTATACATCTTATGAGATGACTGACCAATTTTTATGATTTCAGGTTCAAATGAACAACAGCAATTGGAATACACCCTACTAAAGCCTGATTGTCACAGCTGGTGAATTTTAAAAATGCAATCTGGACGTAAGGACAGTTTAGAAGAACAATATGCAATAAAATTCTGTTTTAAACTTGGAAAAAATACCACAGAAACGTATGGAATGCTTCAGACTGCTTTTCGGCCATCTTGCATGAATCGAGCATCTGTTTTTGAATGGCATAAGAGATTCAAGGAAGGCACGGAGGCTGTGAGGGATGATAAGAGGTGTGGGAGGAGTAAGGAAGTCAATACATAGAGTTGATTGGCCAAAGGGTTAGGGTTAGGGCTAGAGTTACTATGTTGAGGTTTTAAGGGAGTTTAGGAAGAGATTCCGTCGGAAGAGGCCAGCACTCTTTAAATCGGGTCAGTGGCATTTCCACCAGGACAATACACCAGTCCACAACTCCATACTTGTCACAGACTATTTGACCAAGATGGGCATCAAGACAGTTCCTCAGCCTCCCTATAGTCAAGACCTTGCTCCCAGTAACTTTTGGTTATTCCCTAAGCTCAGAGGCTGTCGTTATGAGACAATTGAGGAAATGAAAGAGGCTGTGACGAAGATCATTGACACGCTCACACCAGAGAACTTCCACGGGGCCTTCTAGAAGTTGTTGGAATGGTACAATAAGTGCATTGCAGCCGGAGGAGATTACTTCGAAGGGGACTAGAGTTTCATGTGAGAACTATCAATAAAAGTGTCTATACGAAAAAAGTCTGGAAACTTATTTAATGATCGTCGTATAATTTCTTATGCTCATTCATTAGATTAAATGATGCCCCGTATATCCATATCACAGGTATTAAAGTTCTTTTCATTTTTACCCATTGTTGGTTGATTTTACCACATGTCAATCCTTATTGGATTATTTAATACCAAAGCCTTTTTTTTTGCAAGCAGTTATATTATTTCAAACAACTTAAGATAATCATTTGTAAAAAAAAATATATCGAATCATTTTTGGCAAAACTTCTGAGAGAATACTTGATAATTTTTACCATGTAAAATAATATCTTCATACTTACAGCGTTTCGGCCGAAGCGTCCTTCGGTCTATTTCAGGCGTTTCATGTTGAACTCGGGATCCCAAACGGAACCCCGAATCGAACCCTTTATGTAATCCACGGGTGGGAGGTTGATTGTTCTAATTCCGTCAACTATGTCCGGGTATAAGTCTTAAGCTAAAGCAAATATTCCTTATTATTTATCGGAATTGAACCTGCAACCTGCAGATGATTTCACTTAAGCACGCTTTTCAACCAAACGCCTGTGTCCGTTGTGCCATGTGTCCTGCTGGACAACTCAAAGTGAATTTCTGGGAATAATAAACTAAATGTCTCCATCAAATTATGTGACAACAACCACCACTACCATGTACAATTTTTTTACCTTGGCTCATATCTCGTTTTTTTTTTTATCCAGCTTTTTTTTATTAATGGTTCCCAAATAGTATTCATCACTATACTTAGTCTGCTCAAGAGGTCACTGTCGCCCAGAATATGGGTTGTTTCTTATTCTCCAATGTTCTTATCAATTATTTTAACTTCATCCCATGAAGGCAGATGGTTTCCCTCCTCTTTCCATATATGGTCAGCCATACCCGACTTTTCGATCTCTTCTCAACGTAGTGCTTTTTTATGTTCCTCTAGCCTGATTTTAAGTAGGCTGTATGTGTGGCATTTGTATACATAACTACAACTGCATGGGATGAAGTACATATAATTATTGATCATGTATTTTATTGGGGGCTTGAGTCGGAAGAGATATTTCCGAAGAGTCGTGCCACTCCTGAATAAGGTTTTGATATCATATGGACCATCTACCTTTTGATCTTTTCTGCAAGGCGTTTGACATGGGTCAGACAGACTATAGTGAGTTTTTGTTATACAAATACCCTAAATCGGCTGTTTTGTTCTTTCTCCATTGTGAACCATATAGATGGTGATGGTCTAATTGAGTTCACATGATCCAGTAGTGTTCGAAGTCTCCCGGATGAGGCCTGAGAATGAATGTATCATCATCGTATCTAAGCCACAATGGCTTTAGTGATATAAATCCTAATGCCATTTCTTCGAAGTATTCCATGTATATGTTAGCCAATACTGGGGACAACGAAGATCTCATAGCTAGTTCTTCTTCTTGTCAGACCCCATTCCAAAGTAGATCGTTTTCACAGAAAGTCATCAACTCCATCAGATTATCTATTTGGGGTAGGTAGATAGAGTGTTCGCCAATGGTCCGGGACACCGGAGTTCAGTACTCGGTAGAGTCATACCAAAGACTCAAAAATGGTACTTGATTCCGCCTTGCTTAACTCTCAGCATTATAAGGTAAGGATCAAGGGTAAGGTGGAGCAATCTAGGGAAAGGAGTAGCGCCCTTCCCTACACCTCGGTGTAGAAGCTATTGAAATGGGAGCCTTCGGGTCACCCTCGACTATGGTCGCCAACTTTACTTACTTTACGTTTTTCTGGCGAGGGATCTGCAACCAACTTGTTCCGTACTATTGTTTGTGTCTTATCAGTCGGTAACTTCGTGAACAGGCTTACGACATCTAGATTCACCATCTGGTTGGAATGAATTTGGGCATTACTGATTTTTTTTCCACGAAATGGACAGAGTTCTTGCCATATTTGAGGACTTAGCCGTTAATTGGGTGACTATCTCCACAAGGAAATGGCTTAATAAGTGACATACTGAACCTCTGTTTCCGACAATTGATTCAAGTGACTGTGGATTGAATAAAGGGTTTAGTTCAAAGTTCTCTGTAAGCTCTCGAGCTCAACATGAAACACCTGAAGGAGGCCGAAGGACGCATCGGCCGAAACGTCGTAAGTATAACAATAAATATGAAGAAAACAGTCCGAATATTCTAAGTGATAAAAATTGTAGCATCAAATAACTATTCTTCATACAAATAATTTGTTCATAGTTATATTGTTTCAAGAATTCTTATATAATACAAATAATTTTTCAGCAGTTTTATCTGACCAGTGAAGGTAGCTATTCTTATTACAAATAATCTACAATCATTTATATAGTTTTGATTGGTTTGGTTTGGTTTGGTTTGGTTTTATGGCATATAAGCCATTGTAGATTATTTAATGGCGAATCCTCTTTATACATATATATTAAATATATGTGATTTGGTTTGGTTTGCTTTTATGGCATATTAACCATTGTTGGTTATTTAATGCCAAATTCTCTTTATACATATATATCTAATTCATATAATTTGGCTTGGAAGGGTTTTATGGCATATCAACCATTGTAGGTTATTTAAAGCCCAATCTTATATATATATATATATATATATATATATATGATTTGTAAATACATTTTTATATCATTTTTAAACGAGCCTGAGCTCATTTTTTTGCTCACAGTTAAATGGTTTCAAGTATTTCTATGTAACAGCAACAATTTAACATCAGTCATTTGTTTACACTCATTTAAATAGTTATGCATAGGATGTAAGAAATTAGTTCGTTGGTAATTTCATTTTTAAATGAATTAGAACTAATACACGAGTATTGCTATCTAACATTAATAATTTTATTCAATATTAATCATTCATATACTCACAGTGACATAGTTACAAGTATTGCTATTTTAGACTAAGTGTTTTATTCACCCTTACTCATTCGTTTGCATACAATTAAATAGTTCCAGGTATTGCTATGTATCACTAACAATTCAATAAAACGTCAGCCCTTTGTTTACTCACAGTTAGATGTAAAAACAGTTCAATATAGTATAAGGCGTTTGTCTACACTCAGTTTCAATGTCAAACAGTTCTATTTGACCCATATATTAGACGTTATCAGGTTCTACCACACTGGGTCAAAGTGGACCTGGGAGTAATAGCAATGAAGAGGTACTCCGTATTCCCTGGAGATGCAGTCGTTGTATTCTACAGTCCCAGCCGAATATGGCTTCGGGTAAACATTAATGTTTTGAAAATTTATGTTGTTTATATGATTTATTTGGTTTCAATTATTCCTATGTAATACTAATAATTCACAATCAATTAAAAACACTTGGATCATTTTAAACAGTAAACACTTCATACTAAAATACAACATCAATGTTACAAGAGACAATGCATTGATAAAGTTAAAGCCTGTGGTATAACTCGACCAGGGATTGAACCCCGGTCTCTAGGACCATTGGAGAATACTCTACCCACTAGGCCAATGGACCGGTGGTCTGTTTGACCTATAAATAGACTTGGGATTAATGCCAATGAAGGAATGACTCCATACTTCCCGAAACTACAGAAGTGGAGTCTCACCATCAGGTGCAGTTTAGTTAGACACCCAGGACATCTCTTTGAGGGAGGAAATCTCCACCTCTCCGCAGAGGACACAATCAATGGATTCTAAGCCTCTCCAGCAGAGTGGCAGATATCCTTGTTAGTTGTACGCGTACATCTTTCATGTCATTGTATTTTTTTGCCACTTGTAATTTCTTTCTCCTTTTCTCTAATTATTAAATGTTAACATTCTTCAACGTACATTTTTCCTGTCTACTCATTAGATATGTTCTCAAACACTCGACATTCTCTTCACTCTGTTGGCAGGGCCTAGAATATGCCAACCAAGACTAAGATGTCCTGGGTATGACTCTAAAATGCATCTGATAGTGAGACTTCTATTCGGAAGATCTGGGAAGTGTGGAGTTCCCCTTCGTTGCCATTACTTTCAGCTCTACTCTGACCGAAGCTGTAATACTTGTTAGGGCTCCATCTATGAGTCAAATAGATTTGTTTGAAAATTATTCATATTAGATTGGAATACATGAAACTATATAACTGTATGCAAACAAATGATAATTATTAAATAGAATTATTATTGTTTTGAAGACTTGAATCCTCAGAATGATTATTAGTTATTTGAAACCATATTACTGAGTAAACAAGTGATCATTATCACAGAGAAATAATAAGTAAAAACCGTATAATAAATAGTTTTAGATAAGAATACTTGAAACCATAAAACTGTGTGTAGTGGACAAGTTCACCTACCTCGGAAGGAGCGTCTCATCTACCGAAAATGACTTTAATACAGAACTAGTGAAAGCATGGACAGCCATCGATAGGCTATCGGTCATATGGAAGTCAGACCTATCCGATAAAATAAAACGCATTTGTTTCCATGCAACAGTCGTATCCATACTTCTGTCGGAATGCACCACTTGAATGCTGACGAAGCGTATTGAGAAAAAGCTTAACGGCAATTGCACAAGGATGCTACGATCTATATTAAACAAATCCTGAAAACAATATCCCTCAAAACAGCACCTGTACAGCCACCTACCACCCATCTAGAAGACCATCCAAATTAGACGAAAAAGACATGCGGGACACTGCTGGAGGTGCAAGAACAAACTCATAAGTGACGTTCTCCAATGGACACCTTCACACAGACGCGCAAGTGTAGGACGGCTAGCTAGAACTTATCTACAACTGTTCTGTACGGACACGGAAGCGATGGATGATAGGGACGGATGGCGAGAGAGAATTAGTGAAATCCGTGCGAGCAGCATGACATGATGATGATGATGAGGATTTGATATCATATAACTATCTTCAAAAACTTCTTAAGAAATAACTAAAGAAAATGTAAAAATTAACATACAAAGAATGCGATCCCCTAAATTCCAGGTACAAATAACCTCGCAAAAGTTGACATACTATTTAAATAAATCAATCAATTAATCAATACTCCCAGGTCCGTTCTAAACTGGAGTGGAAGTACCTGTTAGTATCCTATTTATGGGTCAAATTGATTTGTTTAAGGTGATGTAGTGCTTACTTGCTTACAATAAATGTGTTGATAAATTTTTCGTTATTGGCCTAGTGGGTAGAGTGTTCGCCAATAGTCCGGGAGACCAGGGTTCAATCCCAGGTTGAGTCATACCAAAGATTTTTTAAATGGTACTTGATACCTCCTTGGTTATCACTCAACAATATTAGAAACGTATCAAGGGTAAAGTAGAGCAATCCAGGGAAAGGAGTAGCGCCTTCCCCTACATCTCAGTGTAGTAGCTATTGAAAAGGGATCCTTCTGTTGGCCCTCGGCAACGGTCGCCAACTTTACTTATAATTAGAGATCATAATGATTAAACTGACTTCAGCATAAAATAACCCTACAAGGGTTGGCATGCAATAAACTAAACAATCAATCAACTTTCTCTTTCAGCAATATTTACGCAATGTCACAAATTGGCAATTCTGTACCCACGTGGAAATAATATAAGAACAGGGCGTGTCTCTCTAAACTTCTCTGTCTCATGCTTACAAGGTCACACTACCTTCAATGGTCATCCTGCCCGAGCGGAGGGGTTGGTAAATAGTACCTTCAATGGTCAACCCTGGCTACTTCTGTCATTGCTACCAACTTATGCAACCACAATTCTGAAAATTCTTTAATTGCAATATTTTGGTAGTGTTTCCTGTCAACTCGTTAGATATGTCAAACACTCGACATATTCTCTGCCCTATTGGCAGAGACGAGGATACAAAAACTACAACTACAAAAAAAAATTAGAGGTCCTGGGTATAACACTAGAATGCATCTGATGGTGAGACTTCTATTCTGAAGATCTAGGAAGCGTGAAGTAACCCCTCATTGCAATTACTCTTACACCTACCTGACCTTGTTTCAACGGGACCAGCCGGCTGGGGCTGTTGAATACACTGACTGCATCTCTGCAGAGGGGTAAGACTCCCCCGACGAGTGTCCTGTTATATGACATTAAACAATCTGATGGTGAGGCTTCAGTAATGCTGGAGCTTTGGGGAATGCAGAGTACCCCTTCATTGCCATCGCTCCCAGGTTCACTCTAGCCCGAAATGATAGTACCTTATAGTATCTATAGGTCAAATAGGACTAAACTGTGTACTTATGCTAAGCTGAATTGTTTTAAATATAACTGTTTAACTCTTTAAATTGTGTATTTATCATATTTACCCAACCCCTCCGCTCGGGCAGGATATGACACAAGGTCAGTTTTTAAAGCGGAGTTTAACAGGTTTGAATTCAGAGTTTTCCTTCTCCTAGACTAGTTGCCTCACCAAGGCTGAAGAACCTAGTCTGCCCTACTATTTACCCATAGCTGGAGGGAGAATAATTGGATTCATACCTTTCCCAAGGGTATTAGTGCTATGTGAAATGCAATCAGTCCAGGATTTGAACTCGTGTCGTAGTGTCCAATTCCTGCGACGATAACCATTATGCTAAACTGAACTATTTATTTGTATAAAAATGGATTTAGCATTAAATCCTATTTACCAACCCCTCCGCTCGGGCAGGATATGACACAAGGTCAATTTTTAAGCGGAGTTTAACAGGTTTTAATTCAGAGTTTTCCTTCTCCTAGACTAGTTGCCTTGTTGGATTTAGCATTAAATAACCATCAAAAGTTGTTATGCCATAAAACCCAAGCAAACAAAGTTGTTCCATCTTCAAGTTTGAACAAAATTTCTCTTGTGTCCAGTGAGTATGTATATCATAGTTGTCTTACGGTCAAATCACAATTCAAAGTATCCATTCTTATTGAGTAAGATGTCAAAACTTGGATTATAACTGGTTGGTTGGTTGGTTGGTTGGTTTGTTTATGGCTTAACAACCCTTTTCGGGTCATTTAAGTCATTTTGATAAAAGTTTAAAACAATTCAGTTGACTATAAGTATAGTTTTTGTTTACACACAGTTAAATGTAAAAACAGTTAATTTCAAACAATTCAGTTTAGTTCTATTTGACTCATAGGTAGGACCCTATCAAGTGCTACTACTTTCGGTCAGAGTGGACTTGAGAGCAATGACAATGAAAGGGGTACTCCACATTCCCCAAAGCTCCAGCATTACTGAAGCCTCATCATCAGGTTGTTTAGTGTTATATCCAGGACACTCATTGGGGGAGACTTATCCCTCTGCAGATATGAAGTCGATGTATTCTACAGCCCCACCCGACTGGGCAGGACTGTAACCGGTTATGATAGTAAAGCATTATATTCTCTTAAAAGAGTTATATTGTTTTATGAAATAAAATTTCATGGAGTCTTGAAGAAAAATATATTTTTAAAATTTGAGTGACATTTAAGAGATTTATTGATTTAGATATCTTTGTTTTTGTTAACTGAATTATTTGTCCATACTAAGTAATAATAAATTTAATAAATAACTAGATTCATTTGAATTTTTACGGCCACGTTTCATTCGGGAGCACTTCAATTCTCATCAGTATAATTTTAACTATTTTTATAACCCATATCAACTAAAACTTATTTGGTAAAGTAAAAAATCTAAAAATAATTATCTTCTTTTCACCAAATGGTTAGCTCAGTCGGCAAACAAATGACTTATGCTAAATTGAATTGCTTGAAATAGAACTGTCTGAGTAGAAACAATATAGGAAATTTTAACGATATCCACATATGGGTCGTAAGAAAAAATAAGCAACGCGAACGCGGTAAGACGCTTAAATACTTTATATAAAAAGTGCGAGAGTTGCTAAAGCATATTCCTTTAGCGGTCAATAGTCTTTAAGAGAACAAAGTAAAAATTATAATACGCTTATCTGTGGTCGGTAAATGTCCTGTTTTCTTCTTGTATATTTCCTAGTTGTGTTTAAGACTGTTTTAAGAGGGCTGTGGGGTTTGTGTGGCTTGAAGGTCAGGGGCTATGGGCAAGGCTGCGTTGCCGTTAGATATCTGACTCCATATTTTGGTCATTTTATTTTATTTTACCCCCACGTTAGTCAGCCTTGCCCAAGAAAGTCCCAAAAAGAATTATACAAAAGAAAAAACAGAAACAGATAAGAGACGAAGACGTTTCTTTTATACTTTTCTTTATTTACTGGGTTCAACAACCATTCCATGGATGAGGGAGTTTTTCATGAATACATTGAAATGGTTGAATCCCCCAGTCAAAAATACGTTAAATCGTTTCATGTATGTATTTGTCCTCATTTGGTATGTCGGGCTTCCATAAGGGTTAGGTTTCTTTTGGAAGTTTGTCAAAGTTCGGTAAGGGTTAGTTTATAGTTCAGTTGTGGGTCTTGTATATTTCAGCATAATGCTGACAGAGAGAGAGCTGCTACTGGGTGAAAGGGGCTAACCAACGCTACGTCCAAAGACGTATGCGTGGTGCCCAGACACGCCAGCAACGATGTTATCAATCCGCTGGTCACCGCCTGAAAGAGGAAGAATGCCTCGTCTCCTTTGTCAAGAGGAATGCCTTTTTTCTTTTACGCATGCGTCATCCCTTTTTCCTGTTAGGGACCTCTGGGAGTTTCTGTAAATTTAATAGTTTTCTTTCTACTTATATTTTTTTTAAATTTAATTTTAGATTTTTTTAAATTTATTTATTCGTTCCCTACAGGGCTATGAACGCCAGGTTTCGTAGGGTTCAAAATTGTCGTCTGGATTCTTTAGAGTTTGGTGGTCTACTAACACCCTTTTCTTTCTAGGCTGTCTTTAGCCACGTCTCGCCTTGAGGAAACTCTCGTCGCTTCTGTCCCGTGGAGACCCTATTCACTTCTGCCTCTTTCCGTGCTCAAGTCACGGACTCAAGTTTCTTTGGTCCTGCCTTCTCCCGCTACTCTCGACCTCTTTACATCCGGGTACACAGCCGTCTTGAGGATAACTCGTAATTTTCTTATAACAAATGACTGGTGTTTAATTGAATTGTTACTGATACATAGCAATACTTGGAACCATTTAACTTCATCGACTTGGGTTAAATTGAATTGTTAGAAATATAACTATTTGATCATTTAACTGTGTGTATCAACAAAATGTGTTTACAAATCATATATTCAATGTATATGTAAAAACATGATTTGGCATTAAATAACCAATAATGATTGATATGCCATAAAACTAAACCAAACCAATCAGCAAATTGTAACAGAAGGTAATTCAATAAATAAGGTGAATATCGCTTAAGGAGTTGGCAATAGGAAGCACTGTTTGCAGTTGCACCTTTTTCAAGGAAATCAATAGTGATGGGTCCTCTCATGTCACAGAACACTCACAGTATCATGTTCTTTACTAACCGTTTCGCCCAGAACTTTTTCTTTACCAGAGAGTCAGTAAATTTTCACTTCATTGATCTAGGCTCATAGTGACAGACCCATGTTTTGCCCATTTGTAAACACTTTTTTTTTTACAAAAATATGCTTCTTCACACGACTCATACATACTTCAATAAATTCCACATCGTTTGCTCTTCTTAGCCGGCAAACCTTTCATGAGAGACCTCTGTTCAAGCCTGGAGAACACTGTTTGATTCGCCACCTTTTTGGATGGCCTCACAAGAAATATTTTTGTGAGATTAAAATGATTTTTGCCATAAATCAATTCCCAACAATGCAGAGCTACGTTTATGGAAAAAAAATCCTGAAAAAAAGAAGTTATTTTGCTTTTTTCAAAAAATTCCCCTAATCTATTGAATGACTCTCGTATATGTCTTTTAATAATGATTTAAAAGAAATATAAAAAATTTTAAAAAATCACGCAGCAATACAAGAGTCCATCTTAAAAGGAAGAGACTGAGGTAAAGTAATTTTATCCAAACTAAAGCAAGAGACCGCCTTTGTCTGAGTCGCTATGCAAAAGTGCAGTGCATATAACATACTTTTATGTTCATTCACACGGTGATACAGACAGAAATAATGAATGCCTGAGTGAGAGAAGAGATGAGCCTAAGAAGGGAAGAATACAATGAGTGAACAAAATAAATCAATACAACCAGTGGATAACGAGAACTGGAGGAAAACGAATATGAAATTGATAAGATTGAATTAAATGGATAAGATAATCATTATTGGATATAGTTGTTGGGTTGTAATGTGATTGAAAAAGGCAAAAATAAAAATCATTTCCTGGATTGGTAAACAATTGGACTTGGTCAATATATATAGATTTAATTGATCTATAGACATGGCTTTAGAAATCAATGTGTTTAAATGGACGGATAAAGTGATACACAGATGAAGTGAGAGACTGATTGAGCAAAAGTGGCTGATTAGTCAATCAAAGATAAGTAAGTATATAAAGTTTGAAATCAACAGATACCGAAAGGTGAGCTGGGGGAAGGAGGGGTAGATTAATCGAATGTGACTAAATAAAATGACAACCAGATTAATTGACAGGTGGAACCAAAGAACAAAAACAAAACAGTGGTCGATAAGTCAATACCTGAACAATAAATAATTGACAGTAAAGATTATAACGGATTAACTCGGAGAGTGTGAAGATTAAGAAATATAGAATTGATTACTAATCTGTTATAAATTATGCATATAATAGCTTTAATCTATCAGCAGCACTTGCCTTAATTTATGACCCAGGATAATCCTTTTTCTTTTTTTTTCTTTTTTTTTTTTCCAGATTTTCAATACACAACATATAGATTGACTGATAGAACTTGTTAAAAACAAATTTTAGATAAACACGTTTTTTCTTTATCAATGTTTAATCATTTTCTTTGTTCGTGAACTAAATGTATAAAGCTAACCAAAAAAGAGGGGAAGTAGAGGTAAAGCCAGTGGAAAGCAATACAAGAAGCCAAAATTGTTTTCATGTATGTAAGTACATCAATAAATCCAGAGTCAATGATGAAAAAAGTATTTATCCAACATAAAATTATTTCTTTTTCGGCACAATCTCCTTCTTTGTCAATGTATTTAATTCAATATTTCTTTAAGAATTACTTATTGTATCGCCCCTCATAAGCCCCTGCCATTCTTATAAAATTTAGTTTTTTCCAAAACCAAAGACACCAAATTTGTGTTATTTTTAATGGAACATTTTACAATTAAAACAGATATTATTAGGTATCATTATAACCAAACTCTACAGTATTGAAAATCTCTGAGCAAAAATAAAGATACATAGCAGTACAAAAATAAGTACACCTCTTATATATATTTGGGCTATTTGATTTTAGGTTCCAATGTTTCAATGCTATAGAGTTTGGTGATAAATAATGCCTAATAATATCTGTTTTGATGGAACAATGTCCTACTATAAATAGTATAATCTTGGTACTGCTGGAGAAGCAAGGACGAGCTCGTAAATGATGTGCTCCTGTGGACCCCCGCATATGGCCAATCAAAAGCAGGACAACCAGCTCGAACATACATACAGCAGCTATGTGATGATATGGGATGTAACCCTGAAGACCTGCCGGAGGCGATGAATGATAGGGAGACGTGGAGAGAGAGGCTCAGGGATATCCGTGCTAGCCGCACGACATGATGATGATATTTGATTTAGAAGAAAATTAACTCTGTAATAAAAAATTAGTTAGGATGTACTTAAGAAAATACTGTAGATCAATCACTGAAGTCTTTTAAACAAAATTCAGCTAATAATGGATTGTATAGTAATAGTTATAGCTGTACTCTATCAGTGACCCTTGTCTTAATTCCTGACCACTGAAATTATCCCTCTTCTTTTTTTTCCATGCACAACATATAGACTGAGTGAGAAACTTACTATAAACAAATTTTAGAAGATTTTTTTCTAAGGATTTTTCTTAGTTGTTATTTCAAAGTTAAACAGGAGAAACATGAAGTGCTGATAAAATCAAAAGCTCATAATAAGAGATACTGTAACTTGGCCCAATGTACTTGCATTTTAGACTCATATGCACATCCAGATTTTCTTGGCTTTCAAAGTAATATTAGTTTGTGATGTCTCCCTTGGCTGTGTTCTTGTTTTCAGCTGAGACAGGGAAAAACAAAGTTATGATTGTAATCAACCATTTAGAAATTAATCAAATTTCAGCATTAAATAATCCATAAGTTGATAAAGCTTTAAACAAATGAACCAAACTAAATCAAATCAAGCTTGTTTAAAATGACTATGAATTATATTAATCAATTACCTTTTAAAATATTAGTATAGCAACTAAGTATGAAATGTTTACCTGTTAAAAATAAT
>OY757928.1:44298377-44320877 GCA_963585895.1 Sepioteuthis lessoniana | reverse complement strand
ATTTAGCACCATCAGACTATCATCTCTTCAGCTTCACGAAAGAAGTTTTAAGAGCCAAATGTTCTGCCAGTGACAAGGAAGCAAAAACTACAGTGATGAGGTGGCTCAAAGAACTGGCCACAGAATTTTATGAGGCTGGGATACATGTTCTTATTCAGGGATGGAACATTGCTATTGAGAGAAATGGTGACTATGTTGAGAAGTAGAGATGTGATCCACAGAGGAACACTGATAAAATGCTATTACACAAACTGATATCTGGAAAAAAAATCCATAAAAAAAGAGAAGACTAAAAACATATGTACAACTTGAAAAATGTCCACCAATAACACCTGCCCAGCCAAAAGAAGAAAACACTGACAGAATTCCTTAAGCTAAGCATGAAAGTGCTCAATACACTAAATAGAGCAAAATATAAATGTCTACAGAGTCAGAAAAAATCTACCAAGGTTTCACCTAATCATCAGGACAATTCAGATCATCCTGATGATTCGGTTTGGTGAAACCAAGGAAGATTTTTTTCTGATTCTGTAGGCATGTATATATATATATATATAGGAATAAAACCTCTTTACCTATTTTGTCTTTTGTATATCATTCAGCTGAGTTATTGGATGCAATGTAGTGTCATAACCAGAACACATTTCTGGGGGAGTGCAGGGGAGTCTTACTCCTCTCTAGAGGATATAGTTGGCATATTTTAATCTCTGTTGGCAAGGCTTAAAGCTTGTTTTATCCACTTTTTTTGTTAATTGGACTATTTTTTAACATATTTTTTTAATTTTTGATATTTCAATAATATATCCATAGACAGAATCGTTACCAACAAAGGAAATGAGCCAAGTTCAAATCCTAGATAGGGCTGTTTACATTTCGCTTCAAATAAATGCCTTTAGGAAAAGCATAAATAGAGTAGACTAGGCTCTCTAGCCTTAGTAAGGACATCTGATCTTAGAAAGAGAAAACTTAATTCAACTCTCCCCCCATCCGACTCTATCAGCATGGCAGAGTAACTTGCACCAATGAAGCAGTAAAACCAGAACCCAGACACCCTAAGGAAGACTCCCATGTTCAACTCCTGTGGCAACACTATAGGTTTAGCACCCTGTTCTTCCCTTGGAAAACATGTTTCATAAAATGGAGAGACCTGCAGTATGGATAACTGCAAATTCCTTATATAACCCTACCTAGGCTTGTGCCAAGATTCAGATTCAGAACCACGTGCTCTTGAGACTGACAAAGAATTGAAAAATAAATTGTGCCAGCTAAAATCAATAAAAATTATGAAGCTAGTAAAATTTTCATGATTAGATGAACCAGATATAGATAAATACACACACATTTTTTTTTTTTATCATACAACATGTGAAAGCACGTGCGATACCCTAGCCTCATCAGCCGCCAACCACATACATATGTATGTGTGTATTTGGTAGCAACATCAATTGATTTAATAAAAGAAAATGGTTTCAAACTGGTAAAGGAAAGGAGCAGAAGATACCCCACACGAACAATTACAAATGTGGACTACACTGATGACATAGCGCTTCTGGCAAATACGCCCGCCCAAGCTGAAACTTGGCTACATAGTCTGAAATGAGCAGCTGTCATTTCAACGCACACAAGACGGAATACATGTGCTTTAATCAAAAAGGCGACATCTCCACAATAAACGGTAGTTCTCTGAAACTATTAGACAAGTTCACCTACTTAGGAAGCAGTGTCTCATCAACTGAAAAAGACATCAACATGTGACTACCAAAGGCACTGACAGCTATCAATAGGCTATCAGTCATATGGAAGTCACACCTGACCGATAAAATAAAACGCTGTTTTTTCTAAACAGCAGTTGTGTCAATACTGCTACATAGATGCTAACTAAAAGTATGGAGAAAAAGCTTGATGCCAATTACACAAGAATGCTGCAAGCAATATTGAACAAGCCCTGGAGGCAACACCCAAGAAATGGCAGCTGTATGGCCACCTACCATCCATCATGAAAACTATCCAAGTTAGACAAACCAGACATGCGGGACACTGCTGAAGAAATTAGGATGAACTCATAAATGATATACTCTAGTAGAACCCTTCACATGGATGAGCAAAAGCAGGACGACCAGCTAGAACCTATATACAACAGCTCTGTGCCAATACAGGATATAGCCTTGAAGACCTTCTGAGATTGATGGAAGATAGAGACGGGTGGCAAGAGAGGGTCAAGGAGATTTGTGCTGGCAGCGTGACATGATTATGATATATATATATATCTATATATATACAAATATGTATTAAATGTATGAATCATTTAATAAGTAAATATGGGTGATTCCTATCATGTAATGGTTATTGATCTTGCCAAGCAGATTATTGTTAATGAGTTCTGTTCCCAATGTGGACCTCAGATTTCTGACCTTGAGCCAGACTAAGTAGGGTTTTGTAAATGATGACATGCCAATACACCAAGTTTAGATTTTTTAATTAAGTAATAATATGGTTTCAAGTAACTATTCTATTTAATAATGATATTCACTTGTTTGCTCACAATTGTATGGTTTCAAGTATTCTTATCTAATACTATTAATTTAAAAAAAGATCTATTTGACCCACAAATGGAGTTCTAACAGGTACTACTAACAGAGTAATACCAATGAAAGAGTACACCGCATTCTACAGGGCCCAAAAACTGGACCCTCACCACCATATACAGTTTAGTGCCATATCCAGTGTACAAAAATAATCTTGATATATATAGTCTCTCATCAATATTTCAAGAAACATTGAACAGAGGCATTTGAAAATCTTTCTAGGAGCCTACAAAGAGAAGGGCTCAAAATTTTTATTAGTGGTGGTTCACTTACTGTACATATACTAATATTATGCAATCACAAATCTTACTCACTGTAGGAGAGGGTGCATTCTAGGACCCAGTGCACCCTATGCCTAAAATCTCTGACTAGACTCCTGATATCATCTAGATTAAATCAAAACCTAAAGAAAATATTTTTCTGTTGCTTTGAAAACTTGTGAATTCACCATGCATAGCATAACTTTGTAATGTTCTCACTTCTTTCCATTTATTGTGGTAGAGGGCTTTTGCCTTATTGTAAGTGCTGTTAGCTTTGGTCATAGGTTCTGTACTAATTTAACATAGCTTTCATCTATGTTACAAAATGTTTTTACAGGTTAAATGCTCTTCTTGATGCCCAATCCATCTCAGAACACAAAGTTTTTTGATCTGATTTCCTTTTCCTAGACTGGTTACTCTTCCAAGGTTTGAAACCCCATACTACCCAACTACTCACTCTTTGCAAATACACATGAACTATTACATTATTACAAATTCACATTATATTGTTCATAATACATATTACCTATTATAAACTTTGATCAAAACTTTCAAAGCTCGGTATTTTAAAAAGGACTAGTTTGATTTGAAAGGCAAGGCTCAGTCAAAAAAGGTTAGAAACTATAGATTTGACTTACCAAGGTGTTTGTTTGGTTTGTAGCAGTCAGTTGTTACCTTTAAGCTTATATTTATCTTTTACCTTAGAGTATGTATTTACCAAACCCCTCCTCCCCTCTGAGCAGGATGTGACACAAGGTCAATTTTTAAGCAGAGTTTAACATGTTTGAATTCAGAGTTTACCTTCTTCAAACTAGTTGCCTAAACAAGGCTGAAAAACTTAGTTTGCTCTACTATTTACCCATATCTAGAGGAAGAATAATTGGATTTATACCTTTCCCAAGGGTATTAGTGCCTTGTCCAAGATTTAAACTCGTGTTGCTATGTCCATTCCTCATGACGATAACCAATAACCTTATCCCACCTCTAGCTAGGGATCAAATAAGACCACGACTGATCTTCGGCAAAGATGGATTTGGCATTAGATAAATCACAAAGGTTGATATGCCATTTAACAAAGAAATTAAACTAATATATGTTAACAATTACATTATTACAAACAAACAATTCAGCCCAGCACAATGGTTGGTTGCGGTTTATGGCATATCAACCCTTGTAGGTTATTTAATGCTAAATCAATTTTTATACAAATAAACAGTTCCCTTTCAAAAAATTCAGTTTAGCATAAGTATGCAGTTTAAAAGTAATACATAGTTTAAGTGTCAAAAACATTTCTATTTCAAGCTATTCAGTTTAGTCACACAGTTCTAATTTAAACAATTCAGTTTAGCATAAATGTGCAGTTTAGCCCTATTTAAACCATAGGTAGTGCCCTATCAGGTGCTACCTCTCCGAACCAGAGTGGACCTGGGAACGATTGCAATGAAAGAGTGCTCTGCATTTCCCAAAGCTCTAGCATCACTGGAACCTCATCATCAGATTGTTTAGTGACATATCCAGGATGCTTGTTGGGAGTAAGACCCCCCCGGTCTTACTCCTCTGCAGAGGTGCAGTCAGTATATTCTACAGCACCAGCTGACTAGGCAATACATTATTACAGATTCACATCATATATTGCATAATACACATTACCTATTATAACTCGTCTATTATTGTTTACTTCTTCCCTGGTATATGGTATTTTCTCCCTGTTATCTGGTACTTTTTACCTGATATCTGGTACCTTTTATCTAGTATCTGATACCTTCTACCTTTTACCTGGTACCTTTTACCTGTTATCTGGTACCTTCTACCTGGTATCTAGTACCTTCTACCAGTTATCTGGTAACTTTAACGTGGCATTTGGTATGTTTTAACTGTTATCTTGTGCCTTCTACCTGGTATCTGATACCTTTTACCCGACACCTGGTAACTTTTACCTGGTATCTGGTACCTTCTACCTGTTATCTGGTACTTTCTACCTGTTATCTAGTACGTTTTACCTGGTATTTGCAACCTTTTATCTGGTATCTGGTACCGGCCACCTGTTATCTGGTAACTTTTACCTGGTATCTGGTACCTTTTATTTGGTATCTTGTACCTTCTACCTGGTATCTGGTACCTTTTACCTGTTATCTTGTTCCTTCTACCAGTTATCTGGCACCTTTTATCTGGTATCTGGTACCTTCTACCTGTTAACTGTTACCTTCTACCTGATATCTGGTACCTTTTACCTGACACCTGGTAACTTTTACCTGGTATCTGATACCTTCTACCTGTTATCTAGTACGTTTTACCTGGTATTTGCAACCTTTTATCTGGTATCTGGTACCGGCCACCTGTTATCTGGTAACTTTTACCTGGTATCTGGTACTTTTTACCTGTTATCTTGTTCCTTCTACCAGTTATCTGGCACCTTCTACCTGGTATCTGGTACTTTTTACCTGGTATGTAATACTGTCTACACATCACCCTTTACCTTCCACTCTTTTACCTTCTTATTTATCCATTCACTGTAGAACTCTGAGCCATTAAGAGAAAAAAGTTACAAAATTTCCTTCTTTCTGCTTCTTTTCTTCGTCAGTTCGAAGCCATTCTCTCTGATTTTGTCAATCGATGTTCTATGTATATAGTCTAGACAAATGATAAAGAGGTACGGAGCCAGCGTGTCCCCTTGTAGTACTCCTGCTACAATGTCGAAGTATTCTGTGTCTCCATCTGGTGATCGTACTTTTACTTTGGTGTTTCTATAGAGAATCGTTATTGCCGCTACGGTTTCTTTAGGTATGCCGTACGCTAGTAGGATTTGTTCCATCTTTCCTCTGTGAATGGAATCAAAAGCCTTGGTAAAGTCAACAAATATTAATGTCGCTTGTAGGTTTTTTGCCCGTACACCTTCAAGGATTCTACGGATATGATTAGATAGTATTTGGAAATTATAACATAGTATACAATTAAGAAGACTACTGAATTTACTAAGTGTTGCTTGGTCTCACATGGTGTAATGGTTTGCAAATTAAATTAGCACTGGATGCTTCATACTTCTGGCCTTGTGCCACAACAAAGTTAAACTTAGTAAATAACTTTCTTAGTCTGGTACACGTTTTTCAGATTGTTTATGATACAAGTTTCTCAAAGAGATCACTCATCAAAATTTTGAATATTTTACTTTGTTGGTTGACCTGGTCTTATGGCATATTAACCCTTATAGGTTATTCCAAACCAAATCCTACTAATACTTATATATATCAAATATATATGGTTTGTTAATAAAATAGTTTGTAGGTAACGTTATTTTTAAACATGCCAGAGCTCATTTGTTTGCTCACAGTAAATGGTTTGAAGTATTGCTATTTAACACTAATAATTCCATTCAACATTATTCATTCATTTTTACACAGTCAAATAGTTTCAAGTATTGCTATGTAATACTAACAGTTGAATTTAACATCAGTCATTTGTTTACATATAGCTAAATGTTTTCAAGTATAGAAAATGATTTAATATTTTTATTTGACCACTAGATAGGACCCTAACATATACAACAATTTCAGGTCAAAGTGGACCTAGGAGTAATAGCAATGAAGAGGGATACTCTACATTCCCAAATGGTTTAGTGTCATATGCAGGACACTAGTTGTTGGGGGAAAGGTCTTCCCCGCCCCCTGCAGAAATGCAGTTGACATATTCTACAGCCCAATCAAACTGGGCTGAATTAATATTTTGCAAATAAACACAACTGAATTTAAAAAAATTTAAATTCTAACACAACATTGCCTAGATGGCTGGGGCTGTAGCATACACAAACTGCTTCTCTGCAGAGGGGTAAGACCCCCTCCCAACAAGTGTCCTGAATATGACACTAAACAAGCCGATGGTGAGCTTTGGGGAATGCGGAGTACCCCTTCATTGCCATCGCTCCCAGGTCCACTCTGGCCCAAAGTGGTAGCACCTGATAAGGGTCCTTTCTATGGGTTAAAAAGAACTAAACTGTGGTTTCTTGACTTTACTGTTTTTTGCATTTAAACTGCGTACTTATGCTAAACTGAATTGCTCGAAATAGAACGGTTTTGACATCTAAACTATGTACTTATGCTAAACTGAATTATCTGAAATAAAACTGTTTTAACATTAACTCTGTGTATTGCCCAGTTGGCTGGGGCTGTAGAATACACCAACTGCACCTCTACAAAGGGGTAAGACACCCCACCCCCGTGACACTAAACAATCTGATGGTGGGGTTCCAGTAATGCTGGAGATTTAGGGAATGTGGAGTACCCCTTTATTACCATCACTACCAGGTCCACTCTTGCTCAGAGTGCTAGCACCTGATAGGGTCCTATCTATGGGTCAAATAGAACTAAACTGTGTACTTAAGCTAAACTGAATTGCTTGAAATAGAACTGTTTTTGACATTTAAACTGTGTACTTATGCTAAGCTGAATTATTTGAAATAGAATTGCTCTGACGTTTAACTGTGTGTAAACAAAAAACTATACTCATACTAAAATGAATTGTTTGAATAGAACTTTATCTGTTTTTAATTGGAATCATTTTGAGATGAGGCTTCTTAATCTGAGAATTAATTTTTTTATTTATTGCGGATGTTTTGTTCTCATCTTGGTAGTTTTTGTGTTGTTTCAGAGGTGAAATTTAGCCGAAATGTAGTGAAAGAAGAAACAACACAAAAACTAACAAGATGAGGACAAAAAGTCCGCAATAAATAAAAAAATTAATTCTCAGAACTTTATCTGTATAAAAATAGATTTGGCATTAATAACCTACAATGGTTGATATGCTATAAAACTAAACCAAACCAAACCAATCGAACACAACTAATTTTGAACTCAAATTTCTTTATCATAGTTAAAGTATTTTTTGAATTTTGTTTTTTTTTATACTAACCTTTAGACATCTCATGTTGAGTAATAGTGAAGTAATCTTAAGTAAGGCTACTTGGATTTCACTTCACACTAATGCCCTTGTTTCTCCCCCAAGCTAAGAGTAAATTGTAGAGCAGAGTGGAATTTTTAGCTTTGGTTCGGCAACCAGTCTAGAAGATGAAAAGCTCTAAATTCAAACCAGCTGCACTCCACTTAAAAATTGATCTTGTGTCACATCCTACCAGTGGCTGAGGAATCAGGTAAATACAAACAGCAGGCATTGTGCAAAACTAGGCAAAGTTAAGTAAATAACAACCAATGAGAATAATGTAGTTAAAATTCCTCAAGTTATCCCATAGGCTTATATGTGAGAGCATATTTAAATAAGAAAATAAAGACATTTTATAAATCAAGTGAAGGAATTATTCCTTGTGGATGGTACCATGTAAACCAATGTAATCTGTCACATAATACTTGGAGAGGAGATGGACACTGTCAAATAAACCTCATTGTTATGAGAGGCCTTACAAAGAGGAAATACTTGTTATGGCACTCTGGTAGTTATAGGAATCATCCAGTAAATTCATTAATGATTTGATTTTAATTTATAAAGTTATATGATAATTCAAAAAAAGTTTTTTTATTCAAATAAACCTCAAAAATATACGAATGGCCATATCTATGGGTTTTTTTTAAATGATATAAGTTTTACAAAAATTGATTGGGGAACGAGAAAACTTTTGGTAAAATCACAGGACAATTTTGAAAAAAAATTTAATTTCAATAAATCTCAAAAATACACTAATGGCCATAAATAAGTATACCCCAACCAAGTTCTTTGTTGTTTAGTTTAATGATATAAGTTTTACAAAAACTGATTGGAGAACAAGAAAACTTTCAACAAACAAATGACACTTTGATTCATTTAACAAAATTTCTCTCATTCCCCAATAATACCTGCACCAGAAAAATATGGTCTAAAGATGTTTGGCTTTGGGTTAGTTTTACTATACTTTTAACCTTGACTACATATTCTACCAGAAAAAACCCTTGGAGCCGACACTGGACTCTAATACAATATACCAACTGCACCCTATCTCATGCGTCCTGATTAAATCAAGTGTAAAAATATATTGATTTTTTTAGCAAGGGTAGAGGGAAAAAAAGCCTCAGAAATATATTAAAAGATACTTGGATTTTACTAGACTCTTATTATTAACATTTTTTTACAACCCTGACAGAATTGTTACTGAGAGCAGTAGTTGGTTGGATGGTTGGTTGTATAGTTAGTTGGTTGGTAGGGTTTTTATGGCATATCAACTTTAGTAGGTTATTTAACACCAAATCCATTTTTATGCAAATAGTCAGTTATATTTCAAAAAATTCAGTTTAGCATGAATACACAGTTCAATCGTCAAAAACATTTCTATTTCAAGCTATTCAGTTTATCCAAACAGTTCAAATTCAGCTAATTCAGTTTAGTATAAGTATAGATTTTGTTTACACACAGTTAAATATCAAAACAGTTCTATATTAAACAATTCAGTTTTGTGTAAGTAGAGTTTCAATGTCAAAAACAGTTACATTTCAAACAATTCAGTTTGGCATAAGCACGCAGTTTAAATGTAAGTACAGTTTAATTGTCAAAAACATTTCTATTTCAAGCTATTAAGTTTAGTCAAATAGTTGTATTTCAAACAATTCAGTTTAGCATAAGTATGCAGTTAGTTCTATTTAACCCATTGATAGGACCCTATCAGGTGCAACCACTCCGGGCAAGAGTGGACCTGAGAGCAATGGCAATGAAGGGGTGCTCCGCATTCCCCAAAGCTCCAGCATCACTGGAACCTCACCATCAGATTGTTTAATGTCATATCCAGGACACTCATTGGGGGGGGGTATTACCCCTCTGCAGAGAAGTAGTCAGTGTATTCTACAGCCCCAGCTAACTTGGCAATGAGAGAAGTATATTCACGAAGAACCCACACATACAATTCATATTTATGCTTGGTGTCGTGAAAATAAATCAGCTCAGTTCCAAGAATCCTTCCTCACCAGGCAACACTACACCCTCCTCTTAAGGGGTAAGGGCTGGGTTTATAACCCAGTTTCTGAGGTGCCCTCAAAGGGGAAATGCTGATAAAGCTGGGCTACTTTTGGCACCTCTTCAGTTATATGTTTTGTGGAGGCCCTCATATTAAACTGATCATACTACAGAATCGGAGGGGGGAAGTAAATGACAGAAGTGGGGGTAAAGAAAAATATTATGAGTCTACCCCTACACCTAATCATTGCTAATTGTAGGACACGGCCAGTTTTTAGTGTAGTGAAATCTGTATTTCTCTAGTTGAAAATATTCCCACCCATTAACAAAAACACATTTGATGTGTGGATTAATTTTTTGATTAAATTTATATCAATAAAACGAAGTTGAGAAAATTTGATTTATAGAAACAGAGCTATACGGTTTTGAAATTTGTTTTTATTTTTTGTTTTGTTTGTTTGTGTTCGCTTTTATTTCACATTTGTCAAAAAAAAAATTAATTATATTTTTTAGTGTAAAATGCATTTGAATTCTAACATCAACTTCCTAATGAAAATCGATTAAACTTTTTACATTTATAAATAAATATTCAATTTATTTACCAAAAAGGTTTTTTATAAAAAATAAAAAAAAGCAATGACGATGACGATTATATTACTAATATTACTAATATTACACACAAGTACGCTCTCTCCCATCTATTTATGTAAACCCTCTTATAACTCAGCTATAAGTTGATTAATACTAATACAGTTCTTCTACAACGACTGCTTTCACATTAAATAACCCACGAAGGCTGATATGCCATTAAACAAAGAAACCAAACTAAACCAAACCAATCTATGTAATCTAGTGATGTTCTCAATAACTTTACACAGTGAATACAGCATACGACTCAAGGTAACATTATTTTTAATAGGCCACCTAAAAATAGATGGCTTTGTTCGGACATTGTCACAAACATCAGAGTGTATCTCTAACAGTATCTCTTGTGTAATGGGGAGGTACCGTCCAGAGATGGACCCAGTGCCCCAGGTTAGCTTGCCTCGTCCGAAGACGGCTAAATTGAAGATAGTACAGGCATGTGTGTGCGTGTGTGTGTGTATATATATATATAACTGTGTCAAAATAAATTTGATAATCATTTTAGGCCCCTTCTTCAACATGCCATGGGAAGAGAAAGACTTTTCTAAACAAACAATGCCGCGTTCTTTACTCCCCGGGTCGTCTGCACGAACGTGCCGGAAGTATAGGTCGTGAGGCCGGAAGTAAAATCGATAACGAGGCTTAGGCCTACCAGTCAGCGGGAAACGGTCCGTCCGCCATTGTTGTGTCGACCGCGCCGCTCGCCGGGCTGCCGGAGATTTATGGCTGAAAAAATCGACAAAAACGACGGTGGAAAAAAAAAAAATAAGGTCGTCCTGCTCGCGATCGTGTCCCACCTGCAAGGCAATGTGACAACGGTTGCATCCGGGCAGCAGATGCTCTTCATGTGACGTGCTTTTAAACACCAACCACCAAACAAACACGAACCTTTTTTGTCGTCTACGGTGGTTGGTCGCCATTTTGAGTGTTTTTTTTTTTTGTTGTTTATTACCTACGTATTTTTACCTTATACACATACACACCCACATCAACACACATAAATAGTTAGGTACTCTATTTACATATATACTTTCGCACTTTATATCAACTTTAATACTTAGTTTACATATACGTACATACGAGCGCCTGCACGTATTTTCTTTATGTATTTGTATACACCTCATGTATTGTACTTTAACACACATATATTTATATAAAAAGTAAAATAGATACGTTTTAAACATTTTATGCTTATAATCCGATATATTTCACTGACGGGTCGTGTATTTTTATTACCAGTTGAAAAGAAAAAAGGAAACGGCTTCATACCTCCCTTTCTCTTTTTTAAGAAGCAAAAAAAAGCTCACTATTGTTTGCTAAACTAATTTCTGCAAAGGACAAATCGAAAGAGAAATTGAAAATTATTTTCAATTTTTTTTTTTTTTTTATGCTTAAATTTATACCTTAAAGGTGTACATTTTATTTTCGATTTTTTTCTCAAGTTTACTGACCTGCCCACCCGTCAACATATCTTTTTTTTATTTCTTCCTTCCTTCCTTTTCGTTCTGTACACTCCGATTGTTGCTTTCTTCATTGCATGTATCTTTCTTCTTGATCGTACAAATTCGTCAAAACTTTTAAATCCTATCGTTAAATTCAATTTAAAATCCCTTTTTCTCTATTTTTATTTCAAAGCAAAGATATCTCACTATTTCGCTCTTAAATAAATTCAAGGCGATCTTATTACATTTTACCCAGATCGGCTTAAAACGAGAGAAAGAATTTTCAACAAAAGAAATAAATAAAATTATAAAATAATAATATTGTCAACAATAATCAAAACTATAATCTAAAATAACTTTTGTGTGTGTGCGTGTGTATGTACTTTTTTTTTTTTTTATCGTTAAAAATTTATATTTAACTTCCAAATAAGGTGCCAATGAAGTAAATTTACACTTAAAAAGAAATATATGCAACCAGATTTTTTTTTAAGCATTTATTTATACACTTATATATTGTCTATCCGTATAGACTGAACACCAACATAAACAAATGTCTATTTTATACTCATTGTGAAACATCGATAACAAATACTAGTAGTTTCATATTTAAAAAAAAAAAGACGAAAATTTACTTTGTTTAATCAATTAATCGCGCGTTAATATTTCTTATTTCTTAGTGCCTCATAAATATTTTTCTTTTCGTAAATCAATCCATCCATCCGTTTTTGTATATTCAGTTCATCCCATACGTCCATCTATCGAGGAGGAAAAACTTAAACAAAAAAACTGTTGAGTTTTAATCGAACTCGGAAGAAAAGTGGTTTCTATTCATTTTGTAAACAATATATATATACACACACACACACACACAAACATATATGTTGCTATAAATAACAAATTGATAAGCTGCTTGCCAACCTATGTTATTTTTTTGTTAATTTTAAAAACATACAGCCTAAAAAAGTAAAAATAAAAAGGCTGCCTCTTACAAAGCCACCCCTAAAAAGTAATGTCAGGTCGCGGCTCTTGGAATAAACGAGCAAACCCTGGGGTCTTCGACCTCCACGAGGAGAGAAAAAAGCGCATCAAACACAAGGGATCCCTATTCTATCTGAGCAAAACGGTGCATTTTCCTGGTTCAGGCCGAATTCCATCTCCAGCTGCCTCCTCCATCCCACAATCAACTACCACCTCTTCTTCCTCCTCCTCTTCCTGTCCTCCCGCTGCTGCTGCTGCCATGGTAGCAGCCTCCTCCTCTCTTGCTTCTCCTCCTGCTCCTTCATCTACATTTTCATCTTCATCTCGTACACCAGCATCTCTGTCGTCTCCTTACTCGTTGTCATCGACATCAACCCAACCTTCTGCTGCTCCAGCTGTTTTCTCTTCGTCTGCAAATTCTAATTTTGGCCGGTCCCTGATGTCGTCGTCTTCGTCATCATCCTCTTCCGTGCCGACAAACAATACCAACAACAACTGCACTGGCAGTTCGATCTTTCATCACCACCCACTTCATCACCACCACCTCCACCATCCGCATCACCATCACCATCCTCATCACCTTTCCACCACAGTGGCTACCAACGCATCTCCATCACCAGTTGGTCCTACCGGCCTACTACGTATGGACAATAGTGGTGGAACTGTTGCATCTAATACCAACTGTCGGCGCCTACCTTCGGCTAACAGTGGAATGACTCCCTCTGCCAGTACACTACTGACCAGTGGGGTGGCTAACCTGGGACTAAGTAACAATACCAATAAAGGCTTAGCCAATACCAATATGATGATGATGTCGTCTGGTGGCAGCGGTGGTGCTACTGCTGCTAATTCACCATCATCCGCTGTTCCTTTCCATCATATGCCTACAATGAGGAATGATGTATTGGCATCCCGAATGCACAACCTGTCTGCAACTTCTTCATCGTCTTCATCTGTTTCCATGACAGCTGGTGGAGGCTTTGGTGGCAGTACCATTTCTTCTGCAAACTATGGAAGCACTAGCCATAGCCATGGTAATGCTACTAATATGACAGGTAGTGGCATGACCAATACTAACAGTAATAATAGTGGTAATAATAACATTACCAATAACAGTAATTTTATGGTTGCTTCCGGAAATGCCAGTTCTGTTAGCAGTGGACATAATACTCTGATGACGACGACCACCACCAGTGGTACCGTCATGTCAGCTACCAATACCAATGATATCAAGAACAATTCCAAAGTACAGCCTCACCATAGACGAAGCAGCAGTGCCGCTACAGACAGAATCTATGAGTTTGAATCTAGTCCTCCAACAAGTGAGGCAAATGAATCTCCCATTCTTACGGATAATCAGGGTAAGTTTACTTCACAAAAGATCGGGGAGGGGGTCTAAAAAAGTAGTAGGGGGGGGGAGATGAATTTATAAAAAAAAAATTTTTTTCAAATGTGTCACCAGGTACAATCAAGATTGACTGATAGTATCTTTTTTTTTCCAACCACATCCCCCACCCCCAATCTTAAGATTTCCAAAAATTATTATTTGATGAAAATGTAAAATTACTTGGGCAATATGTTTAACCATTTTCGGAATTGTAATGAGCTTAAGTTTCAGGATAAATATATATATTTCAATTTTAGCTACACTTTGAATATATATATATATATATATATATATATGCTACATAAATTAGCTTTTTAGTTGAACTTAGAACCAGAGTATTGTACTTAAACTGTATTTTTCATTACTGGAAGATAATACTCCTTTTAATTAGTGTTACTTATTTTTTAAGTATATATAGAATTTTTACCCTACTGAATTTTAATTTTATATTTAATACATAAGTCATGGACTTTTATGTTATATTATCTACACAAGAAATTGTACAAATAAGAGTTTTTAAAAAATTGATCTTAAAATAAAAATGTTAATACCTATTTATTAGAATTATAAATGAATGACTTTGAACATAATAAATTTGCTTAAGATATAGCAGTATACTCTCATTTGACGAATTTAAAGTGCCATGACATTTATATAAATTTATTAATGTGAAAAATAAATTGTTTACACATTAAATGATTTTTTTTTTAAAAGACGGCTGTTAAATATTTCAAATATTTATTCAAGTGCTAATTCAAATTTTAATGTTATGTCAACTGTGTCAAGAATAAGTATTATCTTTTACCAGTATAAATTGACAATTTAACCTAACCTATCCCTCTAAATAACTTGAATCAGCTCATTGTCTTCTAGCACAATTATGTTCAACATGTCTTTCCAAATTAAAATGTAAAAATCTTTGAATTAAGTTTATTGTGAAGACTTTTCTAATAGTTAATCACTGTATATGTCAATTTGAAATGCATATAAAATTGACAGTGAGTTGCCAATTGTAATTATTCATGTGTTTGACAAGGTAACTGAACTCCATGTGTGTTTGTTTATATACAGGTTGTGATAAAAAGGTCAACACATCAACTTGATAAGAAATGGTTTTATAATGTTTGTAATGATATATATTTGTTAAATATTGCAGCATTGATTTTTTTAAATGTATATATAACTCATCCACCTTTTCCAAAATGAATGAAAATGTAAATGCACTCTGAATTTTTAAAGTTAAATTGCTGTAATGTGCATGCAATCAGCTGAGTATTGTAATATTACCTTAAATCAATTTTCTAATTTGTTGAAGATTGAATACCTTTGTCAGTTGAGTTTTATCTCTTGTATTAAAATTTTTTGGCGAAGTGAGAGACTGGGAATGTTAGTGTGTAATACCAGCAATTCTTAAAATATTTTTGTTTAATTCACCTACAATTGAATTTCCTTTTTTGTCATTTCATCTTATTTTTCTTTTATGTAGAATTTTGTACAAAATTTATTTTTATCTTGAAAAAAAAAAATTAACTTTTTTTTATATATTCAAATGTTTGAAATTCTTAAATTTTCAAGCCTAAAAGTATATAAAGAAATTTATCTATGATAACAAGGAAAAACTTTTTTTTTCTAATTCAATTAAGAAACTTTGTGAAGAAAAATCTTAGAATTTTTAGAAACATTTTTTTTCTTTATTTGTTGTATATTTGTCACACAATTATTTTGTAAACAGTATCTAAATATCTAAATAAATAAGTTTATTAACTCTTCAATCATCCCTAAAATAATTTCATTCACCTTTGGGTGAATTATTCATGAGTTTAAGAAGCACTGATGTATGCTGCTGTTTCTCTTTCTTTCTAATCATGTTTATTTATCAACTGATAAAACCCTTCCTTTCTGCTTGGAAGGTCTTAGATATGAGATTTAAACATTGACTATTGTCCCTCATGAATTTCATGTCTGATTGGTTTCTGTATCAACCTAAGTGAAACAGTCATAGCGATAAAATATCATAGGAGCTGTACAAACACTAATCCATTCTGTATTGTTCATTTTGGCTGCCATGTAAGATGAATCTTATTCCCAAGAGGAAGATTTTTGTTTGTTGGCTTTCAATTTTAGTATATAGATTTATCCTATAACCTGGTTTGGTCGTGGAAGTGCTACTCATGTAGATGGTATAGGCAGGAATAGCCTGACAGAGCTCATCCTTCTCATTTACTCTAAGAAGTATTCATATATTTCTCAAAAGTATTAATACAAACAGCTTTATTCAGTATTTGAACATAGATAGCTGAGTCCACTTTCTATGACAATAATTATGAGGCCACAAGTGCCTCCTTCAGTTATAAACAAAACTCTTCATTGGAGAAATGTTAAAGTGATTAATAAGATACAAGTTAGATTATGACATTTATTTTGTATGTCTGTAATTGTTTTTTTGTTTTTTTTGTGGGGGTTCAGATTCTTTTTTTTTTTTTAATCTTTAGAATTTCTGGATTAATAAAATATTACTAGAATTAGTTACAAATCTATTTATTGTGTGATCGTTTTTGTTTTACTGGGTGCAACACTAGGTCAATTTTTAAGCAGAGTTTAACAGGTTTAAATTCAGAGTTTTCCTTCCCTGAGACTAGTTGCCATACCAAAATTAAAAAAACCCAGTCTACCTTACTATTTACCCATAGCTGGAAGGAGAATAGTTGGATTTATCTTTCCCCAAGATATTAATCCTCTGTGAAATACAAACAGCTTCATCCTGAATTTGAACTTAGTTTCTATATCCATTTCCTATGATGGTAGCCATTACACCACAAACATCACTTTTTTTTACCTATATATGTATACATAGGAATGTGTGAAATGATGAACAAAGATGTAGACCATGTTTAACCTACTGAGACATTCACTAAAACTGAATGTGACAAATGAGGTAACAATTTTGAGCAAAATCTCAAATCTTAGTATTACTCTACCAACTTTAAATGTAAACAGTGTTTATACATTTAAACTAAGTATTAAAGTGATACCAATCTAATATCAAATCGCTAAAATAATTGTCATCCCAAAATTTAGCATGGTGACATTTCTTCAATAATCATTAGTTCATTATTATATATAATGAACTAAACTTCATTCTAAGCTTCTCTTAATTAAAACTATTAGTTTTTATTCTTTGTTATCATTCCTAATTAATTTTAAATAAATTTCAAGAATGTTGCATAACCTGAAATGAATTTCAAACTAATTATATGAAATAGATGTGAAAATTTTTCAGATACACTCCTTTCTTGAAGTGGGTCAGATTAGGGTGGCAATTTTTTTTTCTGGTGAATATTTTAGGGGGATGATCCTTCAGGTTGGTCAGATTAGGATGACTGTGTTTTAGGTATATACTTTAGGGTGATGATTTTTGAGGTGGGTCAAATTTGGGTAATAATTCAAAGTGATTCATAATTTCTCTTGAGTTATCCAAAGGGAAAGATTTTTTTTTACCACTTGTATAACAGTAACCGGATTTTCAGATTTTTGGATTCAAATATTTGCATTTTACTTGTTTTTAAAGTAAAATTGATATTTGCTTAAAAATACAATTATAAAGGCTTGAAATATTTGATAATTGTTAATATTTTTTGCTTAAAACAATATTTTGGTCTTCAATATTAAGTTCATTGTTATAGTCAGCCTTTTTGTTTGTCTTAGATTTGGCTTAATATAATATCTTGGCTAGATGTTTATTGGTGCTTATTCTATTGTATTTAGAGAAATTGATATTAAAAGAATGTGTGTGTGTGTGTGTGTATATATATATATATATATATATATATATATATATATATATATATATATATATATAAAATCACACACACACACACACACAGTAAAATTGTACATTAATTCTCTTAACATTTTTACTTTATTTATTGTGTGTCAGCAAAAAAGAGGATTGTTAAGAACAAAGGCAAATTTATGATTGTTGCCAGAATCTACCAGCTATAAATCCTCTTATTATTTACCTAAAAATAATAATCAAGCCAAATGACCTCACTGCTTAGCTTAACCCATCTTGGCTTCAACTTTTTCTACTGTATATTTAACCTTATCTAAAGAAAGACTTAAAGAAAGAAATTCATTATGGCTATACAATTTTATTTCCTAATCTGGAAAGAAATTTCTCTGTTTAGATTTTAACTTCAGTACCTGCTAATTTTTTCCTATATGAATAGATTTCATCAAGAAACTCTCGAAGAAAAATAAGATAATTATATAATTTGATTATTTTTAATGTATTAATCATATTATAATTACTTTATGATTATAATATACATTTGATACTATCTTTTTCATTGTTCAAATAATTTTTGATTTTCTAAATGTACATTTCATGATAAAAACAATTTTTTTTTTTAACAAGGATATTTTTTTCAAAATATTTGACTGATTTTTTATTTAATCTAGATAGTTAAGATACTACTCTCACAAACTTTTTCTAGTTATTGTAGTTTTTTTTTTTTTTTTTCTTTTTTCTTGGGGTGGGTCTATCAAAACATGCTTTACTAGTGTTTCTTTCTTAAATGTTTATGCATGTTTAACATACATGATGTTTATTCTTTATTATACTTATCATTGTGAATGGTGTTATAGCAGTGTAGTAGTAGTTGGCAAAGTGGCCTTCTTAATAAATGATCTCATAAGTGAAAACTAGACTGATAACAAAACTACAGTATGTTCCCTACACATAAGTTACAGTTTGTTCTACATCTGTCCCATAATGATTGTTATATTCACTCATAAATTCCATATACTAAATCTAACAACTATTATGGGACAGGTAGTAAAATGTTTTGACAATCAAAATTTATTTTGTTTACCTGATTATTCAAATTTAAAATAAAAAACATAAATTTGACAAAATGTTTTTTTCCAAATCATAAATATTAAAACCATTTTCAGTTTGTAAAAGATTTTTTTTATTTTTATTGGTACTTTTCATCTGCTTCATACAAAAATATTATTAAAAATTTTATATATTTGTCAAGCCTCAGTTTATAATCGTGAAATCATTGATTTATTGAATTATTTTTTGAGCCAATCAATTCTCATAATCCTTTCTGTTATGTTTAAATTTCAGCCTTACTAAATTAATCATTTATAAGTTATTTCTTGTCTAAAAGTTAGATCTTTAAAATTCCACCTTTGCATAAGTGTATTATGCTAATGTAATTTCCTCTTCAAAAAATGAATGTATTCTATAATGGATAATTTTTGAAAACTTCTTGAATTATTTTCTTGATATTGTAGAATGTTCTGGGTATGACACTAAACTGCAACTGATGGTGAGGCTCCACTTCTGGTGATCCCCAGACCACCAGAAGAAGAGCCTCACCATCAGTTGCAGTTTAGTGTCATACCCAGAACATTCTACAATATCAAGAAAATAATTCAAGAAGTTTTCAAAAATTATCCATTATAGAATGCATTCTTTTCATTGCCATCACTCACAGGTCCACTCTGACTCAGAGTGCTAATACCTGTTTGGGTCCCATCCACAGGTCAAATAGATCTGTTTGTAAATTATTCATATTAGATAGGAATACCTGAAATCATATAACTGTGAAAACAAATTATTATTATTATTATTATTATTAAATAGGAATAGTTACTGAAAACCATATAATTGTGTATAATTTATCAATATTAAGAATAGTTACTTGTTGCTATAACTGTTGACAAATGATTTTTAGGTGTTTGAAACTAAATAATTGCTTGAAAAAAAGTCTGTTTTTTTTTGGCGGGGGTGCATTAAATGACCCAACAATAGTTAACATGCCATAAAACTAACCAACCAAACTTCATACTAGAGAACTTTGATCATAAATTATTAAAAAGTATTTAAAAAATTCTTGATATTTTTGTAGGAGTTTGTGGCATAACATTTATTGTCTTTGGAGATGGACTCACCAACTCAAGTTCAATTGTGTGACAAAGCTGTTTGCATTTATTCTCTCTTCTGTAACTAGTACAGCAGATTGGGTTCTTTTAATCTTGGTGTGGCAACTAGTCTAGTAGAAGGAAAACTGAATTCAAATAAGCTGTATTCCACTTAAAAATTGACCTTGTGTCACATCCTGCTTTTGGCAGAAGGGTTGGGTAAATACATACATCAATGAAACAATATTACTGTTATCATTTACTAAACATAGCCTAGTTTGGCAAAAGGCTTGAACAATGGAGCACCAAGTAAGAATTTAACTCATTGACAATATGAAACACTATTACTGTGAAATAATTTTGTTTTTCACCTCCACTATTTTGCAAAATCTGAAAACAACTAAATAACTTTTTCTTTTCTAATTTTCAGTATCTTCTCTTATTTATTTGAACTATTGTAAATTATAACATTTGTTTCAGTGACTAAGGCATATCAGATCAATCAATGTTCAAAAGCTTAAAAACAAATTCTGAGAGAAAATGAAGATTGTAAAAAGAACTCTTGCATTTAAAGTCTTCTGAACAAGCGATTTTATCTACCCATATGATTCGTGAACTTAATGAAACTCAAAATCTAAAGTTAAAAGTAAAGTTCAAATTTCTGCTATTGATGCTTGTTGCTAAGCCAGTAATATGTTTGCAGATGGATGTTTGTTTCTTGATCAAAGCTGTAATCTAATATTCATTTTTGCCATTCTTTTTTTATCTATATATTGATATTTATATTGGCACCTGCCCACACTTCATTTGCACTCTATCATTTTGACTGACTCTTCCTAGCCATTCATCTGTTAGTTTGAGTTCAGGCTCTATCCATATTTATATGTGCCACAATGTAAAGTTTATGTGTAGATGTCTAGACATACAAGCTCAAATGTTACTGTTATTTAATATATAAGATTAATTGTATATTCATCTTTTTTTTTGTAAAAATATTTTATATAGAAATACAAACATAATTCTTGAAATTTGTGTCTGAGCTAAAAATAGCCCAAATTCTCTCAACTTGAATTTGCTTTTTCAATTAAGAAAAAAGACTTTTCTTTCTTTCTTTTTTTTTTCCTTTAAAGCTCTCATGAATAACAATTTTAATGAAAAAAAATCAGTGTGAAATCTACAAATTAAATAAAAAGAAAAACAGTTTTTAGAACTCTATGGAAATATAGGTCAGGTCAGGGTCATTCTGGTACCATGTAATATAGTAAAATGTGTCACATATTACTTAGAAAGAAGATTGGCACCAACAAGTAACCCCTATTGACCTGAAAGATCCCATGAAGGGAATTTACTAAGTATAATAGGCTGTAAGAAATATCCACATCTACATATATAATAAAAAAAAAAAAAAGTAAAAAGAAATGAACAAGATAAAACAATGAAAAGAGAATTATATATGGTGACACACAAGTCCCCTACCGCTTAAAAGATAGAACAAGGTTACTTAAAGAGTTGAAGAAATTTTTCTTTAATTACATTTGACTCTTGGAAATTATTTTGAACCAATTGTGAAATATCCTTCAAATGCCCTGTTTTCAGATTCACAGAGCTTAGTTCTTTTTCCTACCTTTATTTATATATATATATATATATATATATATATATATATATAACCATTAAAGCTTGGTAGTATTACAAATTAAATCAACAAAGTCTGATGGTATCAAAGTACTGATGAGATACTCAATCTGATGTTAGTGATGCTTCACCCCCAAAACCGTGTGTGAACAAAGGTCATCATCTAATGGAGGCTTTGTTAGTGACATAGCTGCTATTCTTGTAGTATCTGTTGTAAAAGTTGTTTTTATTTATGTGTGTATATATATATATGTATGAGTGTGTGTGTGTGTGTGTATGTATATGTGTGTGTGTGTGTGTGTATGTATATATGTGTGTGTGTATGTATGTGTGTGTGTGTATGTATATATGTGTGTGTGTGTATGTATATATGTGTGTGTGTGTATGTATATATGTGTGTGTGTGTGTGTATATGTGTGTGTGTATGTATTTTTGTGTATGTGTGTATGTATATTTATATGTGTGTGTGTGTGTGTGTATGTATATATGTGTGTGTGTATGTATATATGTGTGTGTGTGTGTGTGTGTGTGTGTGTGTGTGTGTGTGACTAACACAACTAAACTACAAAAAGGACTAAATAACAAAAGTGTCCTATGCATGTAGACTTCGTATTTCTACTGTTTGTTTCTTTCTGTGGTTCGACGAAGTTTCAGTTGTTTTTGAAGTTAAAGAAAATCTCACAGAAAAGCTGTAAGAATTAAGAGAATGG
>OY757928.1:44267226-44292226 GCA_963585895.1 Sepioteuthis lessoniana | reverse complement strand
CTCTTGTGGGGTTACTCAGTTGGCAATGAAGTACTACTGAATGAGCTTGTGTACTGTCTGACCATCATATTCGCAATGTCTAAGCACTGATTCAGTCAACACTTAGACATGGTTTTTTTTTTTGGGGGGGGGCTAAAACTAGAATTACTGTTAAAATATTGTAGATAAAATTAAGAACCTGCTGAGGTAGCTGATGGCAGTCTCAAAAGAAGCCTTTACAAACGGCTTTGAAGAGTTGAAGGGCTACTTTTAGATCCCAAGGGGAGTGCTCTGAAAGGGGTAAAACTCTATTATCCTGGTTATGCTATTTTTTCATTAACATTATATGTCTGGAGTATTTCCAGGCAAACCTCTCTGTGTGTGTGTGTGTGTGTGTGTGTGTGTGTGTGTGTAAGCCTCCTCATTTTCTAATTTTTTTAACAATATCTGCTACTGCATTTCCTTAAGTTGAATTGACAGTACCTATAATAAAATTTGCTTTCTTTGTAAAGCACATTTTCTCAGCTGTTCATTCAGCTGGTTTGTGTATGTATGTATGTTTCTATAGGTGGTATATCACTCACAAGACCATTAGTGTTAAGTTACCAAAACAGCTGGTGTCAGAGTTTTTAACTTATGCTAATACTCTTCTAGATGCTTATGTATGTGTGTCTATATGTGCTAAGATATCGGCACTAAGTTAATCATTTCATATACTACTTTTCATTGTAGTGTATGTGCATGTGTGTATGCATATATATATACATATATATATATCATAAGTCATATCTAGTTCTATGTTAATATAGTTGAATTTGCTTGTTTTATTATGAATTTCAAAGGTTGGATTAGATAAGCAGTAAGAATGTATAATTACTACCTAATAGTGCTAGTTGTTTATCATTCATAGATAATAAGGGATGATATTTTTTATTAGTTATATAATAGAGAGATAGCTCAGTTTCATTTTACTACCTACCTGATGATGAACATCTGTTAACATTTTGAATGAAAATTTTGTTTATTGTATTATTTATACTTACACATGCACATGTAATTCAACTCTTAATTTATAGGAAAAGAATCATTAATTATTTTAGCTAGAAGTGGCTCTTAGTCTTCCTTGTTGTGTTTGAATTTCAGTCTCATCTAATTATCATTGATGTGTTGGTCAATACCAATTTTTTGCTTAAGAATTAGGTCTTCAAAATTCTGCCTATACATATAAGTATGAGGAACATTAAATAAGTTTCCAGACTTTTTTCGTATGGGCACTTTTATTGATAGTACACGTATGAAACTCTAGTCCCCTACAAAGTAATCTCTTCCGGCTGCAATGCACTTGTACCTTTCCAACAACTTCTGGAAGGCCCCATGGAAGTCCTCTTGTGTGAGTGTGTCAATGACCATTGTCACAGCCTCTTTCATCTCCTCAATTGTATCATAACAGCCTCTGAGCTTAGGGAATAACCAAAAGTCATAGGGAGGGTGAGGCATTGTGTTGATACCCATCTTGGTCAAATAGTCTGTGACAAGGATGGAGTTGTGGACTGGTGCATTGTCCTGGTGGAAATACCACTGACCCGATTTGAAGTGTGCTGGCCTCTTCTGATGGAATCTCTTCCTGAACTCACTTAAAACCTCAACATAGTAATCCTAACCCTTTGGCCAATCAACTCTGGTGTTCTGACTTCCTTACTCCTCCCACACCTCTCATCATCTCTCACAGACTCCCTGTCTTCCTTGAATTTCTTATGCCACTCAAAAACTGATGCTTGATTCATGCAAGATGCTCCAAAAGCAGTCTGAAGCATTCCATACGTTTCTGTGGCATTTTTTTCCAAGTTTAAAACATTGCATATCATTCTTCTAAAGTGTCCTCACGTCCAGATTGCATTTTTGAAATTCACCAGCTGTAACAATCAGGCTTTAGTAGGGTGTATTCCAATTGCTGTTGTAGCTGTTCATTTGAACCTGAAATCATAAAAATTGGTCAGTCATCTCATAAGATGTATAGCAATAACATACTGAATTTTCAAGAGTCTACGACAATTAAATGCCTGTACAAAAAAGTCTGGAAACTTATTGAATATGCCACGTATATATATTATGTACATGCATGCATTATATATAGTTGAGGGTGACCCAAAGTCTCCCTTGTCAATAGCTACTACTCCATTCCCTGGATTGCTCCACTTTACCCTTGATCCTTACCTTATAGTGCTGAATACTAAGTGAGGCAGCATCAAGTACCATTTTTTGAGTCTTTGGTATGACTCAACCTGGGATTGAACCCCAGTCTCTCGGACCATTGGCAAACACTCTACTCATTAGGCCAATGGCTGGTTATGAAAAAAGTAGAAAAAATAGAATAATCCAAATTAAATGAATTTATTTTGATGTAAAGCCAGCATTAAATGTTTCGGTTTTAATAACCTTCATCAGGAATTTGATATCATGAGAAATTTTCACACAGTCATGGATGTTTGTCAAGATCACAGGAGCAAAGAAAATATACATAACGAAAGATTCATAAACATGCATTTAGCGTTCTTAATCTGAAAGTATTAAGTACATATTTGGCACGTGGAATGATGTTTGAAAATGTTGGATTTTTAGAGATCAGAAAACTCCTCCTGTTTTTAAAGAAATATGCAGTAATAGGTAAGTTTTTATATTTACAAATCGTCTTGAACTCATCCATGTTAGATGTTGTGTAAGAGTGTATATTTGTGTGTGTGTGTGTGTGTGTGTATATATATATATATATATATATATATATATATATATATATATACATACATACATACATACACATATAGATAGATAGATAGATAGATAGATAAAGAGGCTTGATCTGATAATCACATAGGCAAGAAACTGACAGTCACCTAGTGCTATTGATTCCATGTCTGCTCTATACGTGCACTCACAGACTAATTGTGATTTTAATTATAATACTCTGTTTTGTCTTGATATTTGACTAAGTTTAACTAAGAACATTTTATGTTGTTTGGTAATTATAAAACTATTCAGTTCTTGATCTCTGAGGCTGGATTATAGATTTGTCAGCATCTTTGATTTTAAGAAAAATTATTAGATTTGTTTCAGGGTTTCTAATTTAGGTTATTTTCGTCTAGATCTGTACTATTTTGGTTTGGTTTGCATTGCAAAATCATACAATTTGATAATGGCTGGAAAACTAGATTTCAATTTTAATCTGGATTTACTCTAACATTTCATCATTATTATATTATCACATGTTTAAGACAGTAAAAAATAATAGAGCAGTTTTGATTTTAAGAAAAGAAAAGATATATATTAATAATTGAATTTATATTTATGAATAAAGAGTGCTCAATATCAATGATAAAACATATAAAAGCTTGGATAGTGTAAACTCAGTTTGTCACCTATATGATCATCAGATGAAGTGCATTTGAAAAACTAAGTCACCAAATGCTGTTGACTCAGTCTACACTATTCTTTTATATATATATATATATATATATATATATATATTTCATTAAGAAAAAACAACAAATCAGTCACATTAGGATTATAAATTTATTTCCATCCTGTTGTGTGTTTTTGAAATTTTAAATGCCTGTACAAAAAAGTCTGGAAACTTATTGAATGCACCACGTATATATACACACATATATTACTCTTGATATTTATTCTCCTAACTTGCATCATTGTTTTGCTATTTTCACTCCCATGTTGCAGTAAATAAAATTGGGCTGCGTGATTTCCCCTGGAATCTTTAATAGTATAGGCTATTGTAGATTGATCTGCATAATTCAATTTTTTGTAATTTTTTACAGATATCAATATGCCTAAAGTTAAAATATATAAACAAAAGGAAAGCTTCAAGGACAAAATATTAATGAATTGTTGAATGATAATTTCTGGAGATGGTCGTAAGGTTGACTGCAAGTATTATAAAAATGTGGCTTTAAGGAAGATACCATGATCCCAAACAATTTGCTCTAACTAAAGCCATATATGTATGATGCCTTTTAAGACTTATATGCTCCTAACTTTAATATTTACTTCTAATAATGAATTATTGAAGCTCAAAGAATCCATTATGTGATCATTTTTATTGATTTGTATAAAAACAATAAAACTGATAGTGAGATTGATTCAGGTGTCAAAATGTGCTATTACTAAACAATTATTAAAATTATCTTTTGTGATTATTTTGAAAAGGATTTGTTAAATGATATCTGTGATTACAAATTTTGTTTGTTGATTTTTCTGTGATAAAATCACCCGGTGTATCTATAATTTATTATAGTAATCATAATAACAAAGTTTCATCTGGGAGAGTCTCCATGGCATAATGGCTGCTGAAGTGCTGAACTGCAGCCTTGAAGTAAACAAGTTCAAACTCTAGTCAAACTATTCTGTTCACTTTTAAACTAATGACCCTTGGGAAAGGTACAAAGCCCTTATACTCCCAGCTATGAGTTAAATAGTACCACAACTGTTATTCAACAAGGATGGCTTTGGTATTAAATAACTCAGGAAGGTTGATATGCCATTAAATAAAGAAACCAAACTAAAAGTTGCATATATTTGTCTTGGATATGACACTAAACTACATGTGATGGCAAGGTTCTAGTTCTGATGATCTGGCGAGTGTGGAATGCTCCTTCCTTGCCATTACTCCCAGGTTCACTCTGACTCGGGTGATAGTACCTGTTAAGGTTCTATCTATGGGTCAAATAGATCTGTTCAAAATTATTTTTATTCAATATAACTAGATTATTTGTATTAAGAATAATGACTTGAAGCTATAATTGTTTACTAAGGGTTATTATATATGACTTGAAATCGTAAACTAATGACTATTATTTAATAGAAATAATTACTTCAAACCATATAATTGTTAGTAATAGAAATGAATATTTGAAACTGCACAACTGTATGCAAATTATTTGTATTAGATTGGAATACTTCATATCATATGACTATAAATTATTTGTATTAGGAATCCATATAACTATGTAAACAAATGGCTATTATTAAATAGAAATAATTACTTGAAACCATATAATTGTTAGTAATTATTAGATAAGAATACAAATGTGTGCAAATTATTTGTATTAGATAGGAGTGCTCAATATATAATTGGATCCAAAGAAACTCGAGAAAAAATTTTTTTAAAAATGTAAACGTATGATGTATGTGATTCCCCTAAACTCTTGGCATAAAATAACCCAAGATAGGTTGACACGCCTTTAAAATCAATCAGTCGAGTCTTCTGGAATCAACTGAAATAATATAAAATACTTCTGGATTTAATCTATTTGAAGCATTGTGTCATCTCAACCCAAATCCTCCTATATTTAGTATTTAACTGCATCAATTATGTAAAATCAAAGCTCGGAAACAGAATAAAACTAGAATTTCTTAATGCTGTTTTAACAGTTAATGTTGATGAAATGTGACAATCATCTTTCCCTGCAAGTTTTTAAAGGTGTTGGAACAATAGCAACATACCAAAAATCCTTCATAAGATGAGGGTTTCTTTCTTAACAGAATAGTTCAAGTTAAAATCCAGGTAAGAGTAACCCAAAGTCAAACCTTTTTTAGACCTTATTTTTCTGATGCAGGTATCTTTAGGGAACAAAAACAGTTTTGGTTTTCTACAATTTGATTTCTTAAATTTCTATTTTCTCATTCTCTAATGATACCTATGTCAGGAAAATAAGATTTAAAAATGTTCGGCTTGACCCATGCCACACTTTTAACCAAGACTAAGACCTTTAACTGACAAGTATTATAATTTATTGTCGTTGTTTTAATTAAAAACACCATTATTACTTAGGTGTTTGTTAACTTTACTTTTTCCTGAGTCTATGCATTCTGAAATAAGATGCCATAATTAGTCTTGTATAACACACATTTGTGTATAATACGCACTCTTAATGTTCAGCTACAAAATTCTAGGAAAAAGATCTCTTGTGTATAATACCCATAGACTTTTTGGAATGTGTAGCAGCTAGATTTAAACTAAATTTAACTTTAGTTCAACTTTTTATTCAGTTTGTATTTACTAAAGATAAGAGTTTATATAATCTATATCATGTTTTGAAACAAAATTTCCACAGTATTTACTGGAAAGGTAAGGACATAATCACACAAAAGTGTAACAAACTTTTAGTGAAAATAAGTTCACAATAGAAGAAATGAATAATAAGCAAACACATTTAAGTGGCTATTTCTCTGTGGTAGTATAAAACAGAAGTGTTTGTTACACATCAGTTAATTTGAACCATAGATATAACTTATTTTTGGTTATGCTGTCCCAAATATGGTAATGCACGTGTCCAGAAAAAAGTTCATATCTAGTTCTCATTTATAATATGCACCTCTAATTTTGGGACTGAAAAATTTAGAAAAATGGTCTGTCTCATTCACGATTACAATATATTAGCTAATTTCCGAGATATGTGCTTAAAAAAAGGTAGCCTTATTCTAAATAATTCTAGCTGTAGATTTAATGAAACATTTAGTAACTGATTTCTTCGAATAGTTAAACTTATTGTGTTGCTGGTATTGTTACATTTTTTTGAGTCTATTCTATAAATTTTTTTCAGGTATTTAATCTGTAAAAAAGAGAGGTGAAATTTCTTGTTTAAGGAACAGAAGATGATAGCTAATATGCCAACATAATGTGTTGATCAGTCATCTTAACAAGTCTTGAAATACAGATTTATTAGTTCTTTTAATGTTCATCTGTATTATTAATTTATTCTTATTTCTATAAGATTTTTTTTTTTTTTTTCATATTTATACATTGACCAGATTCATGCTGTTGAAGCATCTGAATATATAAATAACTTTATATGTTAAAATTTGATTTGAATTTTATGAAGCTATGATCCAAAGATGGTAAACTGAATAGTGCCAAACACAGCTGTCCTGATACTTGAAAAGTGGTCTGCTTATTTAATATATATATGTGTGTGTGTGTGTGCCTATTTATTTCAGTTTCTTTACTTGTCTCTGTCTATTTCAAATATATAATGAGTAAGTTGCACTAAGATTTATCAATTTAAACATCTTTGTTTTTGTCCAGGTTTGAAGTAATTGTTAATAAATTTTAGTTAGACGTTGGGGGGGGGTAAGTTTGGAAATTTAAATTCTATGCAATTAGTTTTCTCTGTGGTTTCCTGCTGATTATTAAGTATTATTAGAGACTCCTTTTCAATGAGAACTATCCTTTTCTCATGAGGAACAAGATTTTTTTTATGTTAAAGCCTTTTCCTGGATTCTGTAAGTATGCGTACTAAATTTGCTGGTTCTACATCAAACTTTTTTGTCATCTATTGAGGACAGGCAAACAATCTTTTCCTAGTTATTAATATAAATGACGAACTGTTATAGAAATATGAAAATATGCTGGTTTCTGCAAGGTCAAAAGCTTGAAATTGGAATACCAAATTATTATTCTGTTTCTATGATTAATTTGAAATATATTGAGCAAAATAGCACAAAACTGTCAATATGAATAAAACTTATAAAAAATTTTGTGTATGTATATATGTTGTTCAATAGAGAAATTTATCAGATAATCTGATTTGTGTGATATCAACAATAGACTGAATAGTCTGTTAAACAACTTTACCTGACCAAATATCAATGATGGAACTTTTTCACCTTTTTGGTTTTATACTGATAATATCGATTAAATGAATCATAGTGATTCAATTGTATTTACTCTTAAACTATGTTTCCTCCTGGGCAATGCTTTTCCTTTCTATGTCCATTCTGCTCTCATTGACACTAGCTACCTTTTAGAATCACAGTTTTTCTCATATCAGATTTTACAGCAACCTTTCAGATCCTTGTTTCAATCCACAAAAGTAATATATAAATAACATCTTTCTTAGTATATGTTTGTAATACTAAGAGGTCAGAGGTAGTTTATTATTTTACATATAGACTTAGCATTTTCACATTTGTTTTTAATTGTGTGTGTGTCAGTCTCTCTCTCTCTCTCTCTCTCTCTCTTATATATATATATATATATATATATATATATATATATACACACACACACAACACACACACTAGATGATTAAATTTATTGGGTTCCTGTAACAATAGTCCATGATATTGATGCTTCTATAAAAGGAGTGAAGGATTCTAATTATCATTTCAGATTAATCTTATTTAAATCAAGAATTTAGATAAATAAAAAATATTTCACGTGAATGCAAGCCCCACAAAATTATCTTTCAGTTGCAAATTGGACTGGAAATTGTCTTGTTCTCCAAGTTTATTTATAGGTCTAAGAATTTTCACTATGATGTGCCATTCTTGCTGGGTTTAGATTTTATATGTGGTGTAATGGTTACTGTCATAAGAAAGAGGAAACAGTAACCCAAGTTAAAATCCTGGAGGAAACTGTTTGCATTTTACATTCCTTGGGAAAGGTATGAATCCTATTATTCTCCCTCCAAATATGAGTAAATAGTAGAGCAGACTGGGCTCTTTAACTTTGATATGGCAACTTTAAATTCAAAAATGTTAAATTCTGCTTAAAATTGACCTTGTGTTGCATTTTGCCCATGATTTTCTGTTTACGTGAAAATCAACATTTAAAAAGAAAATGGTCAGCCATGGGGCTGTAGAATATGTTGACTGCATCTTTGAAGAGAAGACAAGTGTCCTAAATATAACACTAAACCATCTGATGGTGAGGCTCTAGTCCTGGAGCTTTGCGGAACACACTTTCATTGCCATTACTTCCAGGTTTTTTCTGACCTGTAGTGGTCCTACCTGTTAGGGTCAAATAATTATTAAATCATTTACTGTACTTGAAATAAGTTAAACAAATGTTTAATGTTAAATTTAATTATTAGTATTACATAGCAATACTTGAAATTACTTAGTATCTTGGGTATGACATTAAACTGCATCTGATGATGAGGCTTCAATCTTGGAATTAGGGGAGTGTGCAATACCCTTTCATTACCATTACTCTCAGGTCCACTGACCTAGAGTGGTAGTACATGTTAGAGTCCTATCTATAGCTCAGATAGAACTTTTTAATAGGGATTGTTATTAATATTAGATAGAATTATTAGTGTTAAATTGCATTACTTGAAACCATTTAACTGTGTGCAAACAATAAATAGTAATACTTGAAATCAATCATCTGTGCAAACAAATGAGCTCTAACTTGTTTAAATATAAAGATATAACTATTCACTTAAAATTCATATATATATATATATATATGAACAGGATTTTGCATTAAATGACCATCAATGGTTGATATGCTTTTACGCTAAATAACTTCACCTAAAAAAAACGTTTTTACATTTGTAGCATGAGCAATGGGCAACATTTGACTGAGTCTTAGAATATGCCGATGACATCCTCTGCAGAGAGGTAAGACACCTCCACAAGTGGTGTCCTGAGTATGACACAAAACTGCATCTGATATGTATATAGTTATTTACTAAGCTTAGCTTATTAGTGGCTCAAGAGATGCCCAGTGAGGATCAAACTCACTAATAGTGGTTGGTTCATGTAGCTTGCTGACTATTACACCACGTGAGGTGATCATCTCATGTGTATATATGATTTGATTTTATACCTTGGTTGGAAGTTTAAAGCCTTCTTTAGAATAGAAAACATTTTTAGTTTAACAGTCATATGAAATGGACTTAACAAACTGAGTTTAAATTCTAGATGAAGCTGTTTGTATTTCACTTTACACTAATGCCCTTGGAAATGGCATGAATCCTTCTCTTCTTCTTCCAGCTAAGGTAGAATGAGCTCTTTAGCAACTATTCTAGAAGGAAAAATTCTAGATTTAAAACCTGAAAAGTATTGTTCAGTGAATTTTTAGTACTCTTGTGCCTCATTCTTCTGTTATTAGTTCATCCAAAAAGTATCGATGATACTACACTAGCTTTCACCAATATAAACAAATAACCTGTGTAGACAGCCTAACAGTTCACACCTTTTAACTTAATAGTTAGGCACGCAAACATAATCTTGATCCACAAAGTAGAGCCTAGATAGAATACCTAAGAATAAAATACAATACCTGAATTTCATACTTGGCTGATAACAAACTTATCAAAATTGAGTTCTTGTTTTAGTAAAGTCATTTTGGAATGCCCTTCTCAATAATTCAAAACACTGGGAAATTTTGCTGTTTACATGCTTGAATTGTTTGCTTGTTTTCATCATTGATTATTTCATTTTTTTTTATCTCTGACACCATCAGTTTATGTGAGATATAGAAAATATGGCCAATAGATGATATTAAGCCTGGCATCCATCCAAATGTTAATGACCTTTTGTCAGTTCTTACTAATGGGGGATTCTAACTTGGATAAAGAGTTTACTCAGTAGGTTACTGTTAACTGACCTTTTATATGTATTTCTCTTGTTTCTTCTCAATAATAATCTCCCCACTTTCACTGTTATATGCACTGTATTTCTTTTTAATACTGAGTCACTTTTCTTTCTTCTTCTTTTAATTCATTTAGACTAATGCATTATTTTTTTAGTCAGAACTTAAGTTGATGCGAAAGTTTCCAGCATCATGTTAGCGAAAACTTAGAAGTGTCTTTGAAATTGACTCAACTTTTTATTGCTTATGCAATCAATCAACTACAAGCCATAGGAAAATAGATTTCATATATACTTTGGTTTGTTTGATGGCATATCAACTCCCTATAGGTTATTTAATGCTGAAATTTAATTCATTTGCAAATGTCTGATAGTAATTAAAATATATTTTTGATGTTCCTTTGCATTTTGAATTGCTCATTTTTGTTCTATAGTCATTTGTTTACATATAGTTATGATATCAAATATTTCTAATATAAATAATTTCTACACAGTTGTATCGTTTCAAGTATTCTTATCTTATACAAATAATTTAAACAATTACATTGTTTAACATAACTATTCCTATTTGATAATTTGTTTGCGCACAGTTATTTGGTTTCAACTTGCAAGCAATTATATAATTTCAAGCAACTAAATAATAATCTTCTGTAAACAATCATAGCTTCAAGTAATTATTCTTACAACAAATAATTTGCATTCATTAATATGGTACTAAGTATTCCTAGCTAATATCAATAATTTTTGAACATATTCATTTAACTCCTAGATGGGACTCCGACTAGTTCTACCAATCTGATTTAGATTTTATGATTACAAAGTTAAATAATTTTGAAATATTTTTTGAATGTATACACTTATGACTAAAATTTAATGCTAAAAGTATCTTTAATTTGTAGTCTTTATACTGCTCTCTACAAGAAAATGCAGAGCAATATCACATTTCAAGTATGAAATAAGATAATAACTCACTACTTATGGTTTCACATTTTTGATCTTCAGGTGAGCTAGTATTCAACTTATTATTATCATCTAATTTTATACTTGAAATATAGTGTGCGTAATATATATATATAAGCAGGAGTAAATTGTTAGTTGGATATTAAAGCAAAAACTTATCTAAAATCTGGAACTAAAACCGTATTCAGGCGAGGGCTACAAAGTTCATGGGAATGTTATCTTTTTGACATAAGTATCCATTGCCAAATAATAATGTTTTATATGCTGCTTTGTATCATATCACAGGGTATACAGTAAATGATCATTCTTGTCAGGTTTTTTAACCTCCGTAAAAAGTCTCACTAAATGTCATATTCAAGTATAACCAGAAAGCTTTTATCTACAAAGTTGATATATGTTCCACTGTCTACTATTATATTATCCGCTTTGTAAATTATTTTTCCCATCAAAACTAGTGGTGGAGTGGATATTGTATTACTCTTATGCAAAGATCTGAAATGGAGTTAGCATTATTCAGTGAATTGTTTGAATATTCTCACCTTTGGTGAAGATGTTAGATTGAATAATTCATTAAATAATGTATCAATTCCCATTCAAGTGAATTAGAAAGAGGTTTTTTGCCTTTTGAAATCTTAAGTCTTAGGATTCTCTAAATGGAACAAACTTATTTGTCAGAAGAACTATAAGAATCTCCTTTTTAAAAAAATGTTTCTTAAAAATCTTCTTGGGTACTGCAGATATGAGTTATAAAGCCAAGTAATGAAGTAAGTAGTGATTAGAATTATTAGTCCAATAATTTTTTTTTTAATCCACACATACAGAGATCAACTCTGAGATTAGTTCATACACTCAGTCTCTTTCATACATCATTATTTTCAATACTAACTTCTTATATAATGCTTAGTATATTTTATATGATATCCATACAAATGTTATTCATTTTCTCTTCTCTAAATAAATTCTTTTTCATACTCTTTAGTGTTCTTTGTAGCTGCACATTAAATATCACTCTTCTATTTCAGGGTTTTTTTATTCTCTGATAAAAAAGATCTTTTAATCTCTGAAACCAATAAGGCTATTTTCCCCATCAACTATTTGCCGTCTGGTATATTTTTTAACATACTTAGATGGGTGACCACTAAGGAACAGCAAGTACTTTAAAAAATCTGAGACTTGTTTGCCAAACTATACAAAGCTTTGTAAATCCCAAGTCTTTATTTTTTTAACATTGTAACTTGGGTTTTGTTTTTGTTTTTTAATTTAAATTAAACTAATAGGAAGTCTTCATTGACTGTGTAAAACTAATATATAGTACAAAATATCCAATGAATATAGTATATACATCAATGTCTTAAAATATTTTAATGATTTAACCCTTTTTGCAGGCAAAAGTTCAATGTAAAGCATTTTCCTATTGGTTGCTCCTTGACCAACTCAGTGTAAACATTGCTTGGAGATGTAGGATTATGTAATGATTCTTTTGCAAATTATTACAATTAAAAGTGAATGCTTTATTGTTTTCATACTATTGTACTATAACAAACAATTGCTGATCAGATTATGTTTTGTTCTACCTTGTTAGCTAGGGCTGTAGAATATGCCAACCACATCTCTGTAGAGAGGTAAGATACCTTCCCCAAGTGGGGCCACCTGTTGAACATGGGTGGCAAACTATAATACCTAAAGATGGGATCCTGTTTGCTGAGCAGTCCATGACCTGAGTACTAAGTGGTCTTGCGCTCTACAACACTCCATTCAGCCCTTACTTGGGCTAGACAGGGTGTCAGAAAGATCTGGTCATGTCAAAACTTTGCACTTATAGGATTAAGTTCTGACCGTATTCTTCAAATTGCTCTTGTAGCAAACAAACGCACATACATTTTGAAATTTAACAAATCCATAATTCCCATGGAAGTGAAAACTGGATACTGCTTCAAAAAGGTAGAACAATACATCCCCATACCTTTAAAGTACTTTAAATATCAATAATATGGATGCTACTAGTAGAGCTGCAGATGATGTTCAACATATGGAAGGTTTGGCCAAAAAAAAACAGACCACATGAAAGAAGATTGTCCCAATGAAAGCAAATGTTCAAATTGCCAAGAGAACCACCCAACCTTTTCAAGAACTTGCAATATATACAAACAAGAGAAATCATGAACCTGAAATATAGAATAAATATAACATTTCTAGAAACAAGGAAAATAGTTGAATCCTATATGAAAGATAGCACTTATGCCAATTTAGCACAGAAGGTGTGTCTAATCAGTAACAACAGCAATCAACCAAGTAAATACGTAGCTCTCATTGAAAAATGAGAGCAACTATGGCTAAACAATTGGCAAAAATTTCAAGAACACCCACCCACCAAAAAAATCTACACTCAGATGAAATCAAACAAAAAGAACCCACAACAAACACCCATACCACTCCCTAAAGATATCTATCGAAAACTCCAAATCTCCAACTAAAATAAATATTATTAGGGAAAAATCACAAATCACTGATCCTCTCATCAATTAGCAAAATAAATCCAGAACCAAACACCAAAGCCAAACATATTCTAATTAGCCCAACCAAACTTGAACCTTCCCCTCCAATCTAAAATAAATTGTGCCCAACCAACAACGGTATAAAAATGATCAAAAATGTCAAACCTCTTGTCATCTCAATCCAAAGACCCTTCAACATTAAGATCAAAATCACAAAAAAAAAAAAAAAAACTGATGAGAAACCAAATATTAAACAAGACCTTACAAACAAACAAAAATAATGTAACTTTCAAAAATCTTAATAGATCTAAGAATGCAGAAAGTGTAGATATTGAAATTGGCAGCATAATTTCAAACCCCAAATTATATATAGATATAAGATACTTTTATGAAACGAGACCATCTATGAAGAATACACCTGCAAAGTAAAATTATCTTTTATCTTGTGCTCTAACAATTGATTTAATGACAAAAATATTTACCTGCAAACTCTTGGCTTACAAATCATATCTACAAAAAAAAATCAATTTAGCATTAAGTAACCCACAAGAGTTGATATTCTATTTAACAATAACCAAACCCTGTTTATTTTGATATGATTAATTGACTTGCTTGAACATACCCTCTATTTTGAAAATTTTCTAAAAAATAATTTGTCCACTCTACAAGGACTTTTAAAAAATTAACTGCTCGCAAAAGGATTAAACAAGTATAAAATATCTTATATGAATCAACATATGAACACTTCACATGATGTAATGGTTTGAAAACTAGATTCGCAGGCTATTGTAAATGATTTTGATTCTTATCGGATGCCTCATTCTTCAGACCTTGTGCCACAACTAAGCTAAGCTTACTAAATAACTAAATGAATGTACACAGAAGCCACTAAGTTTTGCTAACATCCAATCATTTTGATATCACTAAAATAGATATGCAAATTTCCTTTGTTTGTACAAAGTGATACCGGCATGTTGTAAAAGAATAATGCACTATTATAAAACAAGTTATTAGGTCTATAGCACTAAGCTATTAACCTACTAAGATGAGTTATCTCATTGATGGCAATGAAAAGGTTAAGGGCATGATTGGACAACAACTTCAGTAACAAATATGTCATTGATTTTTATATTGGCTATAAACTTATGAAAAAAGAAATGGCCAAAGCATTACCATTAGAGTGGGAGTAATTTGTTTATGCTTAAATAGACCTGCATTTTTCATAATTTTATTGTTTCTCAAAATCAAAGGGAGTAGTGTTATATAATCAACATTTGTATGACTTGCATGGTTCTTGTAATTTCAAATACGATTAGCTATATATGGATCAGCAGTTCTGCTAAAGATCATAGTAGCATCTGTACCCATGGAATGACTATGGTTATTTTAAAGAGTGATAGATTAAAAAATTATAAAAACATATATAACTTCAAATTGACAAAATCTGAATCAACAATTAATAATACAATGCACAAATCATGTAACTAAAACAACATATCTGATTAAGAGATAAGATTGCTAATACATTATAAAACACTTCAGAGATATATATGAAGCTTTTTGCAATAGGTTACCAATCGTTATATATACAGGTTATCAAACTTAGGGAAATCTAATATGTAATAAAATGAAACTTTAACTGTATTCATGACAGTGCTATATGACTGCATCACCTGGGTTTTAACATAGTATTTGGCAAAAAAAAATCTAGATTTGAACTACACAAGGATGCTGTGGGCTATTTTGAACAAATTTTGGAAGCAGCACCCCACAAAACAGCAGCTGTAAGGCTACTTGCCTCTCATCTCACAAACTATTCAAGTAAAACAAACAAGACATGCTAGGCACTGCTAGAGAAGCAGGGACAAATTCATAAGCAAAGGTATCTGGTGGGCTCCCATTCATGGACACACCAGTATTAGTCAACCAGCAAAGACTTATTCATCAGCTCTGTGTGGACCTTGGGTGCTGACTAAAGAACCTGCCCTGTGAAATAGACAATTGGGAAAGATGGCACAAGAGAATCAAGGGAATCTATGCTATCAGCATAATATCACTTGATATATCTGAAGCTTTTTGCAACGTATTAGCAATCTTATATGCAAATATACCGGGCCATTGGCCTAATGAGTAAAGTATTCACCAATGGTCTGGAAGACCGGGGTTCAATCCCAGGTCGAGTCATGCCAAAGACTTAAAAAAATGGTACTTGATGCCTCCTTGCTTAACACTCAGCGTTTTGAGGTAAGGATCAAGGGTAAAGTGGAGCAATCCAGGGAAAGGAATAGCGCCCTCCTCTACACCTTAATGTAGTAGCTATTGAAAAGGGAGCCTTCAGGTCACCCTTGACTAAGATCGCCGACTTAACTTTATCTTATATGCATATATACACAAAATAAATTCAACTGATGAACAAAACTACTGAAAAGAATACTTTGCTCATTAAAAAATTATAAACAATATTTTCATGAAAGAAATTCCTCTTTTAGTCTTCTGACTTTCTTTAATTTTGGATTGCGCATCATTCATTTTAATAGTAAAAATATATGAAAATAATTTTTCAAATTTAAATAGTGGAAAGACTTGAACTTATTAGAAAGTGTTGATATAGACTGTCACTGCACTCCACTATCTTTAACTGCATTAGTTTGATATCTGGTTGTGGAAATTTGATGGATACATATTTGCTTTTTAAATATAGTTAAATTTGATGAGGTTAAAACAAAATCAAGCAATTGTTACTTACAGTTCAACTACTGCTGCAGTAATTCAGTGGTTAGATGGGTCAAGTGTTGCAATGGAGTTGTCACAAGAGAGCTGGTGTGCTAAGAATTTTGTAACCTGGTTTAACTGTGTAATAAACCATGTGTTGGGGAAGGGTACTTAGCTTAATCTAACAATCCTGAACTAAGTATGACTCATATGATGCAGACTTTGATATTAACAATAATATTAAGATATAAATATGACTATAACAAAAGAATTTCTTATTGCCCTGTAGGGAGATCAAATTGAATGAACATGACTAATATATGCTGATGAATATAGATATCTATATAGTTACTGTTTGTTTTATGAAAACCCCTTTTTTTCTATTGGGGATATATATATATATATATATATATATAGTGTGTGGATTTGTTGATCTATTATATGTATGGGTATATATTCATATATATATATATATATATATATGTTTTATATGTGTTTGTATATATTATATATAATTGTGTGTGTGTGTATATATATATATGTATATTATATTATGTGTGTGTGTGTGTGTATTTGTTGATCTATTATATGTATGGGTGTATATTCACACACACACACACACACACACACACACACACATATATATATATATATATATATATATATATATATTATGTGTTTGTATAATTTTCTAATTATATATACACATATATATTTTAGATTATTTTTATATATATATATATATATATATATATATATATATATAATAGAGCAAATTCATTTATTTATTTATTTATTTGCTCTATTATATATGTATGTGTGTGTGTGTGTGTATATATATATATATATATACACACACACATATATATATATATATATATATATATATATATATATATATATATATATATAATAGAGCAAATTCATTTATTTATTTGTTTATTTGCTCTATTATATATATATGTGTGTGTGTATATATATATATATATATATATATATATATAGAGAGAGAGAGAAAAACTCAACCAGCTGTCATTTGGGTATTATAAATTTATTTCAGCTGGACACTCATAAGAGAAACCAATCTCTTCAGTTATCCATTACACAATGGAGAGAAAAAATAGTACCATTCTAATTATCATTTAAAATTATCATTATAATAAGTAATCATTTATCATTATATTACTAATGATAAAAAGTAACTATTATTACAATTATTGCTAATTTATTATTATCATTATTACTATTATTATATTACCAATAATATCAACAGTAATACTAATACTCTTAATTTTATCCTACTATTGTTATCACTATAAATTTTACTATTAACCTTTTTCATGTGAGTTTATGTATGTAAGTATATATATATATATATATATATATATATATTTTCTAAACAAATGTTTTTGTGTTAGAACTATGTACACATCCAACTGGGTAAATGATAAAATAGGATAAATTTCAATCTGTAATGTTTATTTTCTTAAAAAAAAATAAAGCATTTTTACCTGAACAAATATCTCAGTAAATTTCTTTTGGATCTGTTTCATCTGGCAGAAGAAAAGTATTTTCTGCCCCATTAAATGTGCTTTGAATATCCATGGTAATGTTGTTCTTGAAATCTGTGTAATGTGCCAGATATAATGAAGCAGAAGAGGAAAGCAAAGATGATAAAGAGATGTACATAACAAATGGCAAATAAATTAATCGCCCTATTGACACCTCTGATAAACATCTTTAAAAAAATAATTGATGGCTGTTTTATATGGTAGTTGTTTATGTACGCAAGGTACACTTGTAAGTTGTTATAAAGTAATTATACTTATAGATATATTAGGTCTATTATTTTGATATTTATACTCTATTTTATTGATTAAATAAGTATTTGCTTTATTACTGGGAAAAAAAAAATTAATGTAAAATCATTATGTTCCTTTTGTTTACAGCTCTTGGAACTCTTTATCTTCATAACTAGCATAGTTCCTGTCAAAAAGAACATTATTTTCATATGGATTAGCATTTCTGCTTACTAATTAGGAGCAGAGTGTAATATCTGTGTGCTCTACTTTGAAGTAGTGTGTTGTATCTGTGCACTCTGCTTAGGACCAAAGTGTAATATTAGTGCACTCTGCCTAAGACTAGAGTGTAGTACCTGCACATCAGAGTGTAGTATCTTTACATATAGAAATCCCGTATTTATTTTAAAAGTTAAAAGATATGAAATTAAAAATATATATATATAGTCAAACGAGGAAGAAAATGTACTAAACACTAGTTCAGGTAGATACCCTAAAACTAAAGATAGCTCTCTCTCTCTCTCTCTCTCTCTATATATATATATATATATATATATATATACACACACACACACCAACTCCACATTTAAGTAAAGTTTAACAGGTTGAAATTCAGTTTTCCTTTTCCTAAACCAGATACCTGACTATTTACCCGTATTTGGAGAGAGAATAAGTGGATTCATGCATTTACAAAGGGTATTAGCATTATACAAACTGCCTTACTCAGGAACTGAACTCCATTCATGTCCATTTCCTATAACAGTTGCCATGACACCATGAACATTTCCATCTATTGTGTGTGTGTGTCAATATACACATATGTGTGTGTAATGTATGTGTATATGTGTGTGTATATATATATATATATATATATATATATATATATATATATATATATATAATCAGAAATTAGCTTTTTTGAACAAGATAACTGTCTAATGGTTATCACAAGGGACTGAATGACAGTAGGTCTTTTTAGATTTCTATCTTCACTAAGCTTGAAGACCCCAGCACTCCCATGATCTAGAGTCTCAACTCTTCATTAGACTTTCGTTTCCTCCAATCTCACCTTTTAGTGTTTTGGGCATGGTTCCAAATGCACCACTCATGAGCACAATCTCGATTTATTTATTTTTTTTGTGTTCTACATATTCCATTCTTGATTACTTTTTTTTCTTTATGATTTACTTTGTAATGTACAATTTCATAGATTTTCTTTTCTTTTTTTTTCTTTTTTTTTTTCTTTTTTTTTTAAATCCATGATCACAACTACCAGATAAAATCTTTTTGCTTGGATGGGGTGGTCAGTCTGGATTTCAGTTAGTGAATGTTTTACTTTTAGATCAACTCATGTTTGTGATGGTACCATTTGTTTACATGGTTGAACCAAAATTATCTACACACTTCCTGTTATTTATTTATTTTTTTTTATGTGCTTTTTCAGCTTCCTTTTTGCTATTTCTGAAAAAAAAATAAGGATGGGAGCTTCCTAACATATTGACTCTAGTGAGCATTGAAGAGTAAAAAAAGTATTTGCTCAAGGCTTGTAATATTGCTCCCTGTCTCAAACCTCAGCCAGCCATGTGGAAGACAGCCACACCTTTCACTTCCCCTCCCAACCACATCAGTGAATTTTAACTCTGTTAATGATTTCTCCACATTTTTGCCACAGACAAACTGACTGCAGTTCCATTTTATGTTTTGGCACTCAACAGAAAAATTTGAGTTTTCTAGTATTGTTGCCTGTGTCTTTCTAATTCTTTATTATTTAAGAAACAAGAGACTGGCATCATTGTTTTCATATTGAGGTGGCTGAGAGTGGGGTTATTCTGCTCTTTGTTTAATTGCTTCATTATTTTTGGTGGTCTTTTGGCTCATGGAAATCCTTTAAACCAAAGCAGCTATATGTCTATATTCTAAAAAAGTTCTAGCTGCATTGAATAAAATTGCTTTACTTTGGTTATTAGTTTTGCTTAATAAAAGTTATTGTTATAAAAATTTTCTTTTGAAGTTGAGTTTTGGTATTAAGTACAAAAGAGAAAATGGTTGAATTATATTATTAACATTGTTTGATAGGAAAATGTTTTAACATTTGTATAGGGCATGAGCTAAGTGTTTGGGCTATTTAGATTTTAGTTGGTTTGGTTAGGTTTTATGGCATATCAACTCTTGTTGGTTATTTAATGCAAAATCCTCTTTAGACATATTACATATGATTTGTAAACATATAGTTTGAGATAACACCTCTAAATGAGCTAGAACTCATTTGTTTGAACACAGTTAAATGGTTATACATATGATTTGTAAGTCAATATTTTGTAGATAATCTAACTTTTACATAAGTCAAAGTTACTTTTTTGCACACAAATATTACTATTGTCTGCACACAATTAAATGGTTCCAAGTATTCTAACCCAAATAAATCTATTTAGTATTAATCATTGATTTGTACTCAGTTGGTTTCAAATATTGATATCCAACATCAATAGTTTTATTTGCACACAGTCAAATGGTTCAAGTTTTGCTAATCAACACTAATGATTCTATTCAACATTATTTATTTGTTAGCATACACTTAAATTGTTCCGAGGATTACTATATATCATTAACAATTCAATTAAACATAAGTCATTTGTTTACACACAGTCAAATATTCAAGCAATTCTATTTCTAACAATTCAATTTAATGTAAGTTATTTGTTTGCACTCAGTTTAAATGTCAAACAGTTCTATTTGATCCATCGATAGGACTCTATTGGGTGCTACCACTCTGGGTCAAAGTGGACCTGGAAGCAATGGTAATGACAGAGTACTTCACATTCCCTAAAGCTCCAGGACTTGAACCTCACCATCAGGTAGTTTAATGTCATATCCAGGACACTCATTGGAGTGTCCTTACCTCTATGCAGAGATGCAGTCGGTGTATTCTACAGCCTCAGCCAACTGGGCTGCAATTTAAATGTTTATATATATATATATTTATACAATACATGCACACACACGCACACACATTGCTAGAAAATAAAATTGCCACACAGAGTGTATTTATTTATCCAATGCCTTTGCATTTGGCAGGGTGTGATATAAGTAGAGTAAAGCTGGTTTGAATTCAGTTTTTCATCTAATAAAAAAACAATTTAATTATCCAAAGTGTTTTTTATAGGTAAAATTGAAAGAAGTATGTCTAATGCACTTGCTGCACACATAACATGGCCAATGAAATGCTCTTTAGTTGATATTTTTAATAATTGTATTTCATCAAATATTATACAGGAATAATAAAAGGATGTTGGCTAAGATTTTGCATCATGTCAAGATTAATGAAGAAATTTCAGCTTATAGAACTGTTCTTTCTCTTTTTACTTACTTATCAGCCTAAATATGGCTGGATCATTTTAGTTCACCGTATTTTTAAAAAAAAGTATTTACCTTTCTTATCTGTTTGATTCTATTTTCGAGATGAATTTTATTTTTTAAATTATAGTGTAAAAAAAGAGTATCCTTCCAATGCCAAGGCTTATTGTATTTGTTTCAGTCAGTATGGGCTAATCTTGTATATTTTAAAATGGCTCTATTTTGACTTATTGATAATTAATGCTAGACATTGGGTTCTCATTGTAACAGGTGTTCATGTGAGGATATTGATGCTTCTATTTAGGAAGGAGTGGTGGATTCAAATTAGCATTTCATTGTTATCTCTGTAATCATTCCATTGCAAGTTGGACTGGAACTTATGTTATTATCTAGTTTAGAGTGTTTTAGGTGTATTGCGCCAATAAAAAATATCACTATGCTGTACCATTTTTACTGAGTAATTGTTACATATGTAAAAACATTATGAGAATATTGATAATATTTAATTGATAAAAAACATTAATATTCTTCTACAATTTAGTTATGTTCATCTTAACCCAACCACAGTGTAACAGGTCAATTTCTAACCTGAGTACTGCTGATTTGGATTCAGAGCTTTCTATCCCTGAGACCAATTGCCATACTTAAGTTAAAGAACCCAGTGTGTCCTACTATTTACTCATAGTTGGGAAAATTCAATTTCAATTAAGTTTAAAATTCACCATCCCTAATCAGCAGCAGTAGATTATATCTGTATTAATTATTGGAAAGCATTTTTCTCTCCTATAGACACCCTAACAGTTTGATAAAAAGCTACCAATTTTGGTATCCATACTTACTGGGCCTTGGAGAAAGTTTTAACATAAAAATCTTGTTCCTTATGGGTCTTATTCTGAAGAGGTGACTAAACATTCAGAATAAATGCTAAATTCAGATGGAAACCCAAAATATTTCAATTGATAAATCTCTTAAGTGTCATCAACTCAGTCAGCTGGGGCTGTAGAACATGCCAGTTGCATCTCTGCAGAGAGGTAAGATTCCCCCAGTGATTGTCTTTGATATGATTCTAAACCACTTGATGGTAAAACTCCAGTTTTGGAGCTTTGGAAGTACTCCTTCATTGCCACTACTTCCTGGTCCACCCTGACTCAGAGTGGTAACATCTGTTAGGGTCCCATTTACAGGTCAAATAGAACTGTTTAAACATTTAAATTTGTGCCAACAAATGTTTGATATTAAATTGAATTATTAGTATTAGACAGTAATACTTAAAATCTTTGAACTGTGTGCAAACAAATAAGCTCTGGCACAATTTTTTTTAAAAAAAACATCACCTACAAATTATTCACTTAAAAATCATGTGTTAGCAGGATTTGACATTAAATAACCATCAAGGTGTCACCTGCTTACACTCAAAAAGTATTTCTCTCCAAGTCTGAAAAAATTTTCAGAAAACAATATATAACTTCATAATGTAATATAACAGATATAATTACTAAATCTCTTTTTAGTGATGTGGATTTTCTTTATATAATAAGTTACCTTTTATAAACATTTGTTGCAAATTCTTAACTGAGAACAAAGTTTTTAAATTAACCAACATTGATCCAAGTTTTGACTTCTTACACTTCATTGACTGATATTTAAGCTAGTTTAAATATAAATCAGTGTTTTTATTAATTTTCATGTTTGTAGTGGTGGTGTTCACTTCAGGTACCAGTCTTATTTCCTAATAAAATAAAATGCTTTCACAATTGCTAAACATAATCTATTGATAAATTGGATTTTTTTACCCTATTAAAGTCTATCCAACCCCATTATCTGAGTTAGAAAATTCCTGTGTTGGTATCTATCTCCCATTAGAAGTAGTAACCCAGGATCAGTTTAATGAAGAAAGGCCACAAACATGTGGACAAGGGCAAAAATTGCCCAATCCACATACACAATGAATATCTCACAGGCACTAGACTATAATAACCCTCTCCTTCAGTGCAATGGGGAAGCACTGCAAATGAGTTTGTATCCCCAGAACCAAACTTTTTTTTCTTTTTTACCTTCTCTTACACTCTGCAGGGCTTAGAATATACTGATTATATTCTCTGCAGATTGTAAGATTGCCTCAAAAAGAGTCATCATGGATATGACATTAAACTGCACCTAATGAAGAGACTTCAGTTCTAGAGATCTGAAAAGTGTGAAGTACCCCTTCATTGCCATTCCTCCCAAGTCCACTCTGACCCAGAGTGTTAATACCTTTTTGAGTCCCATCTATGGGTTAAATAGATTTGTTTAATAATTATTTGCATTTGATAGGACTATGTGCAAAAAAAAACTGAATAATTACACAAAAAATGTAAATATGAATGTACAATGAACACAATTTCCTAACTTCTTGACATAAAATAACCCTAGATGGGTTGACATCCCATTAAAATCAGTCTCTCCATATCCTGCCTGAAGACAAGAATACAGCTGGGTGAGATGAACAGATATCACACTCTAATCCCAGCTTGTAGGATGGGAAGTGAGTTGTCTGATATTATATTATTGCAATTCAATGTAGGCGTAATAAGAGAAGCATTTCAGATTTATGGCAGAAATTGTATCTAGCACTGAAAACAGGATTTTTTTCACCTGTAAATAGAGTTGGTATATTACTGAATACTTAAAAAAAAAAAAAAAAAAATAACAATTTTAATTTTTATGATCATTATTTGCTTATTTTTCTTTGATAAGGCAAATTCTAAAAGATATTTGAATGTACTTGGTCACTAGTATAACAGTGAAAAGAGAATCAAAAATTTATTCAATCTGTAGCATAGTTTCCAATAATCTTTTGGCTGGTTGTTCAAACAAAGCATTTGTTTAAGGAAAAAAAAAACTGTTTGTAGGTCGACGTTGTCTCTTCCAATAAGTACATTTACACTGGGTTGGCAGCTTTATTGTTTTATAATGTAGTTGGCTTATTGTTTTAATGGGATGCTGTTGAGCTTGAGCAAGTCTTTTCATTTCTTGGCTATCAGTAAAAAAAATAGATAAATAAATAAAATAAAAACAAAAAAAGCAATGGGTATAATCTAGTATTTCTGAGAATCTTTGTTATGCACTGGCTAATATAGCTCAATGGTACAGTATGCAACTATTAGCCATTTTGACTTTGATTTTTTTTTTTAATTAGTGGCATGAGTTATGAAGATATTTAGTACAACAAACCGTTTCTTGTTTATTTTAATTCTAATTATTGTTACATATCATTATTATTAATTTTGACTAGTACTTTCCTTCATCTTTACTTATCTCCCCAGATAGGTA
>OY757928.1:43919726-44262226 GCA_963585895.1 Sepioteuthis lessoniana | reverse complement strand
AAAATGACTTCCTCAAAGAAAGAAAAGGTGTTTTTATATTTCCCAATGAATCAGTTTTTGAGACATATATAGTATCCAATCAAATTTGCTGAAAACCACGGAGTAACTTGACAGATGAACAGTTTGATCAATCTGTTAAAATTATTCTTATAAATGCCATTTCAAATTTTTTGTAAATTACCATAACACATTTTATTTCAGCACATTTCTTTAAACGGGTCTACGTTCGTTTAAATGTCCTTCATGTATAGCTATTCTTGATTTAATACTGTCATATTTGCAATCATTAAGAAAAAGTTATTTATGAATGTTTAATACTTCAGAAGAGAATTTGTTAGCAAAAATCTACCTATATTATGTCTCTACTTACCAGACGAGTTTAATGTCACAGGTATTGTAACAACAATTTCTTGTTACACAGTTGTACAAACAGATTATATGATATAGATACATGCATTTTATAAGTAAATTTGATTTTTGTTTTTTGGGGCTTTTTTTTTAAATATCTAGCCAAACAGTTATTAAAACTTACTGTGTTCACACATACTTAAACATTATTTTATATTGTCTTCTGCACATAATTTTCTCTGTGTGTGTGTGAGAAATAGAAATAAATCCAATGGGATGAAAATATAAAACACGAAAAAACATGATGTTTTGTCGATAAACTATTTTCAAGACAAAATGATGTTATGTCTCATCTGAAAATTATTTTCAAATGTAAAAACAGAAAGTTCTTACTGTTCTATTATTAGGTGTTCTGTTTGAAAATCTAAATGATAAAATTTGCATTCAAAAGATTTTGCCGTTTTTATTTTTATTTTTATTTTTTTTCCCCCCTTTCCTTTGCTACAGATTGCTTTTATTATCATTTTTCTAGCACTCTTATAAGAATTTAAAATAGAATTTTAAAAAGTTATATATATAGCGTGAGTATGTTATATTTATATTGTGTATGTATAATATGTATAAAATATATGTATATGTTGTGTGTGTATAAAATATATATATATATAGTGTGTGTGTATATAATATGTAAGTATATATTGAGTGAGTATATAATATGTAGGTATATATTTAAGTATATAGTGTGTGTGTATATAAAATGTATTGTATATGTTTATATAATATATATATGAGTGTGTGTATGTATATATATATATAGGATGTGTTTGTAAAGTGTGTGTGTTTGTAAAAAATATATGTATTGGGCATGCGTGTGTGTAGGTAAAACATGTATAAAAACATGTATTGTGTGTGTGTGTGTGTGTATAAAAAAAAGCATATGTATTGTGTGTAATATATATATATATATATATAATATTGTGTGTGTGTGTATATATATATATATATATTTATTTTTTTTTTTTTATTTTATTTTTTTTTTTTGTACATATATAGAGAGAGAGAGAAGAAGAAAAATTCACTTTCTTGGTAACATTAATTTATTTCAGACTCTTACAAATATTGGATACTTCTACCTCTTGGATTTCCTCCTTGGATCATATAAAGTGTGTGTGTGTGTATATATATATATATATATATATATATGGAGAGAGAGAGAGAAAGAAAACTAATGAAAAATATATATTAATGTAGTTTTGAGAATTTGTCTATTTGTTTGTTTTGCTTTTTGAAATAATAAACAAATCGTCAGGATTACACCAATATATATTTTTCATTCATTTCCTTTTACTCTATATTCTGTCTGATTCATTTCATTCCTTTTCATATATATATATATATATATATATATATATATATATATTCTTTTGCATTAGACCATTTTGTATCAACAACAAACAAAGTAGTTTCAATTTTACTGAAATTAATTTGACGATTTCTTGGGGAGGGGTAAAAAAAAAAATGACACTATCTGCCCATATAGATGTCTGTGTGTCACAAAAAAAGTAATTTTTATTTTCCCTCATGAATACCATTACCATTTCTTTCTCACCATTTTCAGCATGCTATATTCCTACTTGGCATTCATTAGAAACAATGAATCTCTTGAATATTTAGCAACTATGGCAAATCAACAGAATGTTTATACTTTTTTCTTTTTTTTCTGATAAGCTTCCCATGTGGAAGAGTATGTAACACTTGGTGGCTGCCAGCTGTATCCTAGCAGCACCCTGAAGCAACTAATCACTGAGCCTAGACAGCTTTCCTGCCTAGCCACCAACTATTGTATTTACATAGCAGTTTCATTCTTGAACACCCGACAGGCATCATGTTGCAAACAGCCATCTATATACAGTTCTGCTTCTCTTGCTGAGACATAATGCAATTCTTTGCTCAGTCTTTGAATTGAATGTTATCAAGCTTTGAAATAGTGTTTTCTGTCTGCTTTTAAGAGGGATTCTATGATGAAACTTGTTTTCTGTCAAGGTTTCTTTTGTGCCTGCCCTAAAAGCCATGAAAATTATGGGTCTTTTTTTTTCTATGAAATTTGATTTTATTGGGACATTTTGATTATAGAAAGTTTTTATTATTTCCTTGACAATGTAAACCCATTGTATCCTGATTGTAACTGCAGTCCATAATGATATTGATGCTTCTATTTAGGAAAGTGTAAATGATTCTGATAGCATTTCATAGTTATCATTATATTGAAAATTTGCTGTTCAGGGCGAGCTCAGATTTTGCAAAATTACCATTCAGTTGTAAATTAGAGTAGAAATTGCAATATTCTCTAAGGGTATTTTAAGTGTATTGCTCTAATAAAATTCTTACTGCAGTGTTCCATTTTCCCTGAATTATGATTACATACAGTATTGCCTTTAAATCAGTACACTTAACAATTTTTTGATAAGAAGTTAATTTTCTTGTTAACCAAAGATACCAGAATTTTATTATTTCTAGTGAAACATTTATACATTCAAAAAGGTATAATTATTATCAAGCTCTACAGCATTGAACCTCTAACCAAAAATATGAATATGTCAAATGTTGTTATGTTTGGTAATAAATAATACCTCACATTTTCATTATATAATATTCCACTCATTGGCCTAGTGGGTAGAGTGTTCACCAATGGTCCGGGAGACATGGGTTCAATCCCAGGTCGTGTCATACCAAAGACTTTAAAAATGGTACTTGATGCCTTCTTGCTTAACACTCAGCAATATAAGGTACATATCAAGGGTAAAGTAGAGCAATCCAGTGAAAGGAGTAGCATCCTCCCTTACACCTTGGTGTAGTAGCTATTGAAAAGGGAGCCTTTGGGATGCCAACTTTACTTTTACTTAGATATACTGAGTCCTGATATATTTAGTTTTGAAGAAAATTAACTTCTCATCAAAAATGAACTGGTAGGAATGCATTTATGAGTGATACTTTATATCCATTTACAGTTGGTTAAAACCTAGTCATGTTTTTTGTTTGTTTTTTTTTTTAAATGGTCTGTTTAGTGTATTTAATAACCTAACATAGTTCATGTTGGAAATGACTATTTAGATAGGTATCTGCACTTGTCCAGGTTTGGAATGGTGTCATCAGTCATGCTGGCAAGCTGATAATTCAGCGGCATCTGTTGACTGAAATCCTTTTAAGTCACTCAAGCAGAACAAGAAAAGTATGTATTTACCCAACCCCTCCACTATGTGCAGGATACAACACAAGGTCAATTTTACTGGTTTGAAGTTTTCCTTCTAGGATGGTTATCTTATCAAAGCTAAAGAGCCCAATCTGCCTCATTATTTACCGATAGCTGAGAGAACTGAATGGATTCAGGCCATTAGAACAAACTGAAACACAATCAGGATTATTGTTGCTTGTTTCTATAACAATAACCATTATACTTGGCATACTTCCAGGAGAGGGAAGTATGAGAAGAAAGTAAAGAAGAAATAAATTAGTAAAAAGAAAAATTGAGAAAGAACAGTGACACAGAAGGGAGAAGACAAAACTATAGAAAGTTATTGTAAGAGGGGAGGGGAAAAAAAAGAAAAAGTAGTGTAGTCTACCAAGTTATTACTCATGAAAAAATGATTAGACATGTATTGGAATTTCTAAAATCCTCAGATTATTATAATGTAATTTCAAATTTCTCTGTAATGAGACCAGGTTGCATAACTAATTATATATATTCATGCATAGGTTGAATTTTGAACACTAATTTTTAGGCAAAAAGAAATGATATCAACTTGTATATATTGACTTGTACACAAGTGTATATGATTTTCAAACATAATAGAAAGAACTAGGATCAATCCTTGACTCCAAAAGTTAATTTGATAAATTATGTTTTAATAACTATAAGTCAAAGGTTGACCTATACACGAGATCAACTTATACACAAATAGAGATATTGTAACTCCTTAACTCAAAATTTTAAATACAGTTTTCTAATATGAAAGTAATTAACATTTTTCTTAACAAAAGCAATCATTATTACATCGGTTAGTGTTTATTCGAGTATATAACTCTTTTAAAGTTTTGCATGTCTTTACATTGTTTTATTATGTATATATTATTAAAATTTTGACTGTGTATATGTAGTTTGAGTAACAGCAGGTCTCCTCAGTTCTCCAGAATTCTTCTCAATATCTACAATGCTGTCTAAAAGGTTTTGATTCTTCTTTTGATTTCCAGTTCTTCTGGTTCCCATTCCAAACCTTTGAGTACCATTTCAAATGCACCAACCACAATTTGTATCACTATCACCCTCTTGTCTCACAGCTTTTTTAGTGCCAGACTCAAGTAATTGTCTTTTTGCTTTATTTTATTTTTACTCTATGGTCCAACAAAAAATGCAAAATCCACTTGATGGCTTTTTTTTTATTTTTTTGTTAATTAGTACTAGATCTAGTCTTATAGATAGAATTAAGTGATCCATTTGTATCTCAAAATCCCAGAGAATTTTATGCATGTCCCTGGAGACCAGGGTTCAATCCCAGGTCGAGTCATACCAAAGACTTAAAAAATGGTACTTGATACTTCCTTGCTTAACACTCAACATTATAAGGTACGTATCAAGGCTAAAGTGGAGACATCCAGGGAAAGGAGTAGTGCCCTCCCCTACACCTCGGTGTAGTAGCTATTGAAAAGGGACCCTTCGGGTCACCCACTTCACTTTTTGCTTTTCTTGCCTTCTAGGATGGATCCTGGTTTGTGCATATACCATTTGGTAATATGGTCAAAATTCAATCTCTTACAAAATTCCCAGTGGATCATCTTTCCCACCCAGTCATGTCTAGTGTTGTATTCCCTCTGTGCCAGTTTGTTGTACTTGCTTACTCTGTGATTAATCATTTCATCTCTTTCTGTATATAACCTACAATTGCTATTCTGTTGTGTATTTTTTGCTTTAACATAATTGATCCTTATGGTGTTGTTTTGTGCTACTGTTAGAAGAGATTCAGTTTCTCTCTTAAGATCTCCCTTTTTTAGCCATGTCCATATATGTTATAATATATAACTGTAATCCTGCAAAAATGTCATATCATATGGAAATTTTGATTAGAGCAATAAACTTAAAGTATGCTAACTGAGTGAATAAAGCAATTTCCTGTTCAATTTGTGACTGAAGGATTATCTTGTGAGGGTCCTTGTTTATACTAAACATCATTTTTTAATCATCCAAACTTTTGATATAAAGACAATTGGTTCCAATTGCTAATTAAATCCTTCATTTTTTTTCCTAAATAGAAGCATCAATATCATGGACCAATGTTATAAGAACCTAAAAGTTTCACAGATTATCTAGTTCTTTATCAAATGTTGATATTGATAGTAACTTAAAAATATTATCAGTTGAGTATTTGCATAGTAATCTCAGTTGAATCTTATTCCTCTTGAACTCTCTGATTTGTTTTTACCACTGGATTATCACTTGAGATTTCTCTTAGTTTTATTTCAGCCTGAAATAAACTTCTATAAAAAAAAAACTTTACTTTAAGCAATCTTGAGTCTCTGTTTTTGTTTTTGTTTTTTTTTAATCTGTTGTACTATTTTTTAGGTGTTAATGCACTCCCCACATATTGTTGAAAGTCTATAATCTCTTCCTCCCTTTTGTTCGACTTTTAGTCTGGCTGACACACATGCACTTGCATGGAATAACAACATATATATTTTTTTAAAGAAAATTCTTTTTTATATATAACATTACAGTGCTTTTAACACTGAATATAAATCATTATCACTAATGCATTTTACTGTGAATTGATATCTACTTGATTTTTTTCCTATACAATCTGATATCTTGTCTTTTTCTTTTCAAAGATTTTTTTATGCTTTAAGGATTTTGTAAACTATTTACTATTGTACACTTTCCCCTTAAAAGTACATGGTTACAATATTCAGTTTTTATCTTTTCCTTCTCACTCTATTGGTGCATCTGGCTGTCTTGATTCAGTGTGTGTGTGTGTGTGTGTGTGTGTAATATATATATATATATAAAATGTGTCTGTATCAACTGCATAATCTTTCATATGTCACTGCCATCCCTCATAATCTCATATCCTCACCATCAACATTCTTCCATCTGGATGGGCAATGCTATCCTTAATAGGACTGCTTTTACACAAAAGTCTCCACTGGGGTCTATTCCTGTCATGGAAGGACACAACAGCAATGTTGGGATAAGATTCCTGTCACCCATGTATTGATATGTAACTGTATGTTTTCAACTGGTCAAATCTGCATACGTCACTACATCATTGTCATAGAACTTTTTCGAAAGAAAGATTGCTAGATAAAAAGATTGTTAGGGAACATTCGTACATCATGGTATTATAATGGCCAATGCTTGTACAACATGAATACCATTATCTTTATTATCCAATAAAATGCCAAAGCAAGATAACCAGTAATCACACCAACAGCAGGTGTTATATCAGAGTTGTCTTTCTCCTAGTTGGATAACTTGACAAATAATAAAGGATCCAACCCTCCCAGGTACAATGTTCTTGATGGCTGTTAAGCAAAAGGCTTCCTCCACGTTTTGACTTGTCTTGTTTTTCATCCTGCTAGATGTCTAGCCACTCTACTCATCAAAAAGATACAGTGAGAGTTCCAGTTTAGTTGCCAATGACCTGACTATGAAACAGGTAGTTCTAGGTTACATAGTATCAGTAGCAGTTTGAGCTACTTGACACAAATGCCTTACAATTAGATGCAGTGTCATACCCAGGATACCTCTTTTGGCAGCATACTCCACTAATAAGAGTACAGTTAGGTGATGATTTCTGGATACAGGTTAAATATATATTCAAAAATATAGAATTAACAAAGGAAAGTAAAGAATGAAACTATTTAATTGTTAAGAATTAACACACTTCTAAAGCAGTCAGTTTGATATATAGAATGAAAATTTAATGAAGAAAAGTAAAAAAGGTAATTTTGTTAAGCAGATACTCAGTACACATGCACAGGAAATGAAATATATTGCCTGATATTACATAGTATTTAACTGATAGAAATTAATACCTTTACACTTTTAAAGCAAGGTCTGTTTACTTAATATTAATCCACTAATCTTTACCTGAAGACAATTTGACTCGGTGCCAAATTTAAAACTAGTCAGTTTAAAAAGATAGTTTTCTGGATTTTCCAGATTTCTAGAAGCCAAATAAAATGGTTCAGTAACTATATCTTAGAGTTTTGATTTTCAATATTTCATACATCTTTCATGTTCTGTCAGGTGTTTTGTTTTTGTTTTTTAATTAATTTCTTTTCTTTAATTTGTCCTATCATTATTTTCAATTTACATAACTTCTTTAAAGCTTTTATTATTTTTTTTCAACCTGAATTCAGCTGCCACCAAGAACAAAAATATGAAAACTTTTTATTCCATTCACTTTTATATTTCTTTTAAATTCCCTCTTCTCTTTTGACTATATACTATGAATATTAATCTAAGTTGTTTTTTTGTTTGTTGTTGTTTTGTTTTTTTTTTATTTATTTATCTTTTTTTTCATTTCTATGATAGCAAGGAACAGTGAATATCAGAGACAATGATAAAGAATAGTCACTCAATAAGACTGAAACATGTCTTTTCTTTTGGAGTAACTTGGTTATCCACATTTGCTGCTTTATTACTAAGCTGCAAGAGCCATTAGTATTGCAGAAATTTATATAACACCTATAACCTATCCTCTACTTTGTCTCCAGTCGGTGTCCTGTTTATTGTTGATTTATATGTTAGTTGTGTTAATTGTATATTTTAATATTCATACAACTTATCATTTGAACATTTTTCAAAACTTTGAAAACTCGCACACACACACACACACACACACACACACACACAACCCTTCCACATGAGCAAGATGTGACACAAGGTCAATTTTTGAATGGAGTTTAACCACTTTGAATTCCGAGTTTTCTTTCTCCTTGACCAGTTGCCATACTAAAAGTCCAATCTGCCCTACTACTTACCCACAGTTGGAGGGAGAATAGTTGGATTCATACCTTTTCCAAGGTTATTAGTACTATGTGAAAGACAAACAGTCATTTCCTACAACAATTACCATTACATCACAAGCGCCTCATATCAATATTAGTGAAGATATAACAGAATAACAACTAGAAAATGAATTAAAGCTGGCATGGACAACAACCTGCCGACCACATGCAGCCTTTTATGATTTTTCTGTATGCCAAGTTTAATTAAATGGTTATACCAGTGTAGTAACTTTTTTATTACAATTTTATTCTTTTTTATTCACTCATACTTTCTCTTGTACAAAAGTTGGAGTATGAATTTTATTCATTTGTATGTGTATGTGTTTTGAATATATTTGTGTTTTAGTCAATTTTTGGTTTATTGTGATAAAATCATTAATTTATAAAACCATGAGTTGCTCTTTATCTTTCCATTATGCTTGAAATTCAACCTTACAAAATGACTTCTGTATAGCAATCTGGGGAGAATAGAGTACGCCTTCCTTGCTCTTACTCCCAAATTCACTCTTATCTATTAGGGTCCCATCTATTGGTCAAATAGATCTGTTTAAACATTTATATTTGATTGGATTGTGTGCAAAAAAACTCTTTAAAAAACAACTACACAAAAAATGTAAATATGAATGTACAACAAATGCAATTCCCTAACCTCTAGACATGAAATAACCTTACAAGTGTTGATATGCCATTAAAATGAGTTATTTATAGGTCAGTGCTATTTCTTTGCCTTCATATTAGGTTTTCCAAACTCAACCTATGAGAGTAGTCTCCGTGGTGTAATAGCTAAATTGCTGGACTGCTGCCTCAAAGTGAGTTTGAACTCCAATCATGCTATTACATTCAGTTTCAGATTAATAATCTTAGGAAATGTATGAACACCCCTCTCCTTTATTCCCTAAGCTATGGGTTAAATAGTATCTCTGCTACTCTTCTATAAGGATAGCTTTAGCATTAAATAGCTTAATGCCAAAGCAGTGATACAGAAAGGTTGATATGCCATTAAAACAAAGCAGCTAAACAAAACTTCAACTTGTATATAGAATTTACTAAGCTTTCTTTAATTTACCACACACACTTCAAATTTCTTACAGTACCTGTTGTTTCAAAAGTTCCAACCAGAGTCATTGCAACTTAACTTATCTATCTGGAACCAGAACTTTAAGTATGATTTGACCGCAACTCTTAAAATTCAACCTATACATGATTATATGTGGTTCTTCATAATACAGTGTCTATTAAATATTTCTTTTTGTGCTGTGGTTTGATTTATGATGAGAAATATTTTACAAAGCCCACAACTTAGAATAGGATTTGTATTTACCCAATCCCTCTGTAAACGCTCAGAATGTGACACCAAAGTCAATTTTTTAAGTGAATTCAGAGTTTTCCTTCTCTTTTACTGGTTTCTTAACCAAAGCTAAAAATCTAATCTGCCCTACTATTTAGCTATAGCTGGAAGGAGAACAAATGGGTTCATGTTTTTACCAAGGGTATTAGTGCAAAGTGAAACGCAAACCACTTTGTCCAAGATTTTCCCACAACTATAGCTGTTATGCTAAGAACACCTTCTCAAAATAGATTACCCATGCCTACATTAAATTCTTCACAAAATTGACATGGACTGTTTCTAAATACTGGTTTACACTACAGTCACTGAGTTCAATCAAGTCTCTTGTACCCAGAATTTAAAAAGTCACACATACATACGTGATTTCTTTATCAGGTGTGTGTGTTTGTGCATTACTTGTCGACCAGAAAATAGTTGCCCGGTAAAAGAGGAAATAGTGAATGAGCAAGTGACAGAAGATTGAGTTCTTAGTTATTATTAACAAGAGTTGATAGAGAGACTGCATTATTGCTGTTAACTGCTCTTACGAATAGACTGCAACTGATAATGGACTGTCAGCTGTTTTTATTTATTTGTGCAATTATTTTTCAACCTGCTGTTTCATGAATAGCATTGGTTTGTGTAACAAAGGAAATTCTTTGTTCCTAGAATGATAAATATTTGCTATCATTTGTTCAACCATGGCATGTCTATTGTCGGCCCAATGCTTGTACATGTGCTTATTGGTTAGTTTTGTTGGATGCAACGGATAGAGCCTTCAGTTGTATGTTTGGATTTCCTGATAAAAAAAGGGGATCACTCCTCATTATTGTGATAGAAGTGTTAGTTTAAATGTTCTTCTCAAAAGCAATTTCACCTACTATTACTAAATACATGATTAGTACATAATCTTTACATATGTTGCTTTATTCACTATTTTTAGTTTCCCTATTTTTTAAAATTCTTTTTGAGGGGGTGGAAGTTTCTATTAACTTCTATTTTATTTAGGTTGTTAGGAAAATAATGACCCATTTTACATTTGAATTTGCTATAAAATTAGCTATTATTTTCTAAACCAAACATTTTTCATTCTTTTTCCCATTCTTTTTATTCTTTTTCAATTTCTTTTCTTTTCTTTTTTTTTTCAGTTTTTATTCTTTTTTTTATATGTTCACTTGGTGTTTTATTTTTCTTTCATTCATTTTTCTACTCTCTTTTTATTTGTCCTTCATTTTATAATTATTTTCAATTTGCATAACTCATTCAAAGCTTTTATTTTTCAACTTGAATTCTCATTGCCACTCAGAGCAAAGATTTGTATACATAATCTTTTTTATTTCATTCACTTTTATATTTGTACACTTTGTTGGCAGAGGTTGAAATATACTGACTATATTCTCTGCAGAAAAGTAAGACTTCTCCCCACAAAAAAAAAATGGTGTCCTGGCTACGACATTAAACTTTATCTTATGGTGATGTTCCAGTTCTGGGGAATGTGGTGTTCACTTTCATTGCCATTACTCCCAGGTCCACTCTGATCTGAAGTGGTAGTACCTGTTTGGGTCCTATGTATGGATCAAATAGATCTGTTTAAAAATTATTCATATTTGATCGGACCATGTGCAAAAAGATCTTTTAAAAACAACTACTCAAAAACTGTAAATATTAAAAAATTCCCTAACCTTGAGGCATAAAATGAGCCTAAACAAGTTGACGTGCCAATGCATTTCTCTCATAATACAGGATTCTAATTTGAAATGATAATCATACATTTCTTGTCTGCCTTTCTTTTTTGTGACACAAATTGTTGTTCTCATCATTTTTATCTACTAAAAAGTAGCTACTTCTACCTACTACAGCTACTGTAAATTCTAGTCTTACTAAAATAGTTACCATCATTTCTGATGGGATTATTTAGATATATGGATTAACACTGCTATCTTGGATCAGAGTATAATATCTCTACCTATGTAAATCCTATAGTTATTTTTAAAACTGTAAGATACATACAAAAGAATTTTGGAGAAAAGAATGATTTAAAATCAACCCACTAATCAACAATTTTATATGCTAATGAACCTCTTCTTAGCACAAAAATGTACTAGATGTGTCTGATAATTTAGAACAAATTCTAAAAACAAAAATGTTCAAGAGAAAAACTCAGTATTTTTTTTTAATTCCTGCATATGTTCAACTTAGTTTGATTTTTTTTTTTCATTTAACAATCATTCAATAAAGCTACTCTCAAATTTGAAGACAACTTTAAGAGATTGTATTCTTGGATTAAGTAACTCTTATTCATGTTAGCCATGGAGTTTACAATGATGGCTTTCTACAAGTCCTTAGTATTTTCAGACCCCGTGTCATTTTAGAGGCTACATATTTTCATGCTCTTGATACATCCAAAAAAGAAATATTAGAATTTAGTGCATATTGCTTAACATTATTAGATCATCATCCATTTTTAAAAAGTGTGTTCTCAAATATCTTGTTTTTGTTGTAGTTTACAGACACTAAAGATGAACCTACAGTCATAAGTCTTTCAGACTTTTTTTTTTTTTTTAATTCTTTTAAGAATTAAATATATAAGGAGTAATCCAAAAGTATTGAGACTGTAAAAAGTTTTCCTAATTTTGAAATTAGTTTCTTTGTTTGGTGGCATATCAACCTTTGTGGGTTATTTAATGTCAAAGCCATCCTTGTAGAGGTATACTAGTCGTACTATATTTAACAAATAGCTTAGTTTGGAGGGTTATAAGGAAGTTCATACCTTTCCCCAGGGTATTAGTCCAAAAGTAAACATAATAGCACACCTGGAGTTTGAACTCATTCACTTTGATGTAGTTGTCCAGCACATTAGCTACTATGCCTTAGGGATTCCATCCATTTTGAAATTGAAAATTTCAATGAAGGTGTGCAGAACTAAGCAACTTATATAATAAAGTGATGATATTTAGACATCTCAACAAAGATAAGAAAAGTCAGTGCCAATTTAGGAAAAATATATATGAAGTTAGTCTTTTTTTTTTCTTCTTTTTTCTTTTTTTTTATATAAAATTTTCTTGACAAAATAGGATTAAACTAATGTATTACCTTCCAAACTTACCAGACCCCCTAGCCCCATTTGACTTGTTTTTCAAACTGAAAATTTATGTTAAGGATAAATTTTGAGGATGTTGAAGCCATTAAAAGGAATATTATGGCTCAGTTTTACACTGTATCAAAAGAGTAGTTTCACTGGAACAAGATTATTTGATGTGAAAATTTATTAGAATTTCATTCAATATTCATTTCTGTTTTGGTAAGTATAACTTCAGCCTCAATGTTTTTTTAACATACTTCATATAATCTTATAATCAATAATATCAGTGATGGGGAAAAGCTCAATTTTAATGAAAAAATTTAGATCATATATTTTAGATATTTATTTATTCTTAGTAATTAGATAAAATACAATTTGTTGTGCTTACTCATGCAAAGCAATTATGTTAATTAATGTTCTTATTAATCTTCATTAATTGATTTATTATCTTCACATCACAGAATATTCAAATCAATTCATGGGAGAAAAAAATGTAGTTTTATATAAAATCAGTTTTTGATCTCATGAAAAATAGGAAATTGGATATAGTAAAGACTGTAATAACTTATATTTATTTTGAACATCTGATTTTATTGGATGACATGTTTTTGAGCAACCTTCAATCATGTTTCTTTTTATAATGAATGAATGAATACAAAAATGTTACTTCATTTTTTTTTTTTTTTTTTTTTTTTTTTTCTTAATTGACCCAAAATTAATACCTGAAAAGAATTAAGCCCAAGATTTTCTTAGCAAATTCCTTAAAGAAATTGAAAAATTGTATATTTTTTTAAAAATTTTGCAAATACATGTTTCATCTAAAGATTTTTTGTTTTATTTTTTTATTGACCCAAAATTAATACCAGAAAGAAATTAAACTTGAGATTTACTTTGTAAATTTGTTAAAGAAATAGAAAAAATAATTTTATACAGATATGTAAAACTTATTGTCATGAGGCTGACAGTAAAGGTGAGAAAACATTTATTTTAGGTTTTATCCCACTCTGCTGACCAGTAATGGAGCACTTTTCTGGTTTAAGAAATGTTTTATTATGATGTGTTCCTTTCACATATTGTACTGCCATTTACTTCCCATCTCAAAAACCATCCAACCAAGACAAACAAGGCATGCAGAAGACTGCTGGAAAAGCAAGGACATGCTCATAAGTGACATTCTTCTATGTACCCTTACATATAGACATGCCAGTGTTGGTTGACTGGTAAGAACTTATTTACATCAGCTCTGTGCGGACACAGGATGTAATTTGGAAGACCTGCTGGGAGCAATGGAGGATTGGGATGGATAAATAGAGCGAGAGAAATTCATACTGTCAGTGTGACTCAATGATGATATATTTTGAAATTAAGATTTTTATTATAATTAATTTCTTATCCAAATCTGTATCACAATATTATGTGCAGTTTGGGATTATATACATTGATAACAAAATGTTTTTGCAGTTAATTTAATATATATATTTATATTGGCAAATTTCAAATGATATCTCGTATTACTCAGATCAGTATACAAGTTTTATATATTTTATACTGTATCTTTATATCTCTTGCATATCGTTGAGTTTGCTCATCACTTGAACAAAAAAAAAAATCATTCTTCTGATCCTGTTTGGAATGAAATATTCCTTTCTATATTTGCTGTAAAACGTCTCTAATTTTCTTTGTATAATGAAACCTCTAAGGACACTGCCACAAGCCCATCATTTCTGGACCTCTGAATCAAAGCAGCACATGTATAGAGTTCTGTATTCACTTGCCTGCTCATCTATTTTGGCTAGTACTTCCAAATTCTTAAAAATAGAGACACTACTTTTCATTTGATATGTAGGTTAGCAGTATCAGTTCATCATTTAGGCTTTAGGAGAATGCTTTATACAGTTAGAATAATCAATCAATAATGGCTAAGCTTGTCAAACTCCATTCTTGTAAGATCAGTTATAAACAAAGACATCTTGCACTGTAAATCACTTTCTAACTTTGACAATCAATAGCAAAGTTATAAGCTGTTAGAAAGGTCACTAATATTTACCAGATTGGATTTTATTGAATTTTTATGGGTCATTAAATCAGAATTTTAAGAAGTTACAAATGGACCAGCAGTTTTTACTATATCTAAGGACACAAAGTAAAATCAAAACATCCTGAAGGATGATACCAATTTTGAATTAAGAGAAGTCATGGTGTTAATTTCAATTAAAAATTTTAATTTATATTTTCCCAAGACTAAAATGAATATAATTTTATTTTATAAATACTAGAATTCAAAGATTGTTAGAATGGTTTGACTAACAAACAGGAGACCTTTCCATATTTCTTTTTATTCTCTAGCTATGTATATATTTATTTACCCTACCTCTCTGCCACAGGGAAGATGCAGCACAGGGTGAATTTTTTTAAGCAGAGTACAGCTAGTTTAAATACTGTTTTCCTTCTAGACTGGTTACCTAACCAAGGCTGAAGAATCCATTCTACCTTACTATTTACTCATAGCTAGAATGCGAATGGATGGATTCATACCTTTCTCAAGGGCATTGGCATGAAGTGAAACATGAATAGACTCATCCAAGATTTGAACTCTGGTTGCTGCTCCCATTTCTGATGACAATAACCATTAAGCTAAGCACTCTTCCCATGTTTAATCTATGTATTTACTTGTATGTGCACACACACAGTAAGATCCAGTCAGTATCCTAACCCTCAGGGTTTCATAAAATGTTTTGCTTTCAAAGTATCCACTTTTCACAATGAGAAAATTCTTTTAAAATTACCTATCTTTAATCTATGGAAGGTACTTCATATGATGTAATGGTAAGCAAAATAGTCTAGCAGACCATTGATAGTGAGTTTGGTTCTCACCTAGTGTCCTACTTTTGGCCTTGTGCCAAACTAAGCTTAAATGACTTCTCTTAACCATTTAGACTTTTAGACTATCCATTAGACAGTGTTGGCCTCTCTCCAACTCTAGATTTAGAGATTAAAAATCCTTATTTATGACTGATATCCTTTCTATTTTCATATAGCAAACTTGTTAAAAACGCAACCATTTGAATAGATTATTATTGTAATTCCTTATTCTTTTTGCACTATTAACATGTCATCAGTAAGTTGCTCTTATCAAATCTTTTTTTGTATCTTATATTAATTTCTGATATTTGGTCATTGTTTATAACTAAATTTGTCTTTTCCCTATAAATTTAAGTCTATCATTTTGATCTGCATTCTTTTTCAACGTACTTCCTTTCTCTCTTAATAGTTATTAAATGTATTTTGTTACCTACCTTTCATTTGTTTCTTCACTTAATACATTTTCTATGATATTTTACAAAGACAAAAGTATCAGATGAAATGTATCAATAAATATGTACTCTATCAAAGAGCAATATAAAAATCAATTTCAATACATAAATGTATTATATATTCCTTCTTACAAAACATCTATTTATTATATTATTATTATTATTTTGTTTCCCTACATCTTTTAAAAAATTACTGGGGTGAGTCAAAAGTTTTGGTAATGTGAGGCACAATTCAACATCTCCAGATGCTTTTGCCTAGGTGATGAAGTTGACAAACTACACTGGATTGTGAGATGCTGAGCTTACCTGATCACCAAGCTTCTTTCAACTCTAGCAAAATTTCTTGAAAAATCTAGTTACTGTACTGTGATCAATTGTGCCTTCACCTTTCACACAACATATGTTTTTGGTTGTTTCTGCAGCATTGTGGCCGAGTTCGATCATATAAAGCATAAATTCCCAAATTAGACTACATTGCACATTCATCTGTCAAATCACTCACAGGGGTGAAGTAATGCACATATCAGTATACAAACTACCATGATATTACTAACCCCACCAGGTACCTTCCATGACTTGAACTTCTTTGGTCATATGATATACATGCCACAAACTAGCATGTACTTAAATATTGCAAAACTTTTGACTCACCTTAGTAATATTCTTTTGCTGAAGATTTTATTTTTCACTAGTTGATAGTTCCTTTTGAGATGGTTTCTGCTTGCTATTCTCTTTCAGCAGAAATAGTCTTCAAGAGAAGAATGGATTGGAAGGAGAATCTTCCTTCAGACTTAAGGGATTAGTAATCCTAACTGGCATATCAAAAACAAGGATAATCTAAAATCCTCTGCCTAGGCTTGGTATTTGTTATTTCCTAATAGATGAGCTCTTTCTCTGATTTTATTATTAGCCCATATATGCAAAAGAAAGGACAAATACAAGTGATTCTATGTCAAATGGTCTTAGCCTGATCCTATCAAGCAAATTTGGCTATGATAAATGCAACTTTCCTTTTAAGGAACATCAGTTCTTTTACGAGTGTTAATATCTGAAAGGTTGCTAGAATGGTGAGACTTGAATAAATCCTAAAACAAAAGACCTTTTCACATTTCTTTTCATCCATTTTAATTGTGATCAGATTATAAATAATTGTACACTATTCAAATATCTGCTTGAATTTTTTTTTTGATTTATCAACAACTAAAAATGTGAACTGTCTAAAAAAAATAAAAATAATTCTGATACAATCATTAATTTTTCAGACTAAAGTTTTGGAAACAAAGGTCTGAACAAAAACAATTGTTTGTTTGGCTACGTATTTTTATCATTGAACATTTTTTTCTTTATCTAAAGCTTTCAAAATTCATATAGTTATTTACTAAACTTAAGTTTGTTGTGGCACAAGGCCAGAAGTATGGGGCAACCAGTGAGAATCAAACTTACTTGCAATGGTCTTCTAATCCAGCTTTCTAACCATTACACCATATGAAGTGCCTTGTATTATTCAAATATATGCAGCTTAGTATTTACCCAATCTCCTACAGTTATTTACTAAGCTTTACTTTGTTGTAGCACCCGGCCATAAGTATGGGAAACCCAGTGAGAATTGAACTCCCTAACAATAGCCTGCTAATCCAGCTTGCCAACCAGGACCTCATGTGAGGTGCCCTTCCAAAATTCAAATACAGTATTAAAATTTTACTCCTAAATTTTTTCTTGTTCATGGTTAAACAACCCAGAGATCAATGCAAGAACATATTTCTTATGTTTCTATTACTTAAAAATCTTTATTTTTCCTCTTCTATATTTTCATATCTATATTAATTGTATCAGAAATATATTTCCATAGTAAAATTTTTTTCTTTGTTTATAATGCATATTGTTCAATTATTGACTTAAGTAATATGTTAATTGTGTAAATTCACAATGTATATTTTTAGTCAACCTTAGAATGTTTATGTAGTTATTATTGTAAGAAATATATCTTTATTATCAATGAAACATTGAAATTTAAAATAGGATAGAATGTAACACAGGGTCAAGTTGTATAGATGTGAGTAGGGGCAAAAATTGCTCACTTAAAGCACATTAGAAAATAAAGAAAGCATTATATAGACTATAATTTTAAATCTAACAAATAAAAATGATGAAAATTTTAAGATAAAAAGAATATTTTTATTTATCAAAGTATTTAAGCATATCAACCAAATGCACCCGATATCCTAAAATTTATTTTATCTTTAAACCTGGAGTCTTTATTATTTTTTAAAGATCATTTGTCATCAGGACATGCCAATAGCATCTTTTTGACTCTCTCTCGCCATTAGTCCCTATTGATCTTCACTCTTGATAAGTCCTCTAGATGATAATCAGTGTCCTAATAGAGCAGATGAATAAGTTTTTACTGTTTAACCAATACTGGTGAGGAGGAGTCTGTTGAAGAACATTGCTTAAGAGTTTGTCCATATTTCACCAGCAATGCCCAACATATCTTGCTCATCTTACTTGGATGGTTTGTTAGATGAAAGTAAAAGCTATTGTTTTGTTGGGTGCTGCTTTCAGAATTTATTCGAAACACCACATAGCATCCTTAGAGTTCCCATCTAACTTTTTCTCAGAGTTTTTTTTTAAGTCCAGGTGGTGTGAGTATATTGTAGTACTGATATGGCTACAGTTTGGAAGAATTCCCATTTTGTAATGATTTTTAATTTTTGCTAAATTTTTAGTTTAAGGTACAGAGAAGATATATAGTAAGTAACCCCTTTTTTGTTCCTAAAATCTATACAATAATCACCCAATTTTTGTATGGATGGTTAAGGTAATACAGAAAAAAAATTGTATATTTTAATGAGATTTTTATTAGAACCATAATGCTAAAATGCTCTAATTTCAATTTAATAATAGTGTTGAATCAATATTCAATTCCCCCACTAATCATTATAATTTCTCAAGAAAGATAATTATTAAATGTGAGAATACTTCTCATTATCTATATTTATAATAAAGAGGAGATGATTCAATGTTGACTTTTAATGGTCATCAAAATATTTTTAAAACTTTTTTTTTTTTTTTAATAAACAATCCAAAGCTTATTGATAAATTCAAGCTTCAATATTTCTTATGCATTAACTGTATTAATTGTTTTGATTAAGAAAAGGGCTTTTGAAATTATTTTTTGTTTTGAACTTTTTAACAAAATCTACAATTCTTTTTACATCTTCTCATCTGTCTGATAGTGTTAAACTATATAAATAAAATTAGCAGTCTTTTCTGAACGTTTATTGATCTACTGTGATATTAATATGAATTTTATTAAAATATCTGAGTTACTCCTTTCTATAAGCATCCTGTTTGGCAGATAATGAACCTGTTTTTTATTTTCTAGTTTGTTTTTTTTGCTAGGTTTATTAACAGAAGCAGGAATATCTATACTTTTGTTTTAGTTGACTAACATTAGACAAGCAAACCTCTGGAATTAACTCACTGACACAACTCAGATAGATTTTCATTGTGTCTTCCACTACAACAAGTAGAGAAGTGACCTATTATTTCAAAAACTTTTATTCGGATCAGTCCATTTATATATAAATATAAATACAGTTGTTTATTATTACTATTATTTTATTATTTGTATTTTTTCACACCAGTTGTAACTAGTGGTTTTCACTGAAGTCTGAGTGACAGCAAATCTCCTCTGCTCTCCAGGACCCCTCTAAGTATTCTAGCTGATTTCAGTAGTGCTGTGGTCTGGACACTTAATTCTTCCTCATTCCCCCCAGTCTCTTTTCTAGGTATTTTGGTATTGTTCCAAGGACTCCAACTATGATTGGTATCACTGTCACCTTCATCTTCCATAGCTTTTTCAGCTCTTTGGCAAGGACCAAGTATTTCTCAAGTTTTTTGCTTTCCTTTACTTTCGTTCTGTAATCTACTGGAATGCCAAGTCTTCTAGTTGACAAGTTTTGACTAGGTTTTCTCTGGTCTTCTGACCAGAATTGAGTGATCTATTTATATCTCAAATTTCCAGAGAATTTTATGAGTCTCATTCTCCAGGATAGATTCTAGTTTGTGTATACACCATTTGTCTGAATGGTCAAATTTTAGTCATTTCCACAATTCCCAGTGAATGACTTCTATTCTATCATACCTGCTCTTATAATCCTTCTGTGCCATTTTGCAGCATTCACTTATATGATTATGAAGGAAATTATTTAATAAGTAACTGATTGTCACCAAAAAGTGAGTGGACAGACAGATGCTTCTCTTGCCATCGACATTCCACAGAGTAAGTCTACATAATGGGATTTTCTTCATTGAATGAAAGTTTTAGCTTTAATCCTTTTCTTTTCCGAAAAATCATAATATGGTCATCAGGAGAGAATATGCACCGTTTCAGGGCCTTCCTCTCAATGGTTTTATTTGCACACTGGCCCCCCTCACTGAATATAAACATATATATCACTGAGGCCCTATTAGTTATTTACTAAGTTTAGCTTAGATGTTGACTCAGAAGTGTTATGGCAAAATGTGATTTAAAAAATAACTGTGTGCGTTATGAGAATATTACATGAGTCTCCTTACGCATTCACAATCAAGTGTCACTTTAATGAACTTCATTTTGAATTGTTCCACAGAATATTTCTTTATCCCTTATCCACATGGAACTATCTTCGATTATATCTATGAGGCATTTTATACATTTGGCTCTTTTACACCCTTTGATTCTGATTTGACTCTGAAACTGGCACTGGGTGCCTGCCAGGAAACCTCATGTTCCTATTCTTACAGCTTTCATGATCACGCCATACCCTTCCTTTTCCATGTCTTTTTTTAAGATCTTTGTATTTGCTGGTTTTATACTGATGGCTTTGATCCATCCGGCTTTCATATGGTATTGATAGTTCTACCATAATGATTTTAAGGTTCATCCTTGACAAAAGAACAATGTCTGGTTGCAGGCCTTTGCTAGATATTGATTTTAGGTAATCATTATGCCATCCTGATAGGTCAGCAGATACCTCCCAATCTCCACTTGATCCAAGAGGGTTTTGACCAGGTACAGCTCGATGCTTGATTGTTTCCTTAGAGCCAGCATATATTCTGCCCCTCTCTGAAACAAATTTCTGGGTTAGAATAGTTGGTTCTGATTTCTTATAATTCTTTATAGATTTGATCAACTCCTCCAATACTCTGTTGTGCCTCCAGGTGTATCTCACATTTCCAAGAGCTGTCTTACAGGAGCTGAGGACATGCTCCAATGTTTGTGGTTTTTAATTACATAGAGGACCAGTAGGATGGCTTTCTTTTTTCCATTCAAAAAGATTGTTTTTTTAAAAAAAGCTGGTCATACATAGTGTATTAGTAAACTCAACCTGAGAGGAACCATCTGCCATATATCGATCTAAGTGATAAACTTTTGCAAGGTCTCCTCCCAGTTTGTCCATTGGCCTTGTTGGGATTACTAAATTCCTTTGAGGAATCTTTTATTGTCCATCTTGCTCCTTACATCCTGAATGACCATATCCTGGCAACTTTTGCCGGTAGTTTTTGACCACTGTTGCTTTTCATTAGTTCCGAAATCTTGTCTCTCAGTTTGAGTATGTCCTATGATTTCCTTGAAAACAAGGTTGTCCTTAGCACTTCTTATGGTATCCCTGACTTTCCACTTCTTTCCTGTTTTCAATGTAGGCTTTAGTGATTTTATCACTTCATACTTTGAGTCATCCAGCATCATTTGGAGTCTAATTTTCTTGGATTTTAATTCCTCCACAATTGATTTGAATGGTAATTTTAATTTTGCTTGTCTGCAGTACAAAGCAACTTCAGATAAGCCTGGAGGTAAACCCAACCATTTTTGGCTATATTTATTTATCTTAGCCTCCTTTGACTCAACCGTACTTGTTGCAATTTCGTATACGAGTATCAGCTATAACAACATCAATAATAATTAATAATTTCATCTCTCTCTGCACATAGCCTTTACTTACTAATTTCCTGAGTCTTATCTATTCTAGCTTTCATATAATTCATCTGTTATTTTGGACTGCTGTAGTGAAACGCAAACAGCTTCATTCATGATTTGAACTCAGGCCACCAAGTCTATTTCTTATGTTAATGACCATTACACAAGTGCACCTCTTCATATATATTGTCTCTTTATCATGGATGAAAAGTACTATGAGGATCAAATTGTTAAACTGCTTAAGTAAAAATACATGGGTCATGGCAAATTCTGTGGTCTTGCTCTGGTAAGTATAGAAAGAGAAGAAACTTGGTGAAGAGAACAAAATTTGCCTACAGAAACCAATTTGCATTGATGAAAACAAGAAAGATGCAGTTGTAATTGTCATGTAGGGCTATAATTTGTTAATTAAAAGATTAACAAGTTTGACTTTTATAGTAAAATTATCTAAAAGATGAGTGTCTCGGTGTCAGATGTTAAGACAGAGACACAGTTTCAGTGATTGCCATAGGCTATTTGTATATCCCTGCTTATATATTTAACAGAAAAATGTTAGTCAATTTTTCTCCCTCTCTCTCTCTCTCTCTTTCTCTCCCCCCCCTCTCTCTCCCTCTCTTTTTAATGAATTGCTTAATTAGTGGTTTGAATGTCAACAATAATGCATAGCATAAAAGAATATTATGTGATTAATGTCAATCCAAACAAATTACAGCCCAGTCGGCTGGGATTGTAGAATACACCAACTGTATCTCTACAGAGGGGTAAGAACCTTCTCCCCATTCCCATCCGTGTCCTGGAAATTACACCAAACTATCTGATGGTGAAGCTTAAGTAATGCTGGGGCTTTGGGAAATGCAGAGTATCCTTTCATTGTCATTGCTCTCAGGTCCACATTGACCTGGAGTGGTAACACCTGATAGGGTTCTATCTTTGGGTCAAATAGAACTGTTTGACTCTTAAACTGAGTGCAAACAAAGAATTTATGCTAAATTGAATTATTTGAAATAGAACTGTTTGAGCATTTAACTGTGTGTAAACAAATGACTGATGTTTAATTGTATTGTTAGTGATACATAGCAATGCTTGGAACCATTTAACTTTGTTAACAAATCATATATATCTATGTATAAACCAAATAACCTACAATGGTTGATATGCCATAAAACCATACCAAACCTAAATAAAACTGTTCTTGTTTGAATATTTGGAACTGTGAGAAAACAAGTATTACTATTGTGTGCAAACAAATTAACTCTAACTCATTTAAAAATAAGATTACCTACCAACTACTGACTTACAAATCATATAGCTATTTAGATGTATGCAAACAAATGAGCTCTGGCTCATTTAAAAATGTTATCTACAAACTATACATTTACAAATCATATGTATGAAGAGGATTTGGTTTTAAATAACCTGCAATGGTTGATATGTCATAAAATCAAACCAAACCAATTATATTTTCACTGTTTCCTTTCTACTATTCTTGGCTGTTCTTTGAAATATGACCACTAAAGAATAAAATCATTTTAAGCATATTGTTTCAAGAAAGACACTATAATCTGTTGGTATATTCTATTTCTTGCAAATTATCTTATTTTTCCTGACAGTTTTTCTTTGCCTACCAGTTCTTAAAGTTAGATATCTAGTGTTTTTTTTTCTTTCATTCTTCTTTATAATAACTGTTGGGTTTTCTTTCTCTCCCCACCCCTTTTTTATAACCATCTTACCTATTCCCTTTCCCTTTCCAGGGAGGGGGTTCTTTTCCACCACCCTTTTCTTTTTTTTCCCACTTCACCAAAGATTCCCCACCCTCTCTTATCATTCTTCACCTTACATAAATGTCCTCTTCAACACTTCTTTCTCTCCTGTTAATCCTTTACTGGAATTGGGTCTAGACACTGGCTAGACATTTTGGCACTTTCTTCTACACTATGTGCCAACTTTGTATGCTGAGTTCTCTATACACTCAGCCTCTTGTTATCTTTGTTTTTATTCAGTTCCATCATCAACTGAATTCACCTAATTTTCATTATCTTCCAAGCAAAATGGTTGCCCCAAAAGTAGCACTTCTAACTGCCATGATTCTGTCTATAAAGTTTATACATTGATGTTGTATTATGCTTACTGAGTTTCATTCTAATACTTTGTAAATCCTGTTGTTTCTTAAGAACAACTACTCCCTTAAATGTAAGATGAGAAGGAGCTTAGCCTAACAAAATATATACTAGAATTTATATAGAAGGAAAAAATTGGCATGTAAATGAAGATAGTTACTTCTTGCTGATGTAGAATGACAATTCAAGTGAGTTGCAATGAAAATAAAGCAACTAAAAATTAAAAGATAAACTACTAAAATTGATAATAATGATTGACAATACCTCATCTAAAAAATGAAGATTCTATTAATAATCTGTAGTATTGCCAGCATTTTATACCAGCCCAAGCAAATTATGAGGACAGGAAAAAAAATTTTTTATAATGAATGCAAGAGAACCAGGCAAGGCCTGATTTAGTACTGCCAGTATTAATATTACTAATAAAAATATAGAATAGAATGATAATGAATTAATTTATAAGTTTGATTTGAGTTTCTGCTAACAAATATCTTGTAGTTTTCTTCAACACTATTAATTATATGTTAGAATTACGTCAAGTTACTGGCTTGTCATTTTGGCAGTTGATTTATTATCCTAGCTTCCTCAAGGCAAAGGATATGTGAGTCCAAGCCTCATCAAAAGATTATCATTATTTCCTATCTGCATTGTTCCTCTATTGTAGAACGAAAAACCAAGTAAGTTATAAAATAAAGCCATTAAAATATAAAAGAAAATATTTCTCATGTTATGAACGATTCAAATTTTTCACCTTATAAACAAGGAGTTATTCATTATACTAGATGTGTTTTTGAAACATAGAAGCTCATCTTGTTTCTCAGCCTAACCTTGGTGTAACTTCAATCCAAAGTATCCCAACTTAGTCTCTACCTAAATGAAGGCTATTAGTTAAGATACACCTGGATATGAAATATGTACAACTATTATAAATAGTAAACAAAATCACATAAAAAGTTCATTATCTTCCAAATAAACACAATCTAGACAACATTGTTTGGGTTTTTTTCACAGTATTGCATTGATTTTGATTGTATTACAGTAGTTTTAAACGTACAAATGTTTGAATGTTTTTTCTTTATCATTTTGATGTTGAAGAAATATTTTGTAGGTTAGCATAGCCAAAAGGTAGGGGTTGTTCATTACATGCTATGCATGATAAAAACACCTTTTTGTGGGTAAGAATTAGAGGTCAGTAATTACATGAATATATAAAATAGTTAAGATTTATGAGGATAATAAATGAGATGCAAATGACTCGCCTAATCTCAGGCAGAAAACCAAACATAGTATTAATTAACAAGAAGAAAAGAACTTGTCAACTAGAGGTTTTTACTATTCCAGCAGACCATAGAGTGAGAATGAAAGTGGAAAGATAGACAAATACCCAGATCTTGTCGGAGTGATGAAAAAGCTGTGGAACTTGAAGGTCCACAAAGGTCTGATAAAGAGACTGGGAGAAGTGGAAATCAAGGGAAAAACTGAGACTAACCAGACCACAGCATTGCTAAAATCACTTTGAATACTTAGAAGAGTCCTGGGATACCTTAGGAGATTTGCTATCATGCACACACTTCTGTTAAAACTGTTGTGAAAAACTCATATCGAGTAAAAATAATAGATAAATATAATTAGTTCATCAGCAATGAAGATGTCGATTGACTCAGCTGAAACAAATGAACTACATGTGGCTGTTGGCATTTTATTTCATGAAGGTGTGTATCCATCACTTCTCCCCAATATACACAAGAGATTTTGTTTGTTAGTGTTTTCTTTTCTTTTTTTTTAATTTCATAGCCAAATGAAGGGGGGGTATTATTATACATGACTAATTATGGTACTTAGTTATTAACTCTTACTGATGGTGCTCTTAGTTAAATGGGTAACAAACAGCTGTTAATTTTATTAATTTTTCATTAGTCTTTCTTTCATCTTATTTCTCTTGCTTTTTATTGCAACTCCCATTGAAGAATGATCTAAGAGTTTTGATAAAAAGCAATAGAAATAAGATGAAAGAAAAATTAGTCAAAAAATTAATGACAAATCTACTTCTAAAAAAACTTTTAGAATTGTAAACTATTTACCAGTTATCATCTCAGAGCTTCAATTGATAAAACAGATTATGCAAGAAAATGATTTTTCAATTAGAGCTAAGACTCTCTTTCAATCAACATTGATTTTTATGAAAAAAATTTTATTAAAATATTTGTTGATATGGAGATCATTGCTGATTTAATGAAGTAATTTTTTTAAATTAGCTGTATTTTGTTTTTATTTTTGACTCAGACCTAAGTGTTTTTTGTGTCTAAAATAATCTCCATTTTTCCACTATTTATTTTATTGGATAGAAGTCAATAAAAGAACATTACATAATTCACCCTCCTCATAGCCTATTCAGTATAAAAAAAAAAAAGAAAGAAAAAAATGACCTTTTTATCAGGTGCTTAACTTGTTCAATTTGTTTCACCACTTCTTAGTTAAGAGCTTTTATAAATGACTATTGTGTTAAACTGTGGACACTTGTCTTTCTACTTTCAAGCCAATTGCTTGATTTTTCTTTCTTTTTCTTTCTTTCCTTTAATATTTGTCTCCAACAGTTATGGCTTTCTCATTGAAACCAATCACCTAAGACTACATAGTTATTAACTACTTGCATAATAATTGGAACTGTGCGAGTAATATGGATTGAAACTTCTGCTGAAGATCAGAGCGTAGTATCTATGCCCATGGAATTCCTATGGTTATTTAAGAATAATTGTAAACTATTATTAAGTTCAATAATGGTCGCCTAGTCAGCAAGGCTTAGATTTTGCTAACTGTATCCCATGAAGAGGGGGTATGACTCTAAACTGTTGCTGATAGTGAGGCTCTAGAGAGTTTGGAGTACTCCTTCATTGCCATTACTCCCTGGGTCTACTCTGACCTGGAACGGTAGTACCTGTTAGAGTTCCATCTGCAAGTCAAATAGATCTGTTAAAAAGTTATTCAATTGGACTATATGCAAAAAGAAAGAAAAACTCATCTACACAAAAAATCTTAATGCAAATGTGATTCCCTAACCTCTAGTCATAAAATAACCCTAGATTAGTTAACATGCCATAAAAATCAGTCAATCAAGTTATAGTTAATTATTATTGAGTTAAGGCCAACATCAAATCATGGCCATTACACACTTATCACATGAATTTTACTGTCCTGGATTTTTTAATCAATAACAAAAGAAGAATTTTTGTTTGGGATAAAGAATTGTCATCATATATTATATATATTTGTATCCATTCTTTTGTATACATGTATTTGCCCAGTGCCCACAATAATCATGTATATGTATATGTATAGTTATTTAAAAAAATATATAAAATTTGATATTTTCCTTAAATAAGAAAAATATGACAAATAAATTTATAAATTATTTTACTGTTATTTCTTATTGATGGTTCCCTATCTTTTTCTAACCAGCTGGTTTTGCATAATATACTTATCACTTAATTTTTGGACTGTTGAAAAACAGGATTTAAAAAAGCAAAAAAAAACCTCCAAAAGCATTTTTTGTTAAGATAAAAATGAAAATAAAAACATTTGCATGTGTTAGAACTTTTGAACTACAAGTAAAATAAAATAGTTATTTAACTTGTTTTAAATTTGCTAAGCTGTAGGTGTTTGACAATGTATTTCCAGAAATGAATGAATGAATATATATATGAGAGTCACTTAGTGTAACTTGAATCAGTGACCAAAACTGGACAAGGTAGTTTGCATTCCACCTTGCCCTTAAGAAAGCCTGAATCCATTTGTTCTCCCTCTAGCTATGAGTAAATAATAGACCAGACTTGGTTCTTTAGTTTTGGAAAGTTAACTAATCTAGGAGAAAGAAAACTTTGAATTCAAATCAGTTGTACTCTACTTAAAAATTGATCTTGTGTCACATCGCACTTGTGGTGGAGGGGTTGGTTTAAATGCATAGTGCAATTCACATGTACACAATATAAGAGATACTGATCAGAATACATTGTGATGCTTAAAATAAAAGTTATCAGCCACTTGAGAAAAAGTATCAGTAAATTTATTTATATATTTAGGGACATTGAAAATCATAATCAGTATTGGCACGTGTTTTCAACTGTCCATATAGATTTAGTTATGTTAAGATCAAGCCTTTCTGTTGATCAATCTTGTAACACTGCAGTGTTTTTATCAATTGAAACATTTTGTTACATACACTGTAGGACATGATCCTCCATCATGTTGGAATATTTCTCTTTATGTTATATCTGGTAATAGGTGGGATCTTAGTCATGTATTTTTTTTATATCCAGTATTCCATCAACATTTATCAATATTCTTGTTCCATTGCTTTTGACATAGGCTTGAACCATTAGACACCCACCTCATTTAATTTTATAGTCTTGGATTTTTTTTAGTCTGTAACAAAAGAAGAATCTCTGTTTGTCATTAATCATACAGGGTGATTCAAAATAATGTTAACACATTCATGGGAATATCTTTATGATGTGATTCCTATCAACACATTCTTGGAATCCTCCCTAGGTGGTCTCCATAATATCAGTTCTACTTTTCTAATAAAAGTACTTTCATAAAAGTGTATAACAGTTTCTCTTTGTTTGTATATTAGTGTTGAAAACAATGTTTTACATGAATATGTTGATGACAAATTGGTTAGGAGTGCTTTCACAAGAATTTTAAAAAAACTATCTTCCAGATAGCAATTCCACATTCAGTTTTGTAATCTAAATGTTTATTCACAATTCCTTGTAAACATTCACATTCAAATACTCCAAAATCAATTCCAAGTGTAATAAATTTTTGTGGCAAATATGTTAAACTTTATAATTCTTTATCAAATTTATTGAGTTTTTTATAATCTTCTGTGAAATTTTTAGCCATCAAGTGTCATCTAAAACCTTTTGATATATCACTGGTTCACCAGCATCAATTATGTAATTCCATTTGTTTCTTACCAAATGCAGGAGTCATGTCTACTTAGACTTTTCTTTCCTGAATTTCATTAATAGAAAACAAACCCTTAAAAACCTGTTTTGTTTTATTATTCGGTGCATAAATTCCCTTATCTTATACATGTTTGGTTTATCTTTGCCTTTATTTTATTCATCCTCTTTCATTACTTCCCACGGTTTCGTTTATCACCTCATAGCATTTGATGAATCTCATTTGAATGCTTGTTTGTTTATGTGTTGTTTTATATTTACTAGATCACATTTTCTGTCATTTTACCATAAGAGAGGGGAAAAAATCAGAGGTAGGGTAAAAAAATTTTAATTTAGCTGTTTATTTACCTGACTCTGCAGAATCAGCTTATCTTAAAATTTTCCTTTCATCATCCATACAAATATCATATGTTTGAATTTAATATAATATACAAAATTTTATTAAATACAAATAGGCAAATCAGTATTTAAAAGAGAAAAAAAAAGCTTAAAATTAGACTGGAAATTAGTATTGTGACCTATTATTATTTTGCATATAAAATTTATATGCAAATGTCAAAACATTACATAACAGGAGTTGTAGTATTCTTCTCCTTAACCTTGGGAGAATAGAGACCATCTTAGAGAAAATCAAGAAGAGAACAAGTCATTATATCCAGATTACGAATTGGTCATACAAGGCTTACTCACACTTTCATACTGAAACAGGAACCACAACCACAGTGTGTGACCTGTCAGACAACTTGCACAGTTAAACACATTCTTATAGAAAGCAGAGCTTTCACTGTCATCAGAAAGCGTTTTTTCAAAGTTAATAGTTTAACCGATCTATTCGAGAACGTCAAAATAAATGACGTTCTGTCCCTCTTGGGAGAGACAGGGTTGTACCAAAAAATATGACGAATTAAAACTGGTTATTTTTATGCTAACTAATGAAATCCTGCTTATAGAAAATTTTACCTACAAAGTATTCGTTTAGAAATCTTTGGTTGTGTGTGTGTATGTATGTATATAGTCAGAATTTGGTGTTAAATAACCTACAAAGGTTGATATGCCATAAAACCCAAACAACCAACCAACCAACCATCTTCTCCTTAACTGGTCCTTAAACAAACACACACACCTTTGAATTTTCAGCCTGGCATAGTTATTAACTCAGCTTTGATTTGTACTGTATTTGATCCATGTGATGATTATTTGCTACTGAATTAAGTGCATCAACAAGGAAGGAGATTGTATTGAAAAATAAATAGTTGTTGTGGAAAATGCTTTTCTTCATCATCAGACTATTGATTTATCTATCCATTTCTCTCTCTCTCTCTATATATATATATATATATATATATATATACATACACACACACACACACAATTTACTATCAGTTATTTGGTATGGTATTACATAAAACATTGAGTTTATTATGAATGTTATCTTATTTTATTGTCTTATCTACATTTTAGATGATTGTTAATGAGGCATAAAATAGCAAATAATACATCATTTCAGTAAGTTTATACATAAAGACAAATGAACAATTAGCTGATTGATAAGGTTCATTTAGTATTACACAAAAGGGAAATACTATTTAGAGATTAGAAATTAGATAAGATATACAAGCTTAATTGAGAAGGTGTGATGACTCATCAAATTTATACATAAAAATCTTTCTCAGTCCATTGCAAGATTCTAGTCTGCTCCAAGGTCTATAAAATGAGGAGAAATGGTCTTTATCTTGCTATGATAGACCCTGTCATGTTTTTAGTGGAGTTGAATTCAGTTTACCTTCTAGGCGAGTTACTTTACCAAGGCTAATGAACTCGGTCTATTCTACTATTTACCTATAGCTCAGAGAAGAGATGGTTTCATGCCTTTCTTGCAAACTATAAAAATGTAGCTTTAAAAGAATTGGTTGCTGAAAGAAACATGCATGCATATATATATATATATATATATATATATATATATATATATACTACCTCGCTTTATAGTATACTTTTTCAGTAAATATTAGTATTGAAATTACTACTAATGCTAACTGTATCAAAAATTAACCTGCCTATATAAGGAGCTTTTGAAAGAGGGCAGTTATTTCCATGTAGAAAGAGGGTACTGTCACTCCTACCACCAGTTCCACCTTTCATCAGAGTCCTACACTACATTATTATGGTACACCTCCTGGTTGTGTCCTTCTGATAATCAGGTCTGCAATTAGAAGAAGCATTCCTGGAGGGATAGTCACGTATCGTCTGTTATTGATTGGTGATTAGTCAACATTGGATATGCAGGTCTCACTCGGCCATGCTCCCCCACTTGTCTCTATTTCAATCATGTATCATCCCCAAAGTCATTGCCAGTCAATCAGATCTTGTGACTGAGAATCTATTCTTTATTTCCATCCTTTGCTATGTTGAAAATAGACTTTCACTGCTGGAATTCTTGTTTCTTAAAGATGCAATGATGCACTCTGACATAGCAAGAGAAATATTCTTCTCTTTTAATACATTATGTACTCATAAGAATCTTTTTAGAATATATTACATAGATATTTAATAAATACTATTACAGTCCTTGTTCAGTGTTAAAATTTTTGTTTTTGATAATTTTTTTATATGAAACTAAAAGTAAAACAAATCTGTAGCAACTCAATCTTTCAATGTTTTTGAAATGTTTTATACATTTTCCAATACAGAATCATAGTCTTCACCAATTTTCATTAAATTAAAATCTTGATTAGACCTTATTAAAAAAGTATAATTTAAAAAAAAAGAAACAATATGTTGTTATTGATGTAAATATTAGGCTGGCAAAATCTTTACTATTATGATGAAATACTGCTTATTTAAAGGTATGCTAAATGCTTAGGTCAATTTTTGCTCACTATAAATATCTACTGTAGAGTGTAGCCCCAAGTGTATTATGGGGTCAGAAATCTGTGTTTGACCTGTATCTTTACTGTTATTACTAACATGTATGTCTTAGATAAATTAGTCTCATCTTTCCATATTTATGTTGTAAACTTCTCTGTGAGTTTCTCTTACGTTTTTGTTACCTGACTCATATATATATATATATATATATATATATATATATATATATATATATATATATATATATATATATATTTCCTTCTTTTTTTCTTTTGTTCATGTAATGCATTATTCAACTTATATAAGTAGATCACCACCACCCCACATCATTACTACAAATGTGTTCAAATTAACATATCTTTGATAAATTGCTTCTGGAAATGTTAAAATGTTATTCCACTTCCAAAGTTATTTTATAATAATTATATTAAAAGTAAAAAAAAATTTCCTCTATAGCTAAATACTAATTCTAAAAAGTCCATTCAAACTGTGTCAGAAGTTTGATTTGGGCTCTATTTATTGCCTTCCAGTAGCATAGGTTGGTGTTCTTGTTTTGTTTGTTTGTTGTGTTTTTTTTTGTTTTTGTTTTTGTTTTTTTTCATGTCATTAGACTCGTTAGGTAATTGGTATCAAGATAATTCATTTGGAGATTATGTCTAGTGATTAAATCTGTTGGAAGGGCTTAGAATATGCAGAGGGTTAAGACTACCCCCAATAGGTGTGCTGGATATGGTGCTAGACTGCATCTGATGGTGAGACTCCTGTTCTGGAGACCTGTGGAATGTGAAGTACCCCTTCATTGCCATTACTTCTGAGTCCACTCTGATCATGGGTGAAATAAATCTATTTAAAAAGTATTTGTATTTGATAGGACTGAGTGCAAAAAAAAAACTCTGAAAAAATTACATAAAAAATATAAATATGAATGTGCAGTGAATGTAATTCCCTAACCTCTAGGCATAAAATAACTCAAGTTGAGCTGTTAAAATCAATCAAGTCTAGTAATATGCAGAATATTATGTGTAGGTTACCATGAACAAATGCATTAATATGTAGATATTTATATCATATGCATGAAAATATCCCTCTCTGCCATTCATTAGAGACAATAAAGAGACAAATTTATTTGCTAAAATAGTTCTCTCTAATCATACAGATATTATCTTTTTTATTAAGGTATTAAATAAGGGAAAAATATAATTAATGATATATGGCCATGTTTATATCAATGTATTAGAATTATTCAGAATTCCATCAAGTCTGCATTCTTCTTGCTTATCTAGTAATTGTGCTAGTTTAGATTGCTGGCTAAAAGGTAACAATTAAAAAGGATTTTTTCTACATTTTTTTCATTGATTTGATCATTAAATTGAAAGGTCAATTTCTTGACTAGCATTTACCCTCCTCTTGTATCTTTAACTTCCATTCCTAGAGACAGACTGATACACACAGATGTAGCAAAAGAGATTGCTATTCCTGTCTTGTCTTGTGATTTGCTGTATGGTGTAGCCATGACAACTGACACTGGGTATGGCCCAAAATGAATGCTACTTCTCTTAGTAATTAGGTGTTGCTATTTGGTTAGGGTAAAGGTAAAGCTCATTTTGTATAAATGTTGGCTTTTTTTTTTACTTTAATTAAATATTTTAGCTGCGTTGTGAAGGTTTCAGTATGGGTTTTTAAACATTAAATCTATATGACTTTATATATATTGTGTGTGTGTGTGTGTATATATATATATATGTGTGTGTGTGTGTGTGTGTATATATATATATATATATATATATATGCTTGAAAACATATAACTGTGCTAACAAATGATTATCATTAAATAGGAATTGTTATTTGAAACCATATAATTGTCTCTATTTGAATTAGATTGGAATACTTGATATCATGTAACTGTATGCAAACAAATAATTATAGATAAATATTTTTTTTTTAAATGCAATGGAACATTGAAAATAGTTATGATCATAATTAATCATTTACAAATGAATCAAATTTTGACATTAGATAACCCATAAGGAATTGATGTGCCATGCAACAAATAAACCAAACCATTTAAGAGCAATAATCAATAAGAAATATTTTTTATAAATGGGTTTCATTTGAGTTGTATGAAATTATTTCATTTTTTTATCATATCACCATTTGAAGAAACATGGAATTTTAAGTAATATGTATCATAGTTCCTGTTATTCCTGATTGTTTATTTATATATAGGTCACCATTTTTACTTAAGGCCCAAGTATACTGTCTGTATGCTCTGCCTCAGGTCGGAGTGCAGTATGTGTGTCTGTGGAAATCCCACAATTATTTTAAAATCTATAAGATATGATATTTATCAAAGTGAAATAGAAAAAAAGACATAAAAAGCAATTTGGTGGATTGTTTATATATTTATGATCTTTCATTCTATAATAGTCTTGTTGGATGATATTCTTTAATTTTAAAGAAGATATTGGAAACATTACAACTTATTATGAGCTTGTCATGGCTACTTATTTCAGGATACAAATCATTATAAAACTTCAAAAATTGAGAAATTAATAACTTTCTTTTTATATATATATATATATATATATATATATAATTATGCTTATGACAATTATGAATGAAAGGGTTTGAAAATGTTACCATTGTGTGTGAAGTGAAATATTATTTCTCTTTTATTCTGTTGGTAATTTTATCTATATATTTATTTATTTTATAAAATCGGAATCATTTTAACTTAATTATACAGTTTCAAATTGACACAATTTGAACCAAGTATTAATAATACAAATACATAAGCATTATTAGATAAATAACACATTTATAAACTTGAATATCATTTTCAGAAATGTTCTTGTAAATTTTTATATAAATTTATCCTCCACCCAAAAATAGATATTCTACAAACTATAATTTCTTTTGATTTTTTAATTTAATTTAAAATTTTTTTATATTGGGGTGTACACTTTACTTTCACAGCTGAGCAACTTCTATATTAATAAATATTATTTTCTGTGCATGTTTTTACACCTTTGCTAATATCAAAACATCATGTTAAACCCTTAATACTCATTAATACTGCTATGTTTTTTATATGTACAAACAAATGGTGTTTATCATGATCATTGGATATCTAATTTGCATAATGATTTTAAAATAGCAGTTTATGATAAATCACTGTACTGTGTTATTCATATGTAATTTTGCTTTAAGCAATAGTTTAGTGTATAACTTTTATAAGAAAGCCAAAAAGTTATTTTAGTTTTAATGAAGGGGTACAATTTGCAATAAAAGTTAAGGTTTTTCATTGCCTTTGAAAAATATGCCACATACAGATACATGCATGAGTAAACAGACACAAAATGAGAAATTTATGAACAAATTGTTTTGTGGCAACTATAATGAAAGCAAAAACAAACACCCACACCTACAAATATATGATAACATTCTTCGTTTTCATATAGTTTCACTAAGGTTCTATTGTGAAGGATATTTGTATACAAAAGCCTGAAAAAAAACATTTTCTTTTCTTTTTTTTTTTTTCTTTTTTTTTTTTTCAGGCTTTTGTATACAAATCCCCTCTACAATCCTTTTTTTTTTTTTTGTTGTTGTTGATTGGAAAGTGAAACTCTATCTTTAAAAATAATGTTGTAACAAAGCATGGGTTGTATAATAAACTGTTTAAATAAAAGTATTAAGGATGAAACTATATTTACCAAGGTGAAAATGAACAATGACTGAAATATTAATTTTCTTCTAAGTAGTTCTCTTATCATGTAACACACTTTTTCCAACAAGTTTTGCATTGATCAAAGTATCTTTAAAACTTCTCTTTTAATGTGGCATGAAGCTGCAACATCATATTTCTTTTAATGTTCTTCACATATTCAATTCTTAGTTTTCAAGCAAATTTTCAGTTTTGGAAATAAAATCGTGTAGGACTAAATCTGGTAAGTATGGAGGGTGCTACATTTTTGTGATCCTGTGTTTTATCAAAAACATTGAAACCAGTTTCATGATTTCTATACAAACTGGTACTGGCTTGTCTAAACAACTAGACATCATCACTTTTTATATATCATTCAAATGTGCACATTTGAATTTGAATTTTTCTGATTTAAAAAAAAAACAAAAAAAAACTTTAACCTTGATACTTTTTTATCACAGCTTGTATAAACAATCTATATGTAACTAAAATGCTCATCCATCAAAAATGTCATATTATAGCAAGATTTTTATTAAAGCAATACACTTGAAATGCTCAAAGAATAAAGGAAGTTTCTAGTTCAGTTTGAAATAGAATAATTTTGTGGAGTCTACATGTATGCTGAATATCCATTTTCGATATAATGAAGATAACTAATTAGAATAATGCTGATTAGAATCTTTTCATTTCTTCTTAGATAGAAGTGTCAATATCATTGTGGACTGTTGTTATAAAGGACCCCAATGGGTTCACAAATCATCTATTAAATGGCTTGAATTCCTTGGTGAAGCACTGATATCGGTGTGAATTATAAATATATTTCTTTTTATAAAAATGTCTGTCGGTGGAGAGATAAGAATTTAATGTAGTTTTATTTTAAATAGCCTCATGTTTAATTCTTCACAGATATCAAAAAGTGGTTTTATTTGACTCTTCGTGTAGGCTAACAAAAGAAAAATATATCTATATTATAGATTTTCTTTTTTCTTTTCTTTTTTTTTTTAATCACTTGTGTGGATGCAAGTCAGAATATGATTCTACTTTGTCAGATGTAAGAAAATGATAAAACTTCAGGTAAATGAACCTCTTAATCCTGACTAGATGCTGAATTTGATTGTGACCTATCAGTGGAATTTGATGTGTTAGAAAAATTTTAGGTCTTAGTTTTGGCTTTTATGATGAAGAATTTATTTAAGAAAATGATTTTTGTTGTTTTTTTAATTATTAATTTTGATTAAGATTTTCTTACATCTTTTTATTTTAATTACTTTTTTTATTGAGGGGATGCCCTCATGGTGTAATGGTTAAAGTGATGGACTGCGGAATCGTAGTAAGCGAGTTCATACGCCAGTCACGTTATTACGTTCACTTTCAGGCAAATACCCTTGGGAAAGGTATGAACCCCCTTATCCTCCCAGCTATGGGTTAAATAGTACCACTACTGTTCTTCTAGGAGAATGGCTTTGGCATTAAATAACCTACAAAGGTTGATATGCCATAAAACTGAAAGCGAAATTTTCTTATTGAAATTCATTTAGATCAGTTCTACAAGATCAGCAATAACATCAGATTTAGAATTAATTAACAAGAAAAGAACTTGTCATCTAATGAATCTTTCCATTCCAGTAGACCTTAAAATCAAAATAAAAGAAAGCAAAATACATAAACAAATACCTAAATCTTGCCAAAGAGCAAAACAATGGTGTGGAACATGAATGTAATAGTGATACCAATTGTTGTTTGAGCAGACCTCAAAAACTTAGAAAAGTGATTGGGAGAACTGTAGGTCAGAAGAATAGTCAAGAGCATTGAGACAACAGCACTTTTAAAATCAACTAGAATACTTTGTAGAGACCTTAGGAGTCTTGCTAGCATTTAAACTTCAGTCAAAAACACACCAGTTAAAGCTGGAGTTTAAAAAAAAAAAAAAAAAAAAAAAAAAAACTCACTAAGAAAAAAAAAAAAAGAGGAATAAACTCTCAATGAGATTCAAATTCACAACTCATTTTACTTCAGGGAAGTTTGACAAGGAAAAAAAATATAGTTTATTATGAAGTATTTGAATTATCATAAAAATACATTCATAATTTGGGTTATGAATTTTTAAATTTATCTACCTATACATTTTTGTGATTAATTTGAAAATTAATGATGACTTTTTTTTTTTTTTTTTTTTTTTTTCTTTTCTTTTTTCAACTTTTTGTCTGTTGGTATTAAAGTCACTTCTTTTAGTGGATAGGTAGTATATGACAAATGGTCAATTGTAAAGGCAATGACGAGCATCCTTGCAACCAGTGTTACACAGGCATTGGACTATTCTAATTTTCCCTTCTGGTGCAATGCTAAGGTACTACTGTTGGTCTTGAATCCCCAGAACCAAGCTCATTTCTGTGGGGTTTTTTTTTGGGGGGGGTCCCTTCCAAAGACAAGAACATGGCTTTTTGTCAGTCTGTTATTGATTAGTCTACCCTTTTGTTTCCTTGCAGATTCTCAGGTCCGCAAACCTATCTGGTCACCTGTCAAAACCAAAGGTCATGATTCTTCCAAATCCAAAGATATTTTGAGTGACACAGATGGGAACACAAAAGAGCGAGCAATGTCCATGCCAAATATGGAATATTCAACAGATGGTTACAGGGGGCGTAGAACAAGAGCGATGCAGGTTAGTTTTGTATTTGTTTTTATAGTTACTGCCTTAAAATCCATTTTCTCTTTCTCATTATTTATTTTTCTCCTCCATCATTCTTTATTCTTATTTATGATATTAACATAAATTCCCCAAATTAGCTAGTACAGTAGTGTTTATAAGAGTCACTTTATTAGTGAAAACAGAAATTGATTCAGATTTGAAATATAAAAAAATTCCCTTTACTTGCTAAATACTCATTTTACAGACAGAGTAGATTAAGTTAGAATAAAATCTTTCTTACCTCTGAAAGATTTCTGTATTCACCAATATTTTCTGCCAAACATCTATTTTCTGTGTTTCTTTTTGTCATTCTACTAAGTCCACATGAATTTCTGTTGTAACCTAACAAAAAGGTTACTGAATGAGAAATAACCAAAATGGAGGTTGAAAATGAAATGGAAATCTTTATAACATTAACAAAATACAATACTTGCTAGTGGCATAAAGAATGTAACTACTGCTAGTGGTTTCTACTTAATATATTTTCACCCCCTCATAATAGTGTCCAATATATTTATGAGGAATGGGACATGCCCATTAATGTTCGTAGGATGGGTATATAACAATTTCCAACTCTAGACATAGCTTGATATTTTCTGGATGAAAACAAAAATAACTCTATTACAAAATATATTGACTGAATGTTCAAAAATTGAATTTTCCCTTTTGTTCCGATAATGTTACCAAAAATATAAACACAATGAGAGTTCGCTCTGTCTGCTGGGGCAGTAGAATATGCTGATGGCACCTCTGGAAAGTAGTAAGAGTCTCATAACAAGGCTACCTATTGACCATGGATGGCAACCTGTAATGCTTGAGGACATGGTAGCTAAGTAGTCCATGACCCAGCAATCATATGACTTGCAGCACTCACTCTAGCCCTTACTGGGCTTGGCCAGTAGTCAGTGAGGCCCAACCTGATCAATTAGCTGGTCATGTTAAGCCCTAGGACTCTATATGATTGGACCAACCATATTCTTTATTCAAATTGCTCTTGTGACAAACAAGTATCCAAAACTATCTTAAAGCTGCTAGAAGGCAATAGTTGCTGGTCAATTGTATTAAGATAGCAATACTTGAAACAATTTAAACTTTGTGCAAGCAAATGATTAATATTAAATGGAATTATTAGTATTAACCATACTTACCAGCCCCTCCACTCGGGCAGGATATGACACAAGGTCAATTTTTAAGCGGAGTTTAACAGGTTTGAATTCAGTTTTCCTTCTCCTAAACTAGTTGCCTCACCAAGGCTGAAGAACCTAGTCTGCCCTACTATTTACCCATATTCTGGAAGGAGAATAATAGGATTCATTCCTTTCCCAAGGGTATTAGTGCTATGTGAAATGCAATCATTCTTGTCCCGGATTTGAACTCGTGTCACCGTGTCCATTTCCTACGACGATAACCATTACACCACCGGCACCGGAATTATTAGTATTAACAATACTTGAAAGTATTAAACTGTCTGCAAAAAAAAAAATTGAGCTTTTACTCATTTAAAAATAATATTACCTACAAACTATTCACTTACAAATCATATATAAAAACAAGGTTTGACATTAAATAACCCACAAGGGTTGATATACCATAAAATATAACATAACCAAACAGTGAGAATTTTATCTTGTTGCTAAGTTACAGCTCCATAAACAAAAATAATCCTCAAAAAATTGCTTATTTATAACAATAGAAGAAATTGAATTAAAAGTGAATAACATGACACAATTATTTATTAAAACCTGCTTTTAAAAATCCTTATGCATGCTACATATCACATTTCCTCTGATAAACACTGTTCGTTAGTAAATGTAATACAGGTTGTAAAGTTAAATACTTGGGCGAGTCAAAAGTATTGTAATATTTTGGTATATGCTAGTTTGTGGCATGTATATCATGGGACAAAAGCAGTCTTCAACAGTCACGCATGAACATGCAACGTAGTTTAAATTTGGGAATTTATGCTTTACAAGATTGATCATAGTCATAATACTACAGAAGTAACCAAAAACATTTGTTGTGCAAAGGTCATAAAAACCTCAATGATCAGGCAAGTTCAGATTCACCTAGAAAGGTAGATTCTGAGGCTGTGCTCAAAACCATTGGGGCAAATCCAGTGTGTCGCACTCAGAGATTAATATAGCAAGCTTGGCATCTCACAATCAAGTATGATTCGTCACCTTCACAGCTTAGGCAAAAACATCCAAAGTTGCTGAATTGAGCCTATATATTGCAAAACTTTTGGCTCATTCCAGTAGTAAAGACATATCCTTGCATATTAAAAAAAAAAATTAAACAGTTTTGCTCTAAATGCTTAAAGAGCCCAGCCGGCTGAGGACCGTAAAATATGCCAACTGCATCTCTGCAGAGGAGTAAAACACTTCTAACAAGTGTCCTGAATATGACACTAACCATTTGATGGTAAGGCTCCCATCCAGGAGCTTTGGGGAATGTGGAGTATCCCTTTCTTGCCATTACTTCCAAGGCTACTTCAACCTCGGAGTAATGGCAACTTTACTTGAAACCATTTAACTGTATGCAAACAAATGACTGATGTTAAATTGAAGTATTAGTATTACACAGCAATACATGGAACCATTTAACTGTGGGCAAAGGAATGAATAATGTTGAATAGAATTACTTATGTTGAATAGCAATACTTAAAAACAATTAACTGTATCCAGATAAATGAGTTCAGACTCATTTAAAAGTAGTTACCTACAAATTCTTTTACAAATTATATATATATATATATATATATATATATATATATATATATATATATATATATATCCTAGTGGGTAGTGTTCCCCAATGGTCCAGGAGACTGGGGTTCAATCCTAGGTTGGGTCATACCAAAGACTTTAAAAATGCTACTTGATACCTCTTTGCTTCACTCTCTGCATTATAAGGTATATATCAAGGGTAAAGTGGAACAATCCAGGGAAAGGAGTAGCGCCCTTCCCTATACCTCAGTGTAGTAGCTATTGAAAAGGGAGCCTTCAGGTCGCACTCAACTGCACTCGCTAACTTTACTTACTATATATATATATTTGGCACTACATAATTTAAAATATTTACTAGAGTAAATCAGTAGACCCATAGCAGGATATGTAGCTATTAAGGATCTGATATTTTCACTGTATAATGTTTTATCTATATGATTGATATTTATTACTGTATTATGTTCTCTATTTGTTATTTATTATGATATTGAAAAATAGATATTTGTTGCCATTATATAAATACTTTTTTTCATTATTAGATTGATGACTTATTAACATATCAATGTACTTAATCATTAGAGTTGGGGGGGGTGTTTTGGGGGGGGGTTCACATATTTTATCTTTCCTGGGATATAAATATTAAAGTTGTCAATTTACATATGAAAACAAATCAATTAATATTTGAAAAAAGATCTTGAAATTTTATCTAAAGATAAATATAGATATATATTTTATATAAAGATCATTTGTAGTTTAAAATGTTTATGGGAATAGATCAATAAATCTATAGTATGATACATAGTTATTAACCGAAGAGTGATCTGAAATTTTCACTGTATAATGCCCATCTATGAGATTAATATTTACCACAAAGAAGGGGATTATGTTGAAAAATATTGTGGAAAATAAATGCTATTCTCCTCATTAGTCTACAGACTTATTGATGTACCAATATATTGCCTAACACACACACACACACTCATCCATCTATAGTTTTTTTGTTGTGTTTCTTTGCTATAAAGTTTCTTAAATTGTCTTCTACCAAAGAATGACCATTCCTGACCCTCACAATGCTTGGATTTCATTTCCACTCTTATGATTTCTCCTACTCACTCTCAATCTATCCTCTCCTCCTTCTCATCAATTGTAAATACTTGTGTGTGATATTTGTGTATTTTGACAGATGCAAAATCATTAACAATTGCATAAAATACTAGAATTAATGAAAACATAGCGAATTTTCTTCTCTGTAGTGCATACTTTTTATTATAAACTAGTTTAAACTCAGTAATGAGTCACTGCCTACAGTAGATGAAAATAGATCAATAAATCTATAGCCTTTGTAAGATTCAAATTCATTATGAGAAACAAAAATGTTTACCTTCTATTTTTTATTAACTTTAGTTACCATAGTGATTTATAATTTCTTATTAGGTTACTGACTTATTGACATACCTATGTATATCATCACAACTAAGAACTTACATCAATACACACACACACACATTTTTGTATTTCTTTACTATAAGTTTCTTGTTTCGTTTTGTACCTTTAAACTATTGTATTCTAATTTCTACTGAGTGTAGTGCTATCTTGTATTTTTAAAGAAACAGAAAATCAATTTTCTATTTAAATTTGATTTAGATTTAAGGGAGCAAAACAAAAAAAAAACTATTAAGAGGATTTAAATGAGTTTAATAATGGTTTTTTTTATAAAAAGTTCATTCTCTTCTAAACCAAAGATACAAAGATTGTATAATTTTCCTCTAGAAATGAAATCAAAATAGATATTATTATTATTATTATTATTAGGTATTATTTATTAACAAGCTCTACAACCAATCATATGTAGCAATTCAAAAATTAGTATACTCTTTACATATACAATTTTATTTTTGGTTACTGAGGAGTTTCAATTTTATTTTCAGTAGTTTCAATTTTATTAAATTTGATAATATATAATGCCTAATGATATTTGTTTTTATTGGATAAATGTTCCTCTATAAAAAAATAAAATCCTGTTATCTTTGGTTTAGAAGAAAATTAACTTTTTATAAAAACAAAATTGGTAGGTATGTACTTATTTATGGTTAATACTGTGTATATAGAACTTATAACTAGTTTGCCTTTTGTCAAAAAATAACTTCATTATTTAAGTAATTTTTTAATAATATTTATAAAATATGCAGGACACCTCAGGTGGTGTAATGTTTAGCAAGCTAGACTAGCAAACCTACACAAGTGAGTTTGAGTCTCATTGGGTGCCCCATTCATATGGTCTTGTGCCACATCTAAGCAAAAAGCTTAGTAAATTACTACTTATAAAATATGCAAAATGCTTTGCATTTTCTTGTTGATGCTCAATATTTTCTAAATATTAAACTGGAGATAAAATTAAGTAAAGATGAATGATTATCTTTTTGCTATAAATGAAACTAATTTTTAGTATATTCATATATTTACGCATATCTTTCTTTAAAAATGTGTTTATCTACAGAGCAATTGGTAATTTAAGAATTCCTTTAACATAACATTTCTTGTATACACTGCTTCTCCATTCCAAAAATGCTCTGCCCTCAAAATTGACAAATAACATCCTATTCACCATTAAATAATTATGGGATTTTACTTATCAAATTTAATATAGAATTATATTTCTATATCACCAGAACAGTCTATTACATACATACGTACATACATAGAGAGAGAGAGAGAGAGAGAGAATTTAATATATATATCAATAGAGTCTGTTTTATACAAATAATACTATCAGAAATGTCATTCTAAAGTATTTGGTATTTCTTTTAAGTGATCATAATTGTGATGGTATTGGTCTATAGTGTAGGTTTTAGGGAAGAGCACTGATAACTGAGGTTACCTGCCCTAAAAAGCATACACAAAGAAAATATTTCACTTCCCTGTACCCCCAAAGCTACTGGGTTACTGTAATTAATTCTTTTATTCTTCTGTTAGGGTGTAGTATGTATGACTTAGTTTAACTAGTGGGTACACTTCAGGTCAGTTTAGATTTGAATTAGTCTCAGTGAATGGCTCTTTAAGGTTACACATCTTTCTTTATAGCAAATATTGTTTGCAGTGGGAGTGCAGTTTACGAAGTATTTGAGGGTCCTTGATTCTTCTATATCAAATTTATCTGTGATGATATGTGAGATGAGGAAAATACTATTAAAATGCCCAGATTAGCGCATATATATATATATATATATATATATATATATCTTGATTTTGATTTTTAAAAGAATGCATTATGGAAATACTTTTTAAACCTTAGTCATCCATTTGAATATAAGACTTATATTTCTAAACCAATCTACTTTTTAGATTTATTTTTTCATTTAATCTGATTGTTCTAACAGGTGATTTCTAATTTTGATTAAGTGTAGTGCTATTTCGTATTTTTAAAGAAGAAAAAAAAATAAAAGAACAATTAAAATCATTTGAGTTTAAAATATTTTCGATTTCTGTAAGGTTTCATCTATTAAAAAGAAAAAAAAATAAATGGATATATTATGGTTTATCAGCTCTTGCTGTTCTATCACTAAGAAATCACTGACAATATGGACTGATAATTTTTTTTTTTTTCATTTTAATTCTTCTTTTTCAGATATATGATATTGGTAAGTTGATAAACATTGGTATTTTATTGGGAGAAAAAGAAAAGGAAGGTTTTTGTTTTTATTTATTTACATAATTCCTGATATATTTTTTAATCACTTTATCAAGTTGTGTAGGTCTGTCTTATTGTAAGTTGGTACCTGCTAACTTGGATTGACTTCTGTCTTTAATATTTTCTTTTCTTTCCTTTTTTTCCTGTGCTCTGTATCACGTGTGGCTTCTCTGGACTTTTATTTGCCTACCTAAGTTTACAGTTTTGCTTCAAAACATAACTAAGTTACTTGGCAGGCAGTGGTTTCTTATATCTTGTCTGTTCTTCTTTATTTGACTTGCTTTTTGTCTTTAATCATTCATATGACAATAAAAGAAAGTGCAACAATTGCAGTCTAATAATCTCTTTTGTGTGGTCTTATTTTTCTTAACATTTTACAGTTATTATATTGTATGTATCTGTATGGACAACATATAATTGTATAAAGGTAATAATGATAATTATTACAAGTTTATCCCATCCTCTCATTATGTCTATATGACTAAATATAGGATTAAACCAGAAGTGTTGATTATGATATTTAGAGTAGATTAGGGTTGATATGATAGTTAGAAACCAGCAAGAGTATTCAGTCTATAGATAGAAATATTTGACCCTTAGAAAACTGAGCCTCCCACAACTGTAGGCCTATTTACCCTGGGCTCATGGCTTCAAGAATAAATGAAAATGTAAAATGTTTTGATCTGTTATTTAACCACTTTACAGGCTGTTTCATAACGGATTGCAACATTCTATAGACAATTTAGAATATATTCAAAAAGTAATGAAATTATATAAAGATAGCCACATTTTATTGGCAATAGTGATGTAGAAGTGAGGAATCTGCAGCCAAAATTCTGACCACTCAGATTTATATACTTTTGGTTATTAGCACAAATACCAGCAACTCAGGTTCAAAGAGTTAAGGATAATTGTTTTTATACAAAATATTTTGTTTTCAAGTGAACAGTTTTTATTTCATTAACTTTGATAATGGAACTCAGATGCTTCTCTTGATGATTAGTAAGCTAGATCATTGTTAGTGAGTTCAATTCTCACTGGATGCCCAATATTTCTGGTTTTGTGCTAACATAACAGATCATCATTTCAGTTCTCACTGGATGTTCAATATTTCTGGCCTTGTGTTAAACTAAGCAAAGTTTATTAAATACAAAAAAAATTTGATAATCATACTGACCAAAGCAGTTTCTCTCTCACCTCGCTGTATTTTGTTCATAAACATCAACAATAAAGTCTATTTAAACACACACACACACACACACACACATTTGTAGGTGGTTGAAAAGGCCCATTGGTCTTTCCTTTATGAGAATTTAAGTGATAGAAAGGTGGAGTGGTGATGTGGTAAATGAAATAGCAGCAGCAGCAGCCACATTGTCTGCAGTTATAAAGCATGTGTCACAAGCAACTTTGTCTAGTTGACAGGTCAGTCTGGGCTAAGTGCTGGCCCCATTTACAAGTCAATGGGAGATCAACCAGAAAGAAGGGGATTAAATCCAGCAATGTCTTCACTCCCTTTCTTAGCTTTTAAGAAAATTGACTCAGAATTTTAGAATTAGATTGAAAATTCAGTAAAAACTATTTTGGGAGAGGAGGATAAGTCATTTCCTACTATCTTCTTTTTTTTTTAGTTCTGTTTATTATTAAGTAAACAATATAAGTATTTTTTTAGCTGCTATAGATTGTTCTTTTTAGTACTATTGTTTTATGAAAACCTCTAACAACTATATATCGTAATTTGATATTATCAACTCTTTTTAATTTCCTCGTTTCAAAAATCATGTGAAACATAGAAAATTATGCTTGATGCTATTTAATTCCTGTAGGCACATTTATGTGCCATAGCAGTTAAGAGCACAAAAAATAAAATGAGCTAGGCAATACTTAATTATATTTCTACAGGTATCATATGTGACACATTGGCAAGGACAACAGGCTTTGATGCAGTGTGAGAAGTACAGCTTGGATTGGAATTCTCAGGACTAAGCTTGCCTTTTCTTTCTTTCTCTCCCTACATTCTGCCAAAAGGCAATAATACAACTGAAGTAGATTATCAGAGACCACATTTCAAGCCCTTAGAAAATGTCATAAATCCATTTCTTCTCTTTTTAGCTATAAATAAAATAATAAGGCAGACTGTTTTCTCTTGCCCTGGATAGAGCAACTGGTCTAGAAGGACAACTTTGAATTCAAACTCCTTGTCATAGATTAGTATAGATGAATCAGGGGCTGTATCTTTACAGACCTTGACAAAAAACCTATTGAAGAGTATGCTGAGAGAAAAGCACTGACAAACTGCCATCATATAATATTGCTTAATCAAATATATGCAAGTTAAACATGAACATATTATGTCTATGACCAGACTGCATTAAAAAATGTTTTAGAAAATTAAATTCTCTGCCCTGTCAGTAGTGCTTAGAATACAGTGCAGAGGAGTAAACCCTCCTCCCTCCTAAAAAGGAAACATTATGTGTATGACACAAAACAGCATCTGGTGACGGGGCTCCAATCCTGGAGATCTTGTGAATGTGGAGTACCCTTTCATTGCCATTATTCCCAAGTCCAGTCTGACCCAGAAGAGTAGTACTTGTATATATGGGTCAAATAGATCTGTTCAAAAATTATTTGTATTTGATAGGAATACTTGATGACATACAACTGTAAGTTATTTGTATTAAGAATAATTACCTGAAGCTATAATTATTTACTAAGGATTATCATTAGTTATTTGAAACCGTATGTGAGCAAACAAATGGCTATCACTGGAAACTGGAAATCATATTATTATTATTATTATTAGATAGGAATACTTGAAACCATACAAATTTGTGCAAATTGCTTGTATTAGATATGCATACTTGATATTATTGAATTGTGTACAAAAATACTCTGAAGAAACAAGTAAACAAAATGTAAATATTAATGTACAATCGACACAATTCCTTAACTTCTTGGCATAGAATAACCCAAGACAAGTTGAAATCCATCAATCATATGCAAGTTAAAAATGACCATAAATGCATATGTCTAACCTGACAGCACTGAAGATCTTTTAGAAAATTCACTTCTCATTTCATTATATATGTCAGTGTTTGTAATAAAGAATCTTGAAAGAATATTCATCCTTTAAAGTAAGCACTTAGAATTCATGTTTATGAAATCTTTTTTGAAAAATCTCTGACTTAAGTACCTTTTAAAACTTAAGTAAATTCAGAATAATTATTCTTTTAAAGTATCATTTTTTTCACTTGTATATTTGCTTAATTATATTAAAAAGTGATCTAACCTGACTTGGATTTTTTTTAATCTCTAAGTTTATTTGTGGTAAAGAGCTTTTTTAGATCAGTTTAAACAAGGCAGTAAACAGTAATATAAGCTTCTATGGGCTATCTGGAAATTTTCCACCCATTGTTTCCTAAAAGGTATATACAAATTTCTCTTTATCTTCTATAGGAAAGAATTGGCAAATGACCATTAGAAATAATGGCAAAGTTTCAAATACACATCAAACAACCTGCTAGGGGTTTTTTTTGTATTTTTGGCGGGTGGGGGTCTGAATCAGTAATGCTGATGACACTTTTTCCTTGTTTATTTTTTATTTCTATAGATTAAATTTTCATCATTATAGATGCACATATTCCTTGTTTAAAATATCCAATGATTATCATGGACTTTATAAGTGTTGGACTACCAGGAGATGTCAGTCATTACCATAGATCCAAATCATAGTTTTTGTTCTAAGTGAGATTGTGGTAACAGTTGGTAACCATAAATAGAACATAAAACATAGTATTATAATTTTAAGTGCATGTAAGCAATATCGGTAAACTAAATTGCATAATTATTCTAAGAGTTTACAATCAATTAGTAAAGGTACAATTTGGCTATTAAATCATACATTAAACAGAAAATGACTTACTAATAACTAAATAATTTGCTAATGAAATAGTAAAGACTTCTTACTAGTATACACACACACACATATGTGTGTGTGTATGTAAGTGGTGAAGGATGTCTTGGGAACCAGGGTATGCACTTCATTATACAGACTGATCACCAAGTCAGAAAGGGAAAGGGAAAGCCTTATTCAGTGACACCACCTCCATCCACCCAGAAAATCATTTGCCTACCCAACCCCTCTTTTGAATATGATATGAACTAATTTTAATGTGGGGAAAATACACTTTTACTAACAGGGCCTGCTTCAGACTTGATATTCCTCTTCTCCATTGGATTTGATCCCCTCCATTAGTCATACACTTGCAACAGTGATGACCACTATTGGTTACAAAAGGAAATGATAAAACCTATTAATAATGAGTTATTAAAATTCATTTGTTAGTCAATTCAGTTAGTCTTTATTTTTCATACACACTGCTTGAAGGGAATAATAAAACACAGAAGATCAAAGCCATGGCCTTTTCTAACCATGACTACAATGCCAGCAAAAATATCTTCTTTTTTCTTTGACTCTTTCTCTCTCTTTCACTTACTCACTATTATATCCTGTCTCTTTTTCATGCACCCAGCTTAAAGGGAATAATAAAACATAAGACTAAAGCCACAGCCTTTTTTGGACATGGGCAAGCAAAAATGTTTTTGCTTTTATATAACTGTCTCTCTTTCAACCACCCAGTCTCTTATGCTCCCTACTCAAAGGCTATTGGAAAGATACTAAATTCATTGCTTTTACTTGCGTCTTTTCTCACTAAATCAACAGGCGTTTTCTCTACTTACACTCCTTAATATTGCTTGTTACAATTACCCTTAGAAATGAAGAAATAGGAAATACAAAAGATACAAACATAAAGAAAATAGTGAAAATTATCAATTAATTTTATATTACACAAAATTATTTATTCTGGAAAAAATGTAAGGCATGCATTGCATGTGTTGCATACATGGACCCTTCACCCCTGATATATAATTGGGGTAGAACTTGCCTGTCTGTTGATTACAGATGTGTAAATGATTTAGCATGCATATTGGACAAAGTGGAATGTTTTGATATACAACTATTTTTTTTGTTTCTCATAAGAGAAAAAAAACAATTCTTATAAAGAAGTGTAGGTGGGTTAGGAGGTCTCTATCAACAAACAGTAGTCAGCAGGAAGCCATGTTGCTGAAAGATAGAACTAATCCAGTAGAATTTAGATTTACAAACTTCAAAAGAACAAATTAACAAAATATTTATCCTACTTGAATAATTATTCAAATTTGATTAAACATTATTAAATAAGTTTAGATGGTGCTTGAAGCTGGAGATTATTTTTTTTTAAATGCATAGCATTGTTGCTTAGTTAGGAATACCAATCTGGACAAAAAACCAAAAATGTTTAAATTGGTAACTCTCTTAAGACTCACTCACATACTTTAAAAGAATACTTTAGACAAATCAAAAAAAATTTCACCTGTTTCACTTTAATATAAGTTGAATTAATACTCTTAAGAAAGATATGTGAATCCCCTTCTCCTTCTGTCTGCTGTTCTTCTACAACAATGACTTAAATTAAATAACTCATAATGGTTGATATGCCATTTAACAAAGGAACCAAACTAAACCTTAATATAAGTTATGTAGGTCTATAACATAAATATCATCTGTAACATTTTTGTACAATGTATTTGGGTCTTGAACAACACTGAAAAATGTGATTTTATATTATTTGAAGGAGACTTTAGAGTATTTATGTACAATGATTCTTTTCAGAACTATGTAAATCCTACAGTTTTTCATCACTTGACTGAAAGAAATAACTGACCAGCTTACCATCAGTTTTTGATTGATTGATTGATTTTTCATGGATTATCAGCCCATCTAAAGTTATTTTATACCTATTGAACTTCTGGAGGTTAAGACTTGGATCACAAGTTATAGAGATAATGAAATAATTCATTCGTAATAATGGGAGTATCCTGTTGTAATATGAAACTGTATCTAGTGGTGAAGCTCCAGTTTTGGAGCTCTGAGGAGTGTGGAGTACTTCTTCATTGTCATCACTGCCATGTTCACTCTCTCCCAGAGTGATAGTACTTGTTAGCGTCTCATCTCTGGATCAAATAAATGTTCTAAATTTATTAGCATTCAATAGGACTGTATGCAAAAAAACCCTCAAAACAAACAATGGAAAAATATAAGCATGCAATGAATATGATTCCTCAATCTCAAATTATGAATAGATATAGCAATTTATATATAATTTACCAACCCCTCCGTTCGGGCAGGATATGACACAAGGTCAATTTTTAAGTGGAGTTTAACAGGTTTGAATTCAGTTTTCCTTCTCCTAAACTAGTTGCCTCACCAAGGCTGAAGAACCTAGTCTGCCCTACTATTTACCCATATTCTGGAAGGAGAATAATAGGATTCATCCCTTTCCCAAGGGTATTAGTGCTATGTGAAATGCAATCATTCTTGTCCCGGATTTGAACTCGTGTCACCGTGTCCATTTCCTACGACGATAACCATTACACCACCGGCACCGGAATTATTAGTATTAACAATACTTGAAAGTATTAAACTGTCTGCAAAAAAAAAAAATTGAGCTTTTACTCATTTAAAAATAATATTACCTACAAACTATTCACTTACAAATCATATATAAAAACAGGGTTTGACATTAAATAACCCACAAGGGTTGATATACCATAAAATCTAACATAACCAAACAGTGAGAATTTTATCTTGTTGCTAAGTTACAGCTCCATAAACAAAAATAATCCTCAAAAAATTGCTTATTTATAACAATAGAAGAAATTGAATTAAAAGTGAATAACATGACACAATTATTTATTAAAACCTGCTTTTAAAAATCCTTATGCATGCTACATATCACATTTCCTCTGATAAACACTGTTCGTTAGTAAATGTAATACAGGTTGTAAAGTTAAATACTTGGGCGAGTCAAAAGTATTGTAATATTTTGGTATATGCTAGTTTGTGGCATGTGTATCATGGGACAAAAGCAGTCTTCAACAGTCACGCATGAACATGCAACGTAGTTTAAATTTGGGAATTTATGCTTTACAAGATTGATCATAGTCATAATACTACAGAAGTAACCAAAAACATTTGTTGTGCAAAGGTCATAAAAACCTCAATGATCAGGCAAGTTCAGATTCACCTAGAAAGGTAGATTCTGAGGCTGTGCTCAAAACCATTGGGGCAAATCCAGTGTGTCGCACTCGGAGATTAATATAGCAAGCTTGGCATCTCACAATCAAATTATGAATAGATATAGCAACTTATATATAATTTACCAACCCCTCCGTTCGGGCAGGATATGACACAAGGTCAATTTTTAAGCGTAGTTTAACAGGTTTGAATTCAGAGTTTTCCTTCTCCTAGACTAGTTGCCTCACCAAGGCTGAAGAACCTAGTCTGTCTTACTATTTACCCATAGCTGGAGGGAGAATAATTGGATTCATACCTTTCCCAAGGGTATTAGTGCTATGTGAAATGCAATCAGTCTCGTCCAGGATTTGAACTCGTGCCGCCGTGTCCATTTCCTACAACGATAAACATTACACTTTTTATATTTATATATATATATATATATATATATATATATATAAAATGTGTGTGTGCATTACAATTGCTGAGCTGATGTATGTCGCCAAATGGCTGAGTGGTTAGATACCATGTCTAGCGTAAAGTTAGGCAGGTTTTGATCCCAGCTTAAAGCGTCCTGCATGTCTAGACACACTGAAGAGTTGTGATACAATGAAATAGTCTGTCTGTGGATGACATATATAGCTGGTGAAACACATTTGTGATACTTCAGTACCTGGAATGTTTTTACAACTTTTGATGTGTGTGTGTGTGTGTATATTTCTCACTATCCATCCTGTTGGTAAGTCCTCTGTTTGTCTTTACTAGCCATTCAACTCTAGCATCTCTACGCGTAGAAGTCCACTGAAAAATGTCGCTTATGAGTTCTTTCTTTTCCAATAGTGCCCAGCATGTCTTGTTTGTCTTACTTGGATGGTTTGTAAGATTGGAAGCAAGTGGCCTTACAACCTATATTTTGAAAATTTGTTCAAAACAGCATGTAGCATTTTTATTCAGTTTCCCTCTTGCTAAAGTACAGGATTAAGAATATGAGTAAAATGTTGAAATGAGTAAATAAAAATATTATCCAGTATTTACCTGGAGCAATAGTAGGAATATTTGATATCAAGCATCTGTCAAATTATTTGTATTAAAAATAGTTACTTAAAGCTGTAATTCTTTACTAATGATTGTTTTCTTGAAACTATGTAACTGATTTTTAGTATTAGATGAGAATACTTGAAACTATTCAACTGTGCAAATTATATGTATTAGATTGGAATATTTGGTGGTGTCCAAATAAAAAGTCTTAAACAACTACTCAAAAAATATAAATATATGCTGAACATGGTTTCTTAACCTCTAGGGATGAAATAACTTTAAATGTGTTGACATTCCATTAAAATCAATCCTGAATAAAGGGTTTATATCAAATTTTCTAGATTACCAAATACAACAGACACCTGAAAGTCAGAGGTTACTATGGCCAAAAATTACTATAACCACCAAAATGAGAATACTTGAAGAAGAAAAAAGTATGATTTTCAATCATAGAAATTCATTTTTTCCTCTCACAGCAAAGCATAGGATTTTATGTACTTCAAGATTTTCTACTCTTGGTTCTGTGTATGCTTTTCTTTTCTTTTTTTTTTCTTTAAGATGCTCATTATCACTGCTCTTGAAAAGAATGCTATCTTGACAAATGTCATTTATACTGAATCTAATAGAACAAAATATATAACATAATTGTTTAATAAATAGCTATCCTTAAAAATAGGGAGAAAAAAACATTAATCAACTGATAGCCATTTCCCTTTTAGAGCTGATATATTCCAAAAATTTACTCTGAAAGAATGGAAAGAGCATTGGTTTGGCTTGAACTTGATGCCATCTCATCACATTTATTTTGTTGCTTGCAGTTTACGTTCATTTTTGTTTAATTAATTTACCTTATCTTCCAATTTGGAATTGGTAGCAAACACTCTCATGCACTCAATATCTTTCTTACTTTCATTAAGGCTTCTCTCTAGGCTTCTGAAGATTAAAATCTTTTTTTGACAACCGTGGATTTGGTAAAGTACCTCAACCAATGCTAAATCACTTTATAATGATGTAACCATACACACCAAACCTAATGGAAATATACATACTTTTTCTTTTTTCTTTTCTTTTTTCCAACTAAAATAACAATCACATTTTTTTTTTCATTCTCACTTGTAGGTTTCAGTAATTTTATGATGTTTAGGTGAAGAAAAATATCTTAAAGATAATATTTTATCCCTTTTATGCATTTTTGCTTTTTCAATTGCAGCTGTGATTTGCTTACTGCTACAAAACTTTCTCTTTTTTTTCTTTTTTTTTTTTTTCCTTAATAAACTAATTTAAAAAACTTGGTACAATGGTACTGTCGTGGTCCCATTTTTGATGCTATCATTTTTTTTATAAAGTCTCTTTACCTTTCATTACAACTACCTCCCAAGGCTGTTATCGCCACCCACCTAACCAACCCTCCCTCAGACCTCTTTCTGAAAGTTGTCCTGTTCTGGGACTTAGAATATGCTGACTATATCCTCTGCAGATGATGAGGCTCCAGTCCTGGAATTCTGGGAAATGTAAAGTGCTCCTTCATTGCTATTACTCCTAAGTCCACTCTGACCTGGAGTAGTATTATCTGTTAGGGTCTCTCATCTATGGGTCAAATAGATTTGTTTAAAAATTATTAGTTCTTGAAGGGAATGCTTGATACCATATCAATGTGAATTATTTTTAAGAATAGTTACTTGAATTTATATTTATTTACTATGAATTATTAATTACTTGAAACCATATAACTCTCTGCAAACAAATGATTATTATTAAATAGAAATAATTACTTGGAGCCATATAATTTAGTATAAATTCATATTAGTTGGGAATACTTGAAACCATACAACTGTATGCAAATCATTTCTATAAGAATATTTGATATCATATTACTGTGAAAAAAGAAAACTCTTAAGAAACAACTGCACAAGAAATGTAAATATGAACATGCAATGTTACCACTAGGCATAAAATAACCCTGTACAGGTTGACATGCTATTAAAATCAATCAATCTTTCTGAAAGTTAACAAAAACTTGAACACTTTGCTCATTTTTTTTTTTTCCTTTAATTTTACATTTTTCTTCACTTTAATGGCTTTCTTTCTATGGAGGATCCTCAACCCACAGTCCTCAAGACCATACATACAGCCTTTTACATACCTTTCAAAATTTTCTCTTCACCTTTTTAATGTTGACTGTAAAGAAATACTATTATAACTGCAGATTGTGAAACTCCTTGATTTTCAGTGTCCAGAAAATTTGAAGTCAGTTTCTTGCTTGCCACGTCTTTGATTTCTATAAGAACCAAGTGCTTCCATCTGGACAATTCCCCAACCTTATTATAAATACCCAGCAAATAGTGAGCATGTTTGACACTACATACCACTGTGAACCATTGTTCTCCAAAATGAAGCATAGCAAAAGTACACTGCCTTCACAACTGTCAAATCATCACTTGTCTAATGTGCTCTGTCAACCTCTTCATTTAATCCTGATGTTACATTATTTTGTGATAGCAAACAACATCAGATGTCTTGTTAATGAATTGAGTGTTACTTTGTGAATTTTGCTGGGGTTTTTTTTGTTGTTTTTTTCTGTCACTGTAAGATTGTAGGTCCTGGCCCTTCTAAGTTAAGCTTTTTGTCCCTCAGGTTGAAACGGTTAGAGACTCATGCTCTATATGATACATGTGATAATGTTGTTAATAGATAAGTTGTAAATAAATTAATGAACTTACTTTATTATAGTAACTATAATAATGGAATAAATCTAGGACTAAGGTGGCCAGCAACAATGAAAAATGTGAGTGGGGGAGGACTTCACAAGAATCAATGACATCAAAAATGAGACCATAAATGTACCTTTGTACTAAAAAGTAAATGCTGTTTACCATTAAAATTTGATATTTTTTCACAAGAATTCTTCTTTAACTTGATATTTTAATCAGTTTCAACAAGAACATTTCAATCCTTCTGTATGCTAAATTTGTTTACCATCTCATAAACGTTATTATGGTTTTGTTGCTTTAAGCAACAGCCATACAAATTCAAATCTTTACTGATGACTTTTCATAAATGAATATGTTTATTTTTTCTGAAATAATATGAATTAGCATACTTATTTCACAATTTGTACATTAAATAGGGTAAATCAAAGGTTTTGCAATATTTTGGTAATGTAAAGCCCAATACTGCTATTCTAGACGCTTTTGCTGAGGTCATAAAGTTGATGAACCACATTGGACTGTGAGCTACTAAACTCACCTGAAGCTTTCTTGAGTGCTACTTACCAGATTTGCTTAGAGCACAGTCTCAATATCCATTGTTTTAGGTGTACTTGACCTTGCTTGATCATCATCATTCTTGCAACCAGAGCAAAATTTCTTGAACTATCTAATTACTCACTATGATCAACTGTACCTTCACCTTTAACAAAACAAATGTTTTTGGTTGAATCCACTTCATTATGGCCAAGTTTGAACTCATAAAACATAAGTTCCTGAATTAGACTACATTTCACATTCTGTACGGCTTTCAAATCACACAGAGAAAAACAATGCACATTGTGTCAGTGCACCAACTGCCACAAGACTACAAACCACAGCGAAGTACCTTCTGGAGCTTTAACTGCTTTGGTCACATGATATGCACCACAAACTATCACATATCAAAATATTGCAAAATTTTTGACTCTCTCAATTAATAAGGCTGTAAAATATCCATGTAAATCAAATTTGTTTAATTTGAGTTTGAAATTTATTCAGTATTATAAAACACATTCCACAGCCTCAAAATCTGCATAGATTAAAGTATGTAAACTACTGCTACAGAAAAATCATTTAAAATGAACTTAAAAAGAAATAAGGGATTTATTTATCTTTCTATTTTACTTATGGCAATTCTCATAAATGGAGTAATCAGCAAATATTGTATTCATTAGAAAATACATGGCATTCTCTTTGTGGATCTAATATTATTTTTATTCAGAATGGACAGTAAGCCTCATGGCTGAATATAAAGTTGTTAGATTATTTCATCAATAAATCAATTTTATATGTTTGACATTCCAAATAGTAAATTTTTTCCATGCTGTAATCCATGATTTTATCCTGTAGTTTATTTAAAATATCTTTAAATATTTTTATGCAGTATGCTTTGAACATGGAAACTATACCTTGAATCAAGGATGTTTATAGGGATTTTTTTCCACTAAATTCATTACAAGGACAAGTAAGAGCTATGTGATTGTCAATTGATTTTATCTAATTATCTTTTGACACAAACTGTAGTTAGTGTACCCAGTTAAAAAAATCTCTCTAGTTTTATACTGGTCTAAATCACAAACTTTTGTAACAACACTTGAATTACAATTTGAAAAAAAATTCTAAAGTGAAAGTCATATAATTCTTTTTAAAACTAACATTAAAGTGAAACTGTAAACACAGTGTAAAATAATACTAACATTAAAGTGATAATGTAAAGTAATAATAATTACAATAATAATAAGCTATGGGAAATGGTGATACTCATCATAGATGGAACCCTTGGAACAATCCCACAGTTTTAGGCCTATCTGACCTTGCCCAATTATCAAAGTTCTTGCAACCAGAGCAAAATTTCTTGAATTATCTGTAACCAACTGCATCTTCAAATTTTGCACAATAGATGTTTTTTGTTGCTTCCACAGCATTATAGCCCAGTTTGAACTCTTAAAGTATAAGTTCCCAAATTAAACTGTTTCATGTTCTCTGGCTTTCAAATCACACACAGAGTGAAGCAATGCACAATGTATTAGTGTACTAATTAAGAGAACACTACCAACTGCAGCGGGTACCTTCCACAGCTTTAACTGCTTTAAACACATGATATACGTACCACAAATTAGCACATACCAAAATATTGCAAAACTTTTGACTCACCCTAATATAATTAATTACAAATAAATAAGGGCAAGTACTCTAATTAGCATTTAATAGTTATCTCCCTTAAAATAATAAGGCTGAGCATAAATATACACTACACTGTAGATTATTGAAGTTGTAAATTGGATTGGAAATTTCCTTATTTTCTATAGTACTTTTTCCACAAAGCTCTCACCTTGATGTGCCATTTTTGATGTACATTCAAAAACATCAAGTTGATAACATTATCATTAATCTGCCTAAATTTTAAATTTAGACATAGTCGTTGCTATTCTCTGTCAACTGTTGCTGGTTGGGTGCCTTGAATCATCTCTTAAGAGCAGAAATCCTCCTTTATCTTGCATTTCTCTTTGTAATTTAATTTTGAAAATCTGATCAAGTTTTCTGTGCCTTCCAATGATCTCAAGAATATTGTTTTTTATTAGTCCAAAATAGAATTTTATATGTACTATGAATTTCAAGTTTTGATATTGACTAAAGTTTCAGAACAATTCAAAGTAGGTGAGTTGGAATATGTCATTGGTAAATTTGAAACTCAAGTCCATGTTGTTGTCATGGGATTCTAACTGCTTAGTGATGGTGATACATTTACTTGTGGAATATGTTTCAGACATGTTTTCTATGGAAATTGATTAGGAGAGCCTCAAACTTAGACAGCTGGGAAGCATTCAGATTACAGTCTTCAATGGATTCTTTTTACCTTAGAGTGAATATTTTACTTGAAAAATCTTTGAGCACTTGTGTTAGTGTTAATGATATTTCTTTAATTTTATAAGATTTAAAAGGATAACTTTCTTGTGTATTTTTCTATCAGAGAAAATTATACTTGGTTCTCCATATCTTATATGCAGGTCAGCATTCCCAAAATCTTAGTTTATATTTTTTATCTGTTTTAATTTCAGCATGAAGTCAATGAACGGAGACCTGTTCGTAGATGTTCAGAATTTAATGAAACTCAGCTTGCTTTTCTGGAGTCTCAGTGGAAAGAAGGCATGGTGTCTGTCACTCGTGAATGTTATAAGATGATTGAAGAGACTGCTGAGTGTATTGGAATCTCACCGGCCAGAGTAAAAGTAAGTATTAACAATCACATCTACTGATCAAAAATTCTCAGATGAAATAAATTTGGATTTTTAATCACAAGGTTTATCATAACACTATTGAATTCTGAATAATTTTCTAAAGGGCAGACATTTGGCTCTATACTTTAACATCATCATGTGATGGGCAAATAAATAAGTAATGAAATTTGCAGAAGTAGCAAATGTCTATTAGTAGGGGAGAAAGGTTGATTCAAATTACTTCTTTAATGAAATGAAAAGGATGAATTATTAAACAATGTTGACTTTGTATTCTCCATCTATAAGTGTACAAATATAAACTGAATATCGAAAAAAGTTCTTGCTTGAATTTTATTCCACACCTTTATTTGATAAGTTAAAAATTACAAATTCTGATATGAATTATTCAGACCTTATGTTTTTGTTTTGTTTTTTGTTTTTTTTTTATCATTACATTTAAATTTATACCGGACATTGGCATGATGGTTAGAGTGTTCGCCAATGGCCCAGAAGACCTGGGTTCAATCCCAGGTCGAGTCATACCAAAGACTTTAAAAATGGTACTTGATGTCTCCTTGCTTAACACTCAGCATTATAAGGTAGGGATCAAGGGCAAAGTGGAGAAATCCAGGGAAAGGAGTAGCACCCTCCCCTACACCTTGATGTAGTAGCTATCGAAAAGGGAGCCTTCGGGTCACCCTCGACTATGGTCGCCAACTTTACTTTTACATTTCAATTTGTGTATAGCATAGTTACCAATGACTGCTATGTCCATGCTGGCTAATTTTCTGATAAGTGTGGAGAGAAACACAAAAACACAACTCTCTTCTGTTGCTTTATTCTCTCCATTCAGTTTCTGAGGCTGTGAAAGAATGTGAAAAATAGATAGCGTACACAATTTGCGGAATAAAGTTTTTGTTCTAGCTGAAACCAGTTCTTACCATGTCTTTAAAAGGCTCACTCATTCTCCATATATACAAACACTTGTCTTATACTCCAAAAACCAAAAAGAGAACTTTTTAAGAAATCATTGAGTTAGCTGTGTGGAATACTGCTACATTGCCTTTTTTCCCTGGTTCTCTCATCTGTTAGGGTCCCATCTATGAGTTAAATAGATCTGTTTAAAAACTGTTCCTATCAGGAACATGTGGGGGAAAAAAAACTCTTAACAACTACATAAAAAAAGATGTAAATATGAGTATACAATGAACATGATTCCCTAACCTCTAGGCATAAAACAAACCTAGATGAGTGGTTATGTCATCAAAATCAAATATTGCAAGAAATTGGGAAAATATATAAATTATGAATTTAGGGTTAGTGTTCCTAGTTGCTGGAATTCTATGTATGTATGGCCAAAAGAGTCAGATCATCTTGATGGTCAACAGAAATAAGGAAACTCTGTTTTATAACAGACACATATCCACCAAATGATATCAAGTGTTATCAATTAGATTCTGTCAGATTCAACCATATTAGGGTAAGGTAGAGCAATCATGATATTGCAATTGAATATTGATATTTTTGTTTATTCAATGGCGGAGGGGTGCCAGAATTGTGTTCAATATTTTATGCCTACCATTTACTTACTTTAGGATAACATTTACGATAGGAAATATGAATAATTTATTTATTTCTTCTTTTGATAATGCTGTAATGATTTTTTGTAATTTTACAGCGATGGATAAAAGACTACGGCAAAGCAAATGGTGTTGTGGTCAATGAACCAGTGGCCAAGAAACGCAGGCTGTCTGTGTCTAGTCAAAAAACACCAAAAGGTAAGTCAATCAAATTTTTATGACTATTATTATCATTAAAAAAAAAAAGAAATCAATGTCAAATCTTACTATAATTCACCAAGTGTCTATTTTGCCCATCTTAACTCAAGGACAGCCCAGTCGACTGGGACTGTAAAATGCACCAACTACATCTCTGCCGACGGGTAAAACCCCCACCACCACCAACAACAACAAGCGTCCTGATTATGACATTAAATCATCTGATGGTGAAGCTCCAGCTTTGGAGATTTGGGGAATGTGGAGTACTCCTTCAGTCAAGTCTTTTTTTCAAATAGGTTAATAATGTGCTGTGATATTTAACTGGTTTTTAATGATTCACATTTTTAATTTTTTTCTCTCTCTCTTTCTTTTCTGTTTAGTGGAGACGCAAGTGAATTCCTTGATTGAAAGTTCTGAGATTAGCAGCAAAATGAGCAAAAAAGAGATCAAGTCCAAAGAAAAGAATAAGACCACAACCAAGAGCGATGTTGATGAAAACCTGAGTAAGCGTGAACAGATAGTGGGGCTTCTGGGCAAGCTTAGTCACACGGTCAGTATAAAACATGGACTTTGATTCAACTACAAAAACCTCTTTCTTACAATGGAAATCAAAACTTGTTTTTATGAATGTACAGCTATTCCAAGTTATAATTACTTTGAAGAATTATAAAGATAACAAAGACAAGTCAGCATTGAAATTTTCATACAATACGTACAGTAATTCAGAATTGACAATGTTACTAGCAACTTAAAGAATCTTTGGTATTTTAAAAATTATCATATTACCCTTTTGTAAAAAATCCTTAGGAATACACCTTTTTAAAAAAATCATTAATATTACACCTTTTTCTAAAAGATTATTAATATTACATCTTTTTAAAAAAATTATTAATATTACGTTTTTTAAAGAGTTGTTAATTTTATATATATATATATATATATAACATTATTAATATTACACCTTTTTAAAAAGATATTTTTTTTTAAATCATTAGGTTTAGAAGAATTACAATGAAAAATCTTACTTTAAAAAAAAATTCTTAAACCATTGTCAGTAATGAATCTTTCAAGCAGTAATTCTTTTATCTTAATTTCAGTTGACATTTACTCTGACTGTCAGACCATCATTCTACTACCATTAGTAAACAAAATGAATAACATATAATAATGAGTAAGTCTACAGTAAGACTCAAAATTCACCTCTCTTTAAGATGAGAAATATCTACATAGATTTGAATGATTGCTGTTAGTAGGCTCTATGGCCTTTGATAATTAGGCAACCATCTAGTTAAAACCGGTTTCTCAAAGCTAAAGTAATGCAAGAGTCTCACTGGAAGCTTATTCTTTATTTCCAATAGATGTTGCTTACTAACAGCTGCAGTATGGTAGTCTGAGAGTTACAATAAAAAGCAACTAAAATTGATTTTAAAAAATTTATAACAAGGTTTGTTTGTTTTTTTTAGATACATTCACTTAAATGCTACCATCTTTTCATTTCTTTTCCTCATTCAACGTTAATATAATTGTCTTTTCAGCTTTTGTAACAAACTAACACACAGATATCTACCATATATACTCGAGTATCATTTAATATCATCTGGGACTATATATTGACTTATGCAGCTAGAAATTGTCAGTGTACCAGTTAGCTTAGCCTAGGCTATGGTTGCAGAAAGCTAAGATTACAGTTATATACTCCAAAGATATTTTGTTAGATGATATCACACTCATATATCCTTCCATCCATATATCATACAACACATCTGGTCCTGTTACTTTTTAAATAGACCTCATAACGAAATTAACCATTTTCAAAATCAATACTAAAAATCTTTCTCAATATCTTGATACTCTTTGAAGCATCATAACTTTGAAAATGGCTGTAATGATAATTTTATCATATTTTTGTTGTGTTATGATAACAAATCCACTAACATAAATCAGTATAACAGATTAAGAATAAAAGGTAAAAAACAAAATGTAATTATTGTATGCAAACTTTACTTTGTCTAGTATAAGTTTTTTTTCTTAGCCATTCTGAATATTTTATTTTGAAGAATAAGTCTAAAACTGCTTTTGTAATAAAAAGATAAATACCAAATTAATCGGAAACATTTTATCTAAGAAAATTCTGTTTAGTTTCAGAAAGAATAGTATATAATGTGATTATAAAAGCCAAGTTTCTAAAAAATATTTTAGAGAACCAGCTTAAGACTGTATATATCTTTATTAATCTTTACCTCATTTCCTGAAAGAGTATTTAAATATTAGGTATGATATAAGATGCATTCTTATTTTAAACATTATTTTTGCATTTGTTTCCTTTTGTAATTGAAAGTTTGTTTTTTTGCCCATGTATATGGATCGGGTGGAAATGATTGTTTATCCATAAACATTGGGAATTCTTTACAGTCATATTTTACTGCCATGTACACCTTTTTATTTTCAATTCTTTTTTTTTTTCTTTTTTCTTTTTTTAATTTTGTAAAAAACCCCCCGCAAAAAAATAGAAAGAGTTACATTCTCTTTTTCTGGAATTGATAACAAAGCATAGGTGTACAACTTATATAAATGTTTTATGTACCCAATTTACAGGAACAAATAATTGAATTTATCATAATATTTGAAAATACATCTTTCTTTTAATTTCCATTAAGTTTCACTCAATATAATGATTCAAAAAAATGTTGTTTAACCCTTTCCAGAAGAAACCAGCTTGACCTGGCAAGTACCTTTATTTACAACTAAATCTAATTATACTAACTGGATGTAGATGGATGGTTGGATGTTCCTTGTAATCTGTTAGATCATTGTGGTGTCATTGAGTATTTTTCTTCATAGGATCTTTCAGCACGATGGCAATTATTTAGCAAAGCCCATCTCCTCGACAAGTAATATACAACCAAATGTACTATGTACCAGTAGTAAAAAAAATCCCTGAACAGATCTAAGAAGAATATATTGACAATATAAATTTGTTTTACCTTAAAATTGGTAGAATTTAGAAATAAATTCAGTTCAGTAAGTTGATTAATGTCAACTGAAAAAATCTCAGATTTATTCATTACATTGTAAGTTTAATAATGATATAATGTTTTTTACAGTGTTCATCTCTGTCATCACTTGGTGTGGAAACTGCATGTCTGGCTGTCAACAAACCTGTTGTGTTTACTCTTGGTAGCAAACATGGCACCAACTTCCTGAAAAAAGAGAAACAGCTTCAAAACAGGTTTCTTGGATATTTGGGTGAGTATTCTTGTAAGGTTTGTTGATTATTTAACCATTACTGTGCAACAACAGATTATACTCAATTCTGAGTATGTGCACTTGAGACAAGAGGACCAAGTTAACTTATGTACTTTTTAGAATTCTCCACATTTCACATGATACAGTACACAAATTTTAATGGGAGTGATCATACAATTTTAGATAAGAAATCCTCACCCAATTATAAATAAATCAAGAACATTTAAGCTTCCTTTACAGAAGTCTATGTTGTATATTTCAACAATCCTAATTAAAGAATATTCTATGAATCATTTCAGTAGTCTTATGAATACCTACCTCAATAATGAAAATGACCAGTTACTGTATCCATTTTGAATTATAAAAGAAAATCAAGACAAATGAACTGTACTTTGACTACATTTCATTGTAGAACATTTTAAACTTATTTTCATTTTATGTAAATTTACTATCTTAATGCTCTCAGAGTTTTTGATTGTTTTTATTCACTCTATGCACTCATGTATATGTCAAATTTTATAGATCTAATTTTTAGGCAAAAAAATTGGTACTAATCAATAAATGAGTTATAATTTTGTAAGATTGAAATTCAAATATAACTGGAATAGACTAGAAGCAACTCTTAGAATTAAAAAAATGTTCTATGAATTTATGATTTTGTCACCATAAATCAATAGTTGGCCTACACATGAGATCAAATTATATACAAATATGTATGATATCCAAATGGGAAGAACTAGGAGCAACCCTTGAGCTCAAAAATTAATTCCATAAATAAATAATTTCATAACCATAAATCAAGGGTTGATCTATACACAAGATCAAATTATATACTATTGTGTATAATATTCAAACATCATGGGAAGAAGTAGAAACAACCTTGTGATTCAAAAATTAATTCTATGTGTTAATGATTTCATCACCATAGAACAAAGGTACATGAATATATATGATATCTTTGTAATTTTACATTTCTTTCTTTTTTCAGCAAAGGGTAAAGAACAACATAAAAATAACCGGAAAAAATTATCAGATGAAGTCAAAACATTATTTAATGATAAATTTTGTAAGTATATTTTAATTTTATTCATCATCGTTTTTTTTTGTTTTGTTTTTTTCTTCCAAACAAATCTGATTTCTTGAATAACATCATACTGTTTTTAACTCTAAAAATTAAATTTCTCTTTAATCCATAAAGAGACCAGGTTGTGCTTTACAAATACAAAATTAGTGTCAACAATATTACTATTGACCAACAGTCTTTATTGCAAAAGTGCTCAATATCTGCTGATAGAGATACTAATAAAATCATATTAAATGCAAAAAATGTTTCATGATTTATGATAAATATGCAGTGTGAAACTTGTCCTGTCAGCAAGGTTTAGAATAAGCTTATAATATCCCCTGCAGAGGGGTAAGAACCCCCATCCCCGCCAAAAAAATCCTGGGTATGACACTAAACTGTATATGATGGTGAGGCTCTAGTTCTACAAGTCTAAGAAGTGTGGAGTACCCCATTCATTGCCATTACTCCCAGGTACACTCTGACTCAAAGTTATATTCCAATCTATGGGTCCAATAGATAAAATAAAAATTATTCATATTTAATAGGAATACTTGATGCCATATAACTATAAATCATATGTGTTAAGAATAGTTACTTAAAGCTATAATTGTTGATTATCATTTGTTATTTAAAACTATATAACTGTATATAAATTATTTGTATTAGGTAGGAATTCTTCATACCTGGGAAAAACTCTTAAGAAACAACTGCACAAAAGATGTATATAGAGACATACAATGTACACAATTCCATAACCTCTAGCATAAAGGGGGTGTCCTCATGGTGTAATGGTTAAAGCGATGGACTGCAGAATCGTAGTATGCGAGTTCATACTCCAGTCACGCTATTACGTTCACTTTTAGGCAAATACCCTTGGGAAAGTTATGAACCCCCTTATCCCCCCAGCTATGGGTTAAATAGCACCACTACTGTTCTTCTAGGAGAATAGCTTTGGCATTAAATAACCTACAACGGTTGATATGCCATTAAAAAAAGAAACCAAACCAAACCATCTAGCATAAAATAACCTTTGATGGGTTGATATGCTGCTAAAATTTTAAAACAGTGAAACTAGTTGCAATGTTAGTTGCTCGTCTTCAATACCGTTTCATGGTCCTTTCTTTATGATCTATCAATTTTGTGGAATTTTAGTTATGTTGTTTGTGTTTAATATGGTTTTTATAATCACATTGTATTTTATATACAAGTAGATCATTAATAATTTTCATAAGACTTACTTCTAAATATGAGATGAAAAATAGTACAGTTCTGATAAATTTACAGTATTATTTGAAATAAGACTTAATGTTATGTTACCTTCAGTATACAACAATGCCCTAAATAATTTGGTTAATTCATTCCAAGATTTTTTGTCTGTACTGTTTAAAATTCACTGTTCATATTCTAATGAGTTTCAGTGTAATTTATTCTAACCGAAAAAGAATAACAAAAAAACTTAGTCTTTATAATTGATATGTCTAAGTAAAAATCTTTTTAATGTAAATTAGAAAAGAAAAGAAAATACTGTTTGCAATTTTAAAAAAGTTTTATTTTCTGGAGAAATAATCTTTCAGTGTAGCTTACATCATTCTTTTCTTTTTGCCTTCAAACATGTCTCTGCTGTCAACTACCTACACATTTTCTTTTCTTTTTTTAAATATAATTAACAGGACTATGTCAAAATCAACACATACTATTTTGGGTATTGCTGTAATATCAAAGAGAGTAAAAGCAGGCTTGTTCATTTACATATATTATTTTATACATTTCTTGATTTTTTTGATTTTTTTTTTAACGTTTTTTTACCCCCATCTCAATACAAAAAAGAGGTTAACATATTTCTCTTAGGAGTTTTATTTAGTTCAATGCAGAACAACTTTCAGTATTAACTTTTAGCCTTTTTAGATATCTATGTTAATGAAAGAATAAATAATTGTCATTTCTATTATAATTCCTTATGAAATTTGGATAAAAATAGCTTAGTTGTCTGAGGGCTTGGTATTGAACATTTACACATAAAAAATGAGTGATGTCTTCTCCAGATGATAGCACTGTCTTATGTATATTTGTGTGTATGTTATTTTAAAGGTAATGTAAATATACATATATATATATATATATATATATATATACACATACAAGAATACCAATAAGTTTGTAACCTGACATGTGTAGTAACTGAATTTTCATCTGAAATCTTCAGTCTATAATGTTTGAATTAGGTGCATTAACAAGAAAATTATGTTGAAAAATAGTTGGTTTTTTATCGTTCTCCTTTGAACTTATTGCTGTAGCTATGCATATATATATATATATACACACACACACGTGTTGCTTCTTCAGATGATAACTCTAGGGTCAAGCATGGTTTCTGGGCAAGAACTTCATTAATATTAACCTAGACCATCCCAGCAGTATCTTAGAATACCACCAGACTTTTTTGGTTTTCTGTCACATCATGGAAATACCAGATCAAGATGTGGCTTCTTATAATCGTTTGTTGTATTTACAACTTTCCAGTAACAAAACATTAATTCAGCATGGTAATATTTGAATTAATTGACAAGAATGACATGTCATGACACTGAACATGAACAGAATTTCCATGAATTAGGATACAAGATCTCAAGAAGGAATCGTTTATTTAGTGATGTTAATTTGAATTGCATGATGACTTATAATATGCCAAATGCATCCCTTCCTCCCTAAAAAAAACATAATTGGGTATTGTGTGACACTGAACTGCCTCTGGCCAATGTTAAACTCTAGGAAATCCAGAGTCACCCCTTCAATGCCATTACACCCAAGTTCACTCTGACCTGAAACGTTCATACCTGTTGGGTTTCCATCTATGGATTTAATAGGTGTGTTTGAAAATTATTAGTATTAGATATGAATAATTGAAAACATAAAGGTGTGCAACTTATTAGTATTAAGAATAGTTTCTTGAAAGACTGAATTCAACATACATTTGAGGAAGATCCAAAAATGTATAGCATGAAAGTAAAAATAATAGTACAAATTACTACCTCTGTCCCATAATATTTGTTATGCTTTGGTTATCTAATTTATATAAACTGCACACAAGTAATAACCATACCCCCACAATAAATAAATCAAACAAAAATGTCTTTGGCATAAAATGGCACAAGGGTTAACATGCCATTAAATTCAACCAACTAAACCAACCTAAATTTATTTGTAAATGTAACTATTATGGAACAGGTAGTACTTGAAATGATGTTTATCATAAAATCTTATGAAAATATTAGCAATTTAACAATCTTTCGTGTGTGTGTGTGTGTGTGTGTGTGTGTGTGTGTGTGTGTGTGTGTGTGTGTGTGTGTGTGTTTGGCTTTTCTCCTAATTTTTTTTCCACTTATTATTTTTAGCTGAATGTTGTGGCAAGCCCAGAAACATGCCATATTCCAGATTAGAAAAAGATCCAATGTTTATAGATATCGACGGATTCCCGGACGGTATGGTTCTGAAGAGACCACACTCCTATGGAGTATCAGATCTAAGGAAAATACTTAATGCTGCTGAAAAGATCAAATTTCATCTTAAAAGGTAAGAAGGATCTCCGTTTCTTCATTACAACCTACCTACAATGCTTTTTAAAAACAGTTCAATGTACATCATCATCATCATGTTGCGCCGCCAGCACGGATATCCCTGACCCTCTCTCGCCACTTTTCCCTATCATTCATCGCCTCCGGCAGGTCTTCAGGGTTACATCCTGTGTCCTCACATAGTTGCTGTATGTAAGTTCGTGCTGGTCATACTGCTTTTACACATCCATGTGTGGGGGGGTCCACAGGAGTACATCACTTATGAGCTCATCCTTGCTTCTCCAGCAGTGTCCCGCGTGTCTGGTTCGTCTAACTTGTATAGTTTTCGTGATGGGGGGCAAGTGTCCGTATAGTTGGTGTCTCGTGGGGTGTTGTCGCCAGGACTTGTTCAATACTGCTCTCAACATTCTTGTGTAATTTCCGTCTAGTTTCCTCTTCAGCCGCTTAGTTAGCGTCCATGTCGTGCATCCATATAGCAGTATCGACACAACCGCTGCCTGGAAGAAACTGCGTTTCATTTTATCGGTTAGGTCCGACTTCCATATGATCAAGAGCCTATCGATAGCTGTCCATGCCTTCGTCAGTCGTGTGTCGATGCCTTTTTCGGTTGATAAAACGCTACTTCCTAGGTAGGTGAATTTGTCTACTAGTTTCAGAGAGGCTCCGTCTAGTGTGGCAATGTTGCCCGTTTGGTTGTAACACATATATTCAGTTTTGTTTGCATTGACATGGAGGCCAATGTACACATGGAGCATAATAATTGATTTTACATTTTTAAGAAATCCCTTAATCCTTTGAACGTTTGAGCCCAATATTTTATGCTGAGCACTATTTTTCTGAATAGATTGTAAACCAAATATTTAAGCCTTGAGAAATTACATCAAATACTATTAATAAAATGTTTAATATGGCTTTTCTTTTAAATAAAGATGTTTGTACATTGAAGCTGAATTTGAATGTTTCTTGTACACATTTTAGTGGTAGGGGAGTTGAACTCAAGTACAGGGTATTCGTGGGTTAAGGATTCAAAGGGTTGCAGTGAGTGATGAGTATATTTACTCATTAACACTGAATATAACTGGTAAATTTTATATATAAGGTAAATTTTTTTTGTGGAATACTGTTGGTTTAAATTCAGAGTTTTCTTTCTCTTAAACTGGTTACTACACCAAAGCTAAAGAACCTAGTCTGCCCTATTATTTACCCAAAGTAAGAGGGTGGGGAAATTCATGCCAGTGAAATGTAAAAGGCCTCATCCAGGATTTGAATTCAGCTGATTAAGTACATTTTATTACTATAAATTATGCCACATGCAAAATAAATATATTTAGATGCACACACACACACACACACACACATTCAATTCTTTTATTTATATATATATATATATATATACACACCATATATATATATATATATGTGTGTGTATATACACACACACAGTTGATTGGGAACAATGGTATTAGCTTGAAGTGAAACGCAAACGGCTTCCTTCTGTAATTGCTGACTCCATTTTCAATAACTGTTACACCAAGCATACGCTAATGAATGACTTGAGTAAATCTTTTAACATTCGCTTAGTTTTCTATTCAGTGATATTACTAAGGGAGATAACCAATATCTGTAGAACAAAGTCTGAGATTTTCTTTTTATGTTTTTTTTTCTTGATTTATTTGATATTTGTTTGCCATTTATATTAAAAGTTTCAGTATGCATTTTAGCTTTAATGTTTGCCATTTTAGTGGCTAGAAGTATTGTTAATGTAAATGTGTAAATATGTATTTACCTAATCCAGCATAAGCAGGATGTGACACAGGGTCAGTTTTCAAGCAAAGTTTAACAGGTTTGATTTCAGAGTTTGCTTTCTCTCAGATTTATTGCCATACCAAGGTTAAAGAACCCAGTCTGTCCTACTGTTTATCCATTTCACATAACACTAATACCCTTTGAAAAATTATGAATCCCACTATTCTCCCTTCAGTAATTGTTTAAATAAGATTTTCATCTAATTTGCAACAAACATAGTATTTATTGGATTTATCTAAATGTAAGTTTTGAATTCTGTTGTAAATTTATCCCTTGTACTATGGTGTCCTGAGTATGACACTAAACTGCATTCAATAGTGAGGCTCTAGTTCTGTAACTCTCGGGAGTATGAGTCACCCATTCATTGCCATTACTTCCAGGTCGACTGTTAGAATCCAATCTGTGGGTCAAATCAATCTGTTTGAAAATCAGTAGAATTAGAATACTTGACACCATGTTATAGTGTGCAAATTATTTGTATTAAGAATTGTTTCTTGCTGCTATAATTATTTACAAATATTATTGTTAGTTACTTGAAACCATATAATTGCTTAGAAAAAAATACTGACTTCAGTATTAATGACTAAGTGACTTAAAAAGTGCTGATATGCTGTAAAACCAACTAGACTTAGTATCATGTGAATGAATTGTCAAATAATTATACATAGATATACATAGTTAATGAATTTTTTATAGTTTTCCTTCTATGCATTTTCTACATGTAAACAAAAGGAATATTTTTAAAATATGCTATAATGAACAAAAGTTTTTGTTCATTGTACATAAAATATTAATCTTATCAATGATTACATGTTATTCATATCTTAGTTTATATGTATCAACATCATCATCATCATGTCGTGCTGCTAGCACGGATCTCCCTTACCTTCTCTCGCCACCCGTCTATTGTCCATTGCTTCCAGGAGGTCTTCAAGGCTATGTCCTGTATCAGCACAGAGCTGTTGTATATGGGTTCTAGCTGGTCGTCCGGCCTTTGCTCATCCATGTGAAGGGGTCCACAGGAGTATATCACTTATGAGTTCATCCTTGCTTCTCCACCTGTGTCCCATATGTCTGGTTCATCAAACTTTGATAGTTTTCATAATGGTTGATTGGTGGCCGTACAGCTGCTGTTTTGTGGGATGTTGCCTCCGGGACTTGTTCAATATTGCTCGTAGCATTCTTGTGTAATTGTTGTCAAGCTTTTTCTCCATACAATTATTTAGTGTCTATGTGGTGCAGTATCAACAACCACTGCTTGGGAAAAACTGTATTTTATTTTATCGGTCAGGTCTTCTATATGACCAATAATCTATCAATCTCTGCAGATGGGTAAGACCCCTCCCCTCCCAACAAGTGTCTTGATATGATATTAAACTGATGGCCAAACTCAAGTCCTGGAGCTTTGGGGAATGTGAAATACCCCTTGTCTTCACTCCCAGGTCCTCTCTGATCCAGAGGGTTCTATCTAAGGGTCAAATAGAACTGTTGGACTTTTAAACTGTGTGCAAACAAATGACTTACGCTAAATTGAATTGTTAGAAATAGAACTGTTTGATCATTGAACTGTGTGTAAACAAATGGCGGATGTTTAATTGAATTGTTAGTGATATATATAAATACTTGGAACAATTTAACTGTGTCCTAATGAAAAAGTAATGCTGAACAGAATTATTAGTGTTGATTAGCAATACTTGAAACACTTAAACTGTGTGTATCTTAATTGAATTGTTAGTGTTACTCAGCAATGCTTGAAATCATTTAACTGTGTTCAAATAAAACTATTTTTTCTTTACAGTATTTGAAACCATTTCAGTGAGTGCAAACAAATGATTAATACTAAATAGAACGTGCTAGAATATTTGGAACCATTTAACTGTGTGCAAAAAAATTAACTCCAACTCATTTAAAAATAAGACTACCAACAAACTATTGACTTACAAATCATATGTATAACCATTTAATTGTATGCAAATACATGAGCTCTGGCTCATTTTAAAATGTTATCTACAAACTATGCATTTATATATTATATAATGTATAAGCAGGATTTGGCATTTAATAACATACAATGGTTGATATGCCATGAAATCCAACCTAACCCAACCAACAGAAAATAGTAGAAAAGAATGCCTTTCATCTGGATTATAAAGAGTGATGGATGGATGTTTCCCATAACCTATTTATGTACTATGCCAAATATTTCCCTCTCCAAATGATCTGCTACAGGTTGCATTGGTTTACATGCTACCAGCAGCTAGGAACACTTCCAAACCTGACAAAAATAATTTATCTTTCATATATGTGCATAGTCAAGTTATGCTTAATATAACAAACTATTGTCATAGGAAATGGAATCGACTACCTGAGTTCAAATCCTGGATGAATCTTTTTGCATTTCACTTTACACTTCCACCTTTGGAAAAGGCATGAATCCATCTTTACTTCTAGGTATGGGAGAATTGTATGGCAGATTGGGTTCTTTAGCCTTGGTTAGGAAACCAGTCTAAAAGGAAAACACTGAATTCAAACCAGTTTAAAAATCAATCTTGTGTCACATTCGGATTGCAGTGGAGGGGTTGGGTAAATACATACATGGCTTCAGTCAAGTGGGACTATAGAATACACTGACTGTATATCTGTTGAGTGATAAGATTCCCTTAATGAGTGTCCTGATTATGACACTAAACAATCTGGTGGTGTGGCTCCAGTAATGCTGGAGCTTTGGGGAATGCGAAGTATCCCCTCATTACCATCGATCCTAGGTCCACTCTGTCCCAGAGTGGTAGCACCTGATAGAGCCCTCTCTATGGGTCAAATAGAACTGTTTGACATTTAAACTGTGTACTTATGCTAAACAGAATTGTTTGAAATAGAACTGTTTTTACATTTAAACTGTGTAAACAAATGACTGATGTTTAATTAAATTGTTAGTGATACATAGCAATACTTGAAAACATTGAACTGTGTTCAAACAAATGAATAATAATAATAAATAGAATTATTCATATTAGATAGAAATTAGTGAAACCATTTATTTGTGTGAAAAAACTGTTATCTACAAAATGTGTTTAGAAGTCATTTATTTGAGATATATATATATAGGATTTGGTATTAAATAACCTACAATGGTTGATATGCCACCAAACCAAACCAAAAATACATACATCTTTTCTTTTTTTTTTTACATTCAAGAATAATTTACCTTCTAAACTTCAATTCATACTTTTTTGTTTTCTGTTAAAATTTTGTTATTAAAAAAATTACCCCTTTTTTACTTAGTTTTGTAAATTTGAATTTAATTGGGTGATCATTGAAAAATGATTAAATACTTTGATAATAAAATCACAAGACATTATTTTATCAAGTAGGCACAGAAACTTCCATTTTCCCCAATATTAGAGAAATCCTTCATTGCTTTTTATATACATTGATATGTCTTCATTTTCCAATATCATAATGTTTTTCTTTTTGTAGTCTTGTCATTGTTCACATTTGTTTTATCACAGAGCTAACTGCCATTTCATTTTTTGATCTTATTTCTTTAGCCCTGAACCTAGCAGAAAGAAACCAAATCGACAACTACAAATCAAGAAAGAAACATCTTCTGAATTAATAGAAAGCAATCTGTCTCCACCTACCCTTTCTGCCCAGTCCAAAGAAGTGCCACCCAGAAAAGGTGAAAAAAAAATTACTTTTCCCCTTCTTAACTAGCCCTAATATTGAATGGGTGGCAATTTTTTTATATTTTTATTTACTCATCTATTATATATTTGCACATTTAATGTCTGTAAAGAATTTGTACATTTAAGACAAAACTTCAGTTATATAGAATTAATCTATTTACATTATTTTTATTTTTTTATTTTTTTGGTTGATATTAAGGAACTTTTATGTATTTATGGCAGAAAAACTACAATATAATTTCACATATTTTGTTTGAATATATGCTGAATTATAGAATGTTTTTCCATGCATAAGCAAAAAAGTCCATTCTGATTTTTATGAAAAAACTTGCATAGTGTCTATTCAAACAATAAAGATAAAACAGATGAACCTTTTAAAAAGTCCACCAAGATTTCACTTATTCTTGATGACCTCTAAATAGGCATTCAGTAGGCTGAAAGTTTACAAGTAAAAGGGTAACATTATGAAGCTTATCTACAACAACTCCGAAGATTTATCAATGTTTTTAAATCATCGTAATTATATATGTAATGAAAAATATATGTAGTTCTTCCTTACAGCACGACATTTGGGTATCCCACAGTTCAGTCATAGACATGAACTATCAAACTGCTTACACAGATGATTTTATTTGTAATGGTTAGGACCTGTACTGAACCAGCCAAAAATTTTGGATAAGCTGATAACAGAAGAACCTGCTGCACTGCAGATTTTTCAAACCCGTAGGTTTTAAATTCAGTCTTTCCTTCTATATGAGTTGCTTTATGAAGACTAAAGATCCTAGTCCACCCTACTATTTATTCTTAGCTGTGGGGAGAAAAGGAGTCATGCCTTTCTCAAGGGCATTAGTGCAAAGTGAAACATAACCTTATTCAGGATATTTAAACTCAGCTTATCAATAACAATAACTTATACCTCACATCCACTTCCTATATATATATATATATATATATAGTGTGTAATTTGACAGCAAATTATAACTAGTGAATGTCTTGTTGACCATGATAGAATACTTAAGTGTTCATAATATATATATGTGTGTGTGTGTGTGTTGAGTCTTAAATAATTTCCATTCTTTAAAAGCAAGCTGTAACTATGCATTTCAAACTTCCAGTATTTCAAATACAACCAAAAATTACCTGATTAAAGAATGCCTTCATCAAAAATGAGTATTGTGGGCATTTGGGTTCTTCGTACTCTTAGAAGAATAAGGAAGATTGCATATCCATTACAACAAGTCTTCTTTTAAGGCAATAAATCACCTGTTTCTCAAGAAAATCATTACAAGTGAGGAAAAATAGGTCTTTTATGTTCAATGCAAAAGGCAGTGGCGTGTCAAGGATGAATCTTCACTGCCTACTCCAAAGGTGGAGCTTCATGAAAGAAAAACATTATGTGTATATGGTGGGATCATCACAGTATTATTTATTTTGAGTTTTTAAACAGCAATCAGACACTTAATACAGACTTATACTCTCAACAGCTGCAACGTGTGCATGAAAATCTAAGAAAATGTCCTGTACTCATCAATTGAAGAAATTGTGCTTCTCCATGATAAATCAAGACCATCTTCAGCAAGAATCTCACAGAAAAAAATACTGGATTTAGTCTGGTCTTTTCTACCATATTTACTTGACCTTGCACCAAGTGTTTTCTATCTTTTTCATTCTCTACAAAATTCTCTGAATGACAAAAGTTGAGATCAAGTGAAAACATTTGTGGAAAAATTCTTGAGCTCAAAACAAGCTGAATTTTACTTTTGAGGAATCATCAAGCCACGTAAGAAATGAAAAGAGGTGATTTAAGATGATGGCTAATAAACTTTTGATTGAAATTAATTCATTGTTACATTATTCATGAATGAATTATATTTTTCGTAAATATAAATTATTTATGACTCAACCCAGCATATAAGAAACACAGTATATGTATTTTTTTGTGATGGAAGGAAACAAGATTATGATGATATTTTCTTTTGCATTACATACTGCTATAATGATTATTTCCTGTTTATTTTATTTTATAAAAAAATTTTTAATTCTTTCAGACCAGTCAAAATCAGACAATGTTAGCGGCAACACTCGTTCAAGCAACGCAACCTCTCCCCCTCCACAATTAGAACCTGAGCGTCCCCACCTTGAACTGAATATGGACAACAAATCCAAACCAGACTCGGTTCCCAAATTTGGTAAACTGGAGACCCCATTCTCCACTTTACCAAAAGCCTTTCAGACTTCTGGGAATAGTCAAGGTAGTGATGCATTCCTGCACAGTTCATATATGTCTTCAAATGCAAAATCAGACAGCCACCCAAACAAACCTTTGCACACAGCTCCTGCCAGTACCTTTGGCAGCAAGTCAATTGTTAGCAGCCCCTCCTTTTTACAACATAGAACTACATTTGGGTCTGGAAGCAGTCGTCGGAAAGCCTTGGAACAGGCTCGATCAGAACAGAAGCTGTTGGAAAGCAAAACGGACAAAACCTCGGAGGCCTTCCGGCAGGTGGATCCATCCAAGACGGATTTCAAACAGCTGACAACAGAAAATAAAACTCTGGGAAAGTTTGACAATAGCCAATCACTGGAAAGCTCCAAGTTTAAGTCAATGGATTCATTACACTTCAAGCCAATGGAAACGCCTAAATTTAAAGGGTTAGAAACAGCCAAATTCAAGCCAATGGAGAGTGCAAAGTTCAAAGGTGCAGACAGTACAAAATTCAAAACCATGGAAGCTAGCAAGTTAGATAAAAAGTCTGCAGAAAGTGAGAAAGGGGATAAAAAGAATACAGAAAGTTCAAAGTTGGACAAAAAAGGTGGGGATCATCCGAAAGCCGTTTCAAAGTCAGTCGATGCCAATGCTGATAAGAAAGACTCAGATGGAAAATCTGACAATCAAAGTAAGTGTTTAAAAACAATTTTAAAAACATTTTTATGCTTTTCTTGATTTTTTTTTTTTATTTAATCAGATTTTGTAATTTTAAAAAATGTTTGTGTATCTTAAATTGTGTCATATGGTAAATTTATTGCAGGTAAATTACTCATGGTTAAATTCAGAATTTAATCATTGCTTTTAAAAATTTAATAAAAAGGACTATAGGATAGGGAAATCCTATAAGGGCAATTAATCTAATGCAATGAATTTACTTGTGATAAATTCACTACATTGAATTATCAAAAATCTTAAATTACTTGTGATATTTATAACAATATTTATCTTTGTAAATTTGATACTCTCATTTAAGTTATATAAAAGTTCTAAAATTCTTAAAAAGGAAACTCAAAAAGAATTTTAGCACTTATTTTCATCCCTTTTTAACATCTCACATGTAGTCTCACTATAATAATAAAAAGTAAATACTGTTTTCAAAATAATTAGATAAATAGGTTTTATGTATCTTAAGAATTACTTGAAACATTTTGTATAACATTCCTATTATAGACTTGATACTTTCTTCCTGTTATAAAGAGAGCTTTATAATTTTTGTAAATGGAAATTTTAAATAATCTTATCTTTTTTTTATTTTATATATATATATATATATATATATATAAAGATTATGTTGAAGGTGTATGTGTATGTATATATATAATCCTACAAAATGGAAAGTATTTTCAAGATAATATTTTATGGCAAATTTATGACTGAATAAGGGATAAGTTTATGGGTTTCATTTGAGCTTCTGCTAACTAATGGTACTTCACTGCTCAGTTGGTAAAGCAGCTAGTGCATTTAACTAGATTTCCCTAAGGCAAAGTAGATATGAGTTCAAATCTCACTGTAAGATCATCTTTTATTATTTCCAATCTCTGTTGCTGTAGAATGATGGTTCAAATGAGTTGCAATAAAAAATCTAAGGCTGAAAGAAAGTACTAGTCGATGATAATAATAATAATCATCATCACAGTTGAACAAAGCTTTCTGGGTTGTATTCCGAAATGTGCGGTTTTTCACAAATATAATGCACACAATTAAGTGCTTCCTGCTTAGAGAAATGTAAAGGAGGAAGAATCTTGATAAAAGAGAATTTAATGTTTTGATCTAAAAGTATTGTTTTTAAATTGCACAAGGCCATCTGCCATTTACCAAAACATATTTCAATAATGACGCCTGACAGAAGAAAATTGATATGTTTAAATGTTATCATCTGATAAGTAAGTAGATTAACAGATTAAGTTTACATGTTCATAAATCAGATTTATAAGTATTTAAACATATCACCATTTGAATTTGCTCTATTTGCATACAAGGAAAAAGAGGAATCTTATTTTCATCTAAGAATTTTTTGAACAACTTTTTGTAAGGAATGACTCCTAATTTTTAACCACAAAAAGGTGTTTTATCATATATAGTTGGAATTTTAAAAGCAACAAACTCTGCAATATTTAATCAACCTACTATCAATGATTGGGTACAAGATGTAGAAAGAGAAAAAATAGTTTTGGCAAGAATGTAGATAAGGTGTGTGTGTGTGTGTGTGTATATATATAACATTCCACCTAAAAAAAACTGGACTCCCTAACACATACTTTATATTAAGAGCTCTACTCAATGAAACATATTAGAAAGCTGCAATGATTTTAAGTTTGATCCAATTTCACTAAAACTAATCCAAACAATACAACACATTCCCTTAAAAAAATCATTTTGAAAAAGAAAAAAAGAAACAAATCCTAAACAAACAATTGATTTCAAACCAAGTGAGATATCAAATCACTGCATAAAAATAGGTTTCAATATTAAATGGCTCACAAGGGTTGATATGCCACTAAGCAAAAATAACTTTTGGCCATGATATTATATGTTGCTTGTAATGAATGACCCATTGTTTTTTTAGGTGAAAAATTGGTCTTAAAAAGTTGTTTATGACATAAGTATATATATATATATATATATATATATATATATATATATCTTCATATTTATTATTTGCACATAAAATATTTTTGAATATGTTTCATTGAAGTTTATAGTTTGTCAGATTACAGATTTCTCTGTAATACAAGCAGTAAAATTGACTCTAGAAAATACAACTCTTGGTTGTGTGTTTATAAATTTACGAATCCATTTTGTCTAATTAATAGTATAGGGAGAAAATTTGTCATACTTTTTTTTTTTCTTTTTCTTTTTTTTAAATTTGAAACCTATCTGGATTTAGTCTGTATCAAAATGCATTTTTCTTGTTAAAACTAATAGGACTTTGTTATCCACTTTGGCTGTGTTTAAAGACATATATACACCGGCAGATGGTGAACCATATATAATCAAATATTTTCACTGGGAAAAATTGGCCCACATCCCACTTGTGGTGAGGGATTGGGTGTCCCAATGATATATATCAAACAAGAAGTGGTACTTCAAAACCTGAAGTTGGTGTTACAATTATTTTATGTCCTGTTTAATGTTTTACTCTTCATCATATGAACATTTTCAAACACAACTGAAAGGGTTTCAAAACACTGAAAATAATACTGATACTGTTCTATTTATCATATATGAATGTTTTGTGACATTAAGAACTTTAAAGAGATCTTTTATAACTGAAATTTCTGTTATAAAAAGTTTGACTGTTTACAAGAATAGTAACATTAACTTTAGTTCTATTTCTTTTTACATATATATATATATATATAAATATATATATATATATATATATATATATAGTATTATTTAGGGTGGTAGGGGGTAGAAGAAAACTCTTCAACCCTCTTCTACCCCCTCTCACCCTTCTTTCCTGTGTCTATTCTGAATTATTTTATCCATAAGATCTGAAGAAACCTGTTATTTTTGGTGTTTTTGATTTATATCAAAACCCATAACAGGATGGAAATAAATTTATAATCCTAATGTGACCGGTTTTAGTTTTTTCTTAAAGTGTATATATATATATATATATATATATATATAAGGATGAGTCAAAAGTTTGCAATATCTTGCTAGCATGAGGTACAATTCAGCATCTCTGGATACTTTTGTCATGGCCATGAAGGTGACAAACAATACTGGCCTGTGAGACACCAAACTTGTTGGATTTGCTTCTAGGGTTTGGAGTATGGCCTCAGAATTTAGTTTCAGGTCTTCCTGATTTTTCCCTGATCTTCAAAATTTTTGCAACCTGAGCAAAATTTCTTGAACTATTTCAGTACTGTCTATGATCAACTACACTTTCACCTTTTGCGTAACAAATATTTTTGGTTGTTATGACCCAGTTTGAACTTGTAAAACATAAGTTCCTAAATTAGACTACATTGCACATTCATTTGTGTGCTTATCAAATCACACACAAAAGTGAAGCAATGCACAAGTACCAATTCACTTATGACCATAATAGTACTAACAACAACAGCTATCTACTATAGCTTTAAATTCTTTGGTCATATAATATACATGCTACAACCTAGCATGTAGCAAAACATTGCATAGCCCACTCAGCTGGGATTGCAGAATATACACTGACTGCATCTCTGCAGAGGGGTAAAACTCCCTCAACAAGTGTCCTGGATATAACACTAAACAATCTGAGGGTGGGGATTCAGTAATGCTAGAGCTTTGGGGAACGTGCCATTGCTCCCAGGTCCACTCTGGCCCAGAGTGGTTGCACCTAAAAGGATCCTATCTTTGAGTCAAATAGAATTGTTTGATGTTTAAACTGTGTACTTGTGCTGAACTGAACTATTTGAAATAGAACTGTTTGATCATTTAGCTATGTGTAAACCCTAATGTGTGTGTGTAAAATACAATTATATATATATATATATATATATATATATATATATATATATATATATATATATAATTGTATTTTACAAAGTAATTTAAGTTTAATAGTTTTGGTGATTGAGCAAATCAAGATGGTGATGGCCTGCTAAACACTATTTTATTTGAACCTCTCCCTCCTCCTGAGAAAATGTTTTTTCTTTAACTTCTTCTAAGATTGCTTACTCTAAAAGAAAACATTATTGTTCTTGTTATCATTGCCATTAGTTATAGTCATGGCATAATGGCTAAAACACTGGACTGCGGCCTAAAAGTAAGTTCAAACTCCACTCATTATTAATACCCTTGGGAAAGGTATGAATCCCCTTATCCCACCAACTAAGTGTTGAATAGAATCACTACTGTTCATCTACAAAGATGACTTTGACATTAAATAACCTGCAAATGTTGATATGCCATTAAACAAATCAAACCAAAACAAACTTGTATTTTACAAGTTGACAAATGTATTAGATGTAAATAGGGAAAAGACATTTCGGTAAACTATGTATCTTAAAATTCTCCTCGACTTGAACTTTACTCTAAAATAACTGATTTTCAAAAAATATAAATTGTTAGATATCAATTTTTCTCTTACTGCTTTTATACCATAATTATTTGTGTATAACTCATACCCCTAACTTTGGACTAAGAAAGTCTGGGAAAAAAAATTTTCTCACTTTTTTGAATATGTTGCAGCTAAATTTAACTTAAATTCAATTTTTTATCAGTTTTTACTGACTAAAGATAAAAATTTATATAGTTTACATTATATCTTATAATATAAAATTTACACACTATTTAAAGCAAAAACACTGACATGTTCACACAAAAATATGAGGTTTCTGCAAAAATAAGCTCTCATTAGGAGAAACAAAATTGTAACCACACATTCCAGCAGCTATTTCTCTGTAACAACATAAAACAGATCAATTTGGACTGTAGATATAACTAACTTTTGGTCGTCCCATTTTGAATATGGTGAGTTATGATGTGGCCAGAAAAAAAGTTAATGATATAGTTCTTGTGTATAATACACACCTCAAACTTTTAGGCTGAAAAAACTGGAAAAATAGTATGTCTTATACACAAATGATTACAGTACTTTTTACATTATCTTGTTATTTTATTAGCCATTAAAGATATTGCTATCAAAGTTGTTTTGGTTAATTGATTTTGATAAATATTTGATTCTATGATTTTAAAAAAATCAAATAAAACAAAAGTCCAGTTACTTTTAGATATTATCAAGCATTAAAATTAGTCTTGTTTTCAAATTAATTTAAAGAAAAAAAAAGAAGATATAATAAAAAATAATAGATTTAGCTGTTTTATCCATATCTGAAGATATAATGCAATATAAAAGAAATAAAACCAATATGCACTAACAATCATGTTTATTTTCCTATTTAATCCAGGTTAAAAATGCTGTACAGACAACCTGGAGCCAAATTTTTTTAGATCTTATTTTTCTAAAGCAAGTATCATTGGGGAACAAGAAAATTTTTCTCATTTCTCAATGATACCTGCATTGGAAAAACAAGGTCTAAAAAGTTCTTTTAACCTGGACTAATTCATATTCTACCTATTAATGTGTGTGTGTGTGTAGCAGAAGATGCTGGCAATATTTTATTCTTTTTTTTATCTTAATAATACTTATTTTCATTTTTAAAAATTTTATCAAATAAAAAAAAAACAAAACATTGTGATAGGGAATCTACCAAACTTAGGAATTCTCAATTCCCCTTTCACCTGACCTATTTTTTTTATTTTATCTTTTATTCATATTTGTCCAGAAAATCATTACAGAGCCATGTTATTTTAGTACTCAATTTTTAAAATCCCAGTTGGCTGGGGCTGTAAAATACACCAACTGCATCTCTGCAGAGGGGTAAGACTCCCCCCAACGAGTGTCCTGGATATGACATTAAATCATCTGATGTTGAGGTTCAAGTAATGCTGAAGCTTTGGTGAATGTGGAGTTCCCCTTCGTTATCATTGCTCTTAGGTCCAGTCTGACCTGCAGTGGTAGCACCTGACAAGGTCCTATCACTGGGTTAAGTAGAACTATTTGGCATTTAAATTGAATACAAAGGAATGACTTATGCAAAAATTGAATTGTTTGGAATAGAGCTTTCATCATTTAACTGTGTGTAAACAAATGACTGATGTTTAATTGAATTGTTAGTGATACATAACAATACTTGGAACCATCTAATTTTGACTTATGCTAAATTGAATTGATAGAAATAGAACTTTTTGATCATTTAACAATGTATTTCTACAAAATAAGTTTACAAATCATATATTTGATATGTTAAAACAGGATTTGTCATTAAATAACCAACAATGGTTGATATGCCATAAAACCAAACTAATCAATTTTAAATTCTTTAAAAAAAATTGAAAACAGTAAATATTATGAAATCTTACTTATTTCACTATTACTGGGGTGAGTCAAAAGTTTTGTAATATTTTGGTAACATGAGGCACAATTTAGCAGCGCTGGATGCTTTAGCCAAGGTCTTAAAGGTAATCAACCACACTGGATTGTGGTTCATCACCTTCGATTGTCTCATACTCTGCTAGTGCTACTCTCCAGATTTACCTCTATGGCTTGGAGCCTAGTTCTAGAATCCACAGCTTTAGATCTATCTGACTTTTCCTGATTATCATCATTCTTGCAACCCAAACACCGTGTGAAGCAATGCACAGTGTTTCAGTGAACCAATTATCATGATACTATCATCAACAGTAAATACCTTCCATAATTTAAACTGCTTCAGTCATGTAATATATGAGCTACAAACTAACATATACCAAAATATTGCAAAACTTTTGACTCCCTCTAGTATGTTCTACTTGAACACAAAATCCATTTTATAATCACAAATACACATCAATATGTTTACATGTTCCAAAATAAGGAGGGCATCAACAGTACTTTGACCCTGTATTAAAGAAAACCCTTATCCATGTAATGATTCTTGGCCAGAATCTATCCCTCTCCAAGTCTGGTTTGAATTCAGTTTTCCTTTCCCTAGACTGGTTACCATACCAAGGTTAAAGAGCCCAGTCTGTCCTATTATTTACTCATAGCTGGAAGGATAATAGTTGAATTCATATCTTTCTCTAGGGTATTAGCACTATCTGAAATGCAAACAGCCTTATTCAGGATTTTTTAAAACTTCACTTCCTACAACAGTAATCGTTACGCTATGAACACCTCATTAATACACTATATATATCGTCTTTGGACATTAACACAGGCTTGTATTCTTACAGATGGTGAATATTATCATTTGAATGTTACAATTTGGTTAAAAACTTTGAAAATTTTTGTCAGAATATTGTAGCATGTATTTCTTGAATCCAGATGAAAATCAGCAGCATCCTTCAGGGTTTTGCAATTTCACTTTCTGTCGGTATATTTCTGCATCATGCTCTGATTATTTTTACAATTTTTTTTTAATCTTTAAACCTAATATTGGGGACTAATTTGAACCAGAGTATTTTTATCTAAAAAAAACTTGAAACAGTTTTTAAGCAACTAGGTTGAAATTTACAAGCAAAATATTAGGTAAGATTCTTTTTATTTTTTATTTTTATTTTTTCCTAAATGCAAAAAGCAACACAATTAGAAAATGGCATCAGCTGCTTTTTTTTTCTTTTATTTATTTATTTCTCTTGTTTTATTTTTATTTTTTTTTTTCTCTTTTCTTTCAGTTTTCTTGTTTTATTTCTTTTCTCCCTTTTCATAATTTTGGCACATCATCACCATCATTTATCACTACTATCACTGACATCAACATAATAATCTCTTTTATCATTATTATTTTGAACATTCTTCTGATCTTAATGCTTCATTTGCTTTTATATTTGCTTCTTTTTTTTTTTGTGCCAATGTATCCTATTTCCACTGACCCTCTTCTTCCAATACTCTTGTCAGATTGCAGATATGTGTGGTGAGTAAACCTATCTCAATTTTCAACTCAATACCTCCATAATGGAATGAACTAATAACACATTTTTCCCCTTTGCTGCTAATAATTCCAATTCCTCCATGTTAAGCACATTTCTGTATCTCCCACTCCCCTTCCCCTAAGGCCTTAACTAATTTCTCTCCTTTTGTGTAGTATATTCTTCTCCCATACCTCTGCTCATTAATCCCATTTTGTTGTGGCATTATATATATATACATAGAAGGTTAATCAAACAGCTGCAGACAGCAAGGAGAGGTCTTTTTGTAATGTGAGCTTTGGTTTCATTCTTGTATGTTTAGTTTCATGTTCTTTCTCTGTGGAAGCCAAAGTTTTGTCTCCAGTTTTAGAAAAGCATTAGAAATTTTCAGCAATATGTTACTGTTCTATTTGTGACAAGAAGAATAATGCTGGAAGAAGTTGACTTTAACTGTACCTTGCTTTTTTTTGGCTTTTTTGGGGGCTTTTTTTTTTTAAGACGTTACAATTAAATCATTCATTATTGATCGAAATAAAGTAAAATCTCCAATAATTGTTTAGGTCATTGAACAACTACTTTGTACTCTTGGTGGTGTTAGCATCATTTCGCTCAATCCACTCTTCAGTCTTCATCAGGTGACTGATCAAAAAAATATAAAACTACCTGAAACACAACTCTTATTTCTATCATTATTATTATTATTATTTCACTCTGAGTTTTTCACACCGGTAATTACTGGTGGGTTTTTTTCCCACTGAAATCTAAGTGACAGCAAGTCCCCTTAGCTCACCAGAACTCTTCTTAGTATTCCAACTATCTCTGTCTCAATTCTTCCTCAGATTTCCAGTTCCCCCAGTTCTTCAGCATTGTTTGTAGAATTTCAATTTTGATCAAGTATTACGGTCACTTTCATATCCCCTGGCTTTATTGTTGTTATTACTTTGTGTAGAATTGTCTTTTAAGGACTACAACCCAGGTATAGTGTGAAGATGATCACTTATAAGTTGTCAAATTCAGAATTGTTGATAGATACAATGTATAACACATTGAAAAAAAATCTTTTTATTTTTCTGATTGTAAAAAGCAAAGAAATTTCTTTTTACCAATTGTAAAACATGTTCCTATTTAATCTATGGGTTAATCAAAAAGTATCATTTGATTAATATTCACCACTGAATTAAATGCATTGACAAGAAAGAAGATTACATTGAAAAATATTTGTTATGCAAAATAAATGCTTTTTCCATCATTAGACTATGGACTTATTGATGTACCTACCTACCTATGTATATATGTATTTTTTTTTTTTTTTTGACACACATTATTACAATGGAAATGATGGATTTAATATTGTTTTGTTTGTATCAAAATAACATTTTTATGTTTTTCATTAAATAATCTATGAAATATTTTTGCTGCATTTTTAAATCCCTCTTTTTTTTTTTTTTTTTTTTTTTTTTTTTAAATAAACGCAAAGACACTTTAATAAAGACACATAAAAAAAATTTTTTTTAAAGTATTTAAATTCATTAGAAATTTTTTATTGTACAAATTGAAAAAAAATGTAAAGTATATGAAAATCTATTTTAATAATTTGTAATTATGATATGGAGATGCTTGTAATGTAATGGTTATCATGTTTGGAAATGGACATGGTGACCCAAGTTCAAATATTTAATGAAGTTGTTTGCATTGCACATAGAGCTAATATCTTTGAGAAGGGTATGAATCCAACTGTTCTCTCTTCAGCTATAGATAAATAGTAAGGCAGTTTGGGCTCTTAAACCTTGGTATGGCAACTAGTCAAGGAGAAGGAAAAGGATTCCCTATGGCATAATGGCTATAGTACTGGATTGCAGCCTTAATGTAAAAAAGTTCATACTCCAGTCAGGCTATTACAAACTAATGTTCGTAGGGAAGATATGAATCCCCTTATCCCCCTAGCTATAGGATAAATGGTATCACTGCTACAAGAATGGCTTTGGCATTAAATAACCTACAAAAGTTGATATGCCATTAAACAAAGAAACAAGACCAAAAAGGAAAAAATCTGAATTCAAACCAGTTGTAGTCTTGGAGAGGGATGGGCTCTGCCAGGCTATTCCTGCCCAAGACAAGCTAATGAATCACAATCCTTTGAGCAAACCAGATTACAGAATTGATGATGAATTATCTCATATAAAAATAAAAAGTATCCGTCATAATTTATAAGTAGCATAAAATTGAGGTATTTTGGTAAATCTTAAGAATTGGGTCATCTTTTTTTCTTCTTTTTTTTTTCCTTTTTATACCAATTCTGAATTAATTCCCCTGATTTTTTTAACGTTGCCTCATAAAGTTTTAATTAAGATTTTAACAAGTTTATTCCCTTTGTTTTTTTAAATATTGAATTACAATGATGTTGATAAAATACAAGTTAAAATTTTTATTGACATTCAGTTGTAATAGTAAAGTTGTTAGCTGTAGTTGAGGGCAACCTGAAGGCTTTCTATTTAATAGCTACTACACCGAGGTATAGGGAAGGGTGCTACTCCTTTCTTTGGATTGTTCCACTTATCCTTGATACATACCTTATAATGCTAAGTGTTATGCAAAGAGGTATCGAGTACTCTTTTTTTTTCTTTTTTTTTTTTTAACCCTTTGGTATGATTCGACCTGGGATTGAACCCCAGTCTCCCAGGCCACTGGCAACTCTCTGATCCTTATATGAAATGTTGAATCCATGTGGAATTGCCTGCAAAAGAAATTTAAAGAACTGTTTGGTACTCAAATTAAAACCTATTCAAGTTTTCCCCTTTTGGAATTTTTGTGATATGAAAAGAAACAATGGCCAGGAAATCATATTTTCATCATATCTTCCAAAATTTCTCATTGACTCATTATTAAATCTTGTAGAAAAGTGATTGTATTTGTTATCTTTTTATATGAGGCTAGGTAAAAAAATAAAATATGATGGTAATTCAGTGTTGGTAAGCATAAAAAATTACCCCCTCCTTTGAATTCTCAATATGTATGGAAACATTAGCTTAGCCAATACCTTTGCCTGTCAGATGCTTAGTTACGATCATAACACCATAAAGAATTTTTTCAAGAAGTCGTCTCTTGGACTTGCTTTATCTGCATGTGTTCAGGCATATATTCCAAAATTCCCAGTTTATTGTATCTGCTACCAACAACTCTTTCTTATCCTGAAGATGTCTTTTCCAAACTGGGACTCTTTCTCTTTTTTGTTCATCTTAAACCCTTTTTCTCTTCTTTTCTCATTTATTATTCTTATAACTTAGCAGCTTAAAAAGCTTTAAAATTTTTCCCCAAACACAGGGATATCTAAGTTGTTGAATTCACTCATATTTTCTATTTATCTCTATTACACACTTTAGATTACTGTGAATGAGATGGTATCTAAAGATCTTAGTTAATTTTTAGTATGGAAATGTTGTGCTTATTGTAATTTGGCCTAAGTGTTTTTTGTTTGTTCTTTTTTAGTTTTTTTTTTTGGGGGGGGGTATCTCCCTCCATCCATTATTGTTCCATTCATTTAAATGTTGTGATGCCCCCTGCTTCTTCCCACCAACCCCACTTCTGTTTTCATTTATTTTTGGCCCCTGCTGAAATTTCTACAAGCTTGTTGCTTTCTTTTTATTTATATATAAATATATATATATATATATATATATATATATATACATATATATATATATATATAATCCCCAACAATATGTAAGTTTTTGTACATGGCATTATATTCAGGATATATTATTAAAAATAACATAACATTCTAATTTTATATATAATAACCCTACAATATTACATGCGAGATTAATCAAAATTAAACTAAGTATAAATTCTTGGTCTTATATTATTAAGAATAACATTACAATATTTTTTTCTATATTTAAAACAATTCTTTTTTTTTTTTCTTTTTTTTTTTTAATCATAAACACAAAAGTTTTTTGATCATACCAGTATTTTCTTTTCATCAAGATATACAAACATCAATGTATATAACAAAGTTTGTTCTTTTTTTTTTTAATTCTTGTTCTTAGATGAACAACCATTATTTTTAATTTTGATTAGTATTTACTTTCATCTTACATTTTGAGTTGCTTTTTATTGTTATTATCAACAGCAAGGAACAGAAATGATAAACTGTTGATAAGATTTGAACTTTGGTCCCCTTTGCCTTGGGAAAGTCTGGTTCAACACTCCATTTGCTCTACTAACTGAGCTACAAAACCCCATTAGTTTACAAAAGCTCAGATGAAACCTATAAACTCATTCCTTCTTCAGTCATGAATTAGTCATAAAGTATTGTTATTTTTAAAATACTTTTATTTTGTTGGATTATATTGAAGGTCTATATATGAGATGATGAAATTAAGTGCTAAAAGACTATTTCTATTCATAAAAACCATAAGACACTGCTCTTAACAACTGAGTTACAAAGCCATTGATTTGTAGAAACCCAGATCAAACCTTTAAACTTATCCTTTGGTCTATTCTTGATCACGCTCAGTGCCATATTTGTTTTTATACTTTATACTACTAGTATTAATAGCATCTTTTATTTTTAGATGAAGTCTTGTTAACTTTGGTCTCATGACGCATTGGGAAAAAAATCTTTGCTTTATTTTTGTCATTGTAAAAAGCAAAGAAGTTTCTTTTGGTGAATCTCAATGTGGTCTTTCTTTTTTACTAAGTATAAAGCACTTTTCCTAATTGATATAAGCTATATATATATATATACACACACACACACACAGATTAATCAAAGAGTATTATTTGATTAATATTCACCAATATTTAACTAGTCCTCTTTACTTTGAGGAATATTGCTTAAACACCCTGCTCTACCAACTGGGACAAAGTTGATGTGAATTTTATTCTCACCAAGAGTTTATCTGATATTATTTCCAATTCATGCTGTTCCTAAGTAAAAAAAAAAAAAAAAGTTAAAAAAATTAAAGGTGAAAGAAAATATGAATCAAAATTAATAATATAATTTTTTTTCATATTAATAGAAAAATAACTCTCTCAAAAGAAATAGTAATGTTGTTAAAACTATTCTAAAATTATCAAATTAACCTTTGTTCCTTCCTATATCTTGGAGATTTTTTTTTTCATTTTTGGTAGATAAGTTGTCAAAAGAGGAGTAACCACAGTTTATTTGATAAGAGGGAAATAACAAGCAAAATCAAAAGACATATTCCTAATTCTGCAAATTACCTGCCTGTAAATGCTTTGAATGCTTGCTTGCTATTTGAAGTGCATTTGCCCTCATAAATATTGCAGGTTATTGAAGACATTTAGTAAACATTCAACTGGTTTGTACAATACAAAATCCCTCAAGACCTAAATGAATATTTGGTAGTCTATAATTTAATTCAAATTCATGTACAAGGATTAGTGTTTTCAATGTTCAGTATTTTTCAGTGATGCCAAATCCTATTTTCATGAAGCATACTAAATTTTGGTTTGTCCGCCCATATATTTATTTTAGATTTTTTCCAATATAACTCAGTAAAAAAAAATAGTCATTGCCCATAGGAGGCTACCATTTTTAATTCTAAATTATATATCTTTGAATCCTGGATTGAATTTGTGTCACATTCAATTACTAGCCATTAAACTTTATATATATATATATATAGTGTAGAGATTTGTTCTGATGATCACATAGGCAAGAAAGTGACAGTCACCAAGTGCCATTGACACTAAGTGTCAATGGCACTTGGTGACTGTCACTTATACTGAGCACTCTTTATATATATATATATATATATATATATATATATATATATATATATATATATATATATATATTGTAGTGGCCATAAGTTAAGGAATGGAACAATAAGATATATTTAAATTATTTTTACTTGAAAGAATTTGCATGTACACTTACAAAATTTTCCCAAAATATACTTGGAACATATATGTATTTATTACATATAAAGTTTTTTTTTTTTTAATTTACAGTAAATTAATAGTGAACTACAAAAAAACAAAAAATATTCATTTTTCCATGGTTAAAAGTTAAGGAACACTTGAATTATAGTGATTTAGGTAATTTTTAAAGAAGTTGATTGCTAATTTTGATTTATAGTCAACTGTTATATATTGTTGGAATAATTTTTAGCAAGATGGAGGTGACAGCACGTAATTGTTTAACTCGAGAAGAAAAAAAGCTCATTTTAGCAAATCATGAAGAAGGCAAATCATATTCTAAAATTGCTGGCATTGTACGAAGCTCAAAAAGCATTGCTTATCGTGTAATCAGTAGATTTAAGGCTACCAAGACACTCAAACCAAAACTGAGAACTGGCAGGCCTCCTATGACTACTAAATGGGAAGATCGGATGATTGTTAAAATGTCTTTAAAAGACTATTTTGATATAGCAATGTCTATTTCTCATGCATTTTGTCAGCAAACAGGAAAGCCAATCTCTATAAAAACTTTCTCATAGGTTAGATAAGGAAAAATTAGTGGCTCGGATTCCATGTCGTAAACTTTTGATTTAAAAAAAAAAATCAAAAGGTTCATCTTGACTTTGCCACTGAGCATATTCTGTGGACAGAGGAACAATTGTATATGATTCACTTTAGTGATGAATCTAAATTCAACTTGTTTGGATCTGATGGTAAGAGGTTTGTAAGACATGATAATGGGGAACACTTATCTCCTCAATACATTAAGAATACTGTTAAATTTGGAGTAGGAAGCGTAATGGTTTGTGCAATGATTTCTTCAGCAGGAGTAGGACCCATTGTTTGTTTTCACAGTAGTATTAATGCCAGTGTTTATAAAGAAATTCTTCACCAGCATGCTCTTCCTCATTTATGCAAAGGGACTGTTGAAACTTCAATATTTATGCAAGACAACACACCTTGCCACAAAGCTAAAACTGTGTTAAGTCTTCTTGAAGAGGAAGGAATAGCTGTTATGAAATGGCCACCACAAAGCCCAGATATGAATCCTATAGAGAATGTATGGAAAATCATAGAGAAAGCTCAGAACAGAAATCTTCAAAATATTGATGATTTATGGGGTTTTCTGAAAGAAGAATGGGAAAGTATCACTACCACTTTTTGTAAGAAGTTAATTGGCTCATGTGGTCGAAGATGCAATGAGGTAATCTAATACAAAGGAAAATTCATTAAATATTGAATTTTTCTTTAGTTTATATATTGATCTAACAAGGATTTATGATTCGTTCCTTAACTTTTGACCTGGGCAAAATGTATATTTTTATTTTTTCAGATGACTATTAATTTACTGTAAAAGAAAATTGAGAAATTTTTTTATGTAATAAATGCATATATGTTTTGTATATATTATGTGACAATTTCATAAACGTACATGCAAATGTTTTTAAGTAAATATCATTTAGATATTTGTTGTTGTTCCATTCCTTAACTTATGGCCACTACTCTGCGTGTGTGTGTGTGTGTGTGTGTGTGGAGGGGGGGAGTTTTTTGCTCAGCATTATTCCTGGGAGTGTTTGGCCCTTTATTCTTAGTCAAAGTATCCAATTAGAAGAAGGACAACTCTGATCTAACACATGCAGTTGACATTATTACTGGTTATCTTGGCTTCTTATTGGATAATGATCATGAAGACTTAAAGAATGGTATTCATGTTGTACAAGCTTTGGCCACTATAATGCCATAATGTACAAATGTTCCTTAACAACTTTTTCATGGGAGTGTCCTCTTGGTGTAATGGTTAAAGTGCTGGACTGCGGAATCGTAATAAGCGAGTTCGAACTCTAGTCGTGCTATTACATTCACTTTCAGACAAATACCCTTGGGAAAGGTATGAACCCCCTTATTCCCCCAGCTATGGGTTAAATAGTACCACTACTATTCTTCTTGAAGGATAGATTTAGCATTAAATAATCCAAAAGGTTGATATGCCATTAAAACAAAAACTACCAACCAAACCAACCAACCTTTTCATCTACCTACTTTTCTTTCAAAAAAGTCACATATGAAGGAGGTGTGGCAAGTATATAGAGTTGACTAGATGAAAGTATGCCATTACATATCTACATATGGGCAACAGGAGTCTTATCCTAACATCATGTTGTGTCTTCCTGTAACAGACTGATCCCAGTGAAGACCTTTGTGTCTGAGCAGCGCTGCTCACTCAGATGAAGGAATGCTGATGGTTGGAGAGTGAGATTATGAGAGATGGCAGTGAGTCATCCACAGAAAGACTGTTTCATTGTATCACAACTCTTCAGTGTGGCTAGACACACAAGACGCTTCAAGCTAGGATCGAAACCTGGCTAACTTTATGTCAAACCAATAACCTCTCAGCTAGCAGTTGACCCAATGCTAGCTTGCGAATTTGACACTATAGGATACTGAAGTGTTCGATTTGTTAGAAGAACTTTGCATTACGCAAGTGGCAACCATTAATTCCTTCGCCAAAGTGCTCAACCCACAGTGTAGGAAGCATATATATTTGCAACTGAATGATAATTTTGTGAGATCTGTGCTTGTGCTGAACTTCTTTTTTTTTAATTATCCAAATTTTTGATATAACAGAAATAACTATTAACTGCTAATCAGAATCTTTCACTCTTTCCTAAATAGAAACATCATTATCATCATGGACTGCTGTTACAACAGATTCACAGGTAATCTAGTATAAAACAAAAACTTTAAACACACAAAAAAAAAACTTTAAACAAAAAAAAAACAGATTTCAATCTTATTGTATCAAGATCAATATTTTATACTGCTTTTTTTCTCTATACTTTAACAACAGGTCAAATAGAAAATAAGTTTTGTCTACAAACTTATAAAAGATGAGAATATGTTTGCAATGAAATCATTAACTCAGCAGGAAAAAGTGTTGTATCTGTTCATCTTCCTTGGCTATGTTCTTATCTTTGAGCAGAACAGCATAATAAAAATGAAGTAACCTTGGCATTAGGGATTCAAAACCTAAGTCAGTCCTTCTCCATTGTACCAGCACAATGGTCATGGGGACTGGGTAATTTTTGTCCTTGCTTTAATGAAGTTTTGCTGAAGATGAACATTTCTCACTTCAAACAAGAGCCACCTTTTGTTACTTGTATTTTTTAAACAAAAAAAAATTATTAATTTTAATTTGTGTGTGATAAGAGTTAGTTCCAAAAATTTTAAAGATAGTCAAGATTTATAGAAACCTACAATTTGCACATTTGATTCCTTTCTTAAATGCATTTTCTTTTAGTCCTTTTTACAGTGAATATTTTTGCTAAAAGATTCAAAGAAATATTTTCCTTTCTAAAGCACGTATTTAACATAATTGCCTACTTGATATTCATGCCTTATTCAAGATACAGTTGCTTCTTAAATTCTTAAATTTAAAACTTCAAGTTGCTTGTCCTTTTTATTATGTACTGGTATACAGACTTTCGACATTGTTTTTATGTTTTCCGATTTTGAAGTTTGTTTTCATTAAATTTAGACAAATTCTTTATTAACCAAAGCTGTATTAATGAACAACTGCTGCGTGCATATATATATATATATATATATATATATATATATATATATATATATATATGGGGGGGTCATGTTTTTCAAGATGTCTAGCAGTGAGACACAGCCTTTGCATTACTCCAAAATAAGTATAAGCATTAACTTGGCTTGCTTATTCTGTACTTGTGCCTATTATGCCATTTCTCTCTCTCTCTCTCTCTCTCTCTCTCTCTATATATATATATATATATATATATATATATATATATATATATATATAAAGTTAGGATAGTGTAGACATAGTTGGTGGCGCGTGCTGGCTGTCTACACTATTCTAATTTAGATTTATATGCTCTATCACTGATATAGAACACTTTATTTATAAATATAGCAAACTTATATATACCGCTTGAATATCTGTATATACTCTGTCCCTGATAATGAGTACTCTATGTAGATACAACTTTTAAACACTCTATTACATGACAAAAGCAGAATATTATCAAGCTCTGCTTCTCCTCTAACACTACCTCCAATATTGCATTAAAAAGAGGAGAAGAAGGAAAGTTAGCCCTAATACCTTCACGAGCTAATTTTCTCACCGCTCATCCATTGGACACCAAATCCCTACATTAAACTTGACCTTGTCTCGTATTCTGTGAGGGTAAATCTCTCTTTCTCCAAATAAATATGTGTGTGTGTGTGTGTATATATATATATATATATATACACACACACACACACACAACTCCTCTACACAAGCAGGATGTAATCCAAGGTCAATTTTTAAATGGAGTTTAACAGGTTTTAATTCAGATTTTTCCTTCTCCTACACCAATTGGTGTCCTGGGTTTAACACTAAACTGTATCTGATGGTGAGGATCCAGTTCTGGAGTTTTGAAATGTCAAGTACTCCTTTATTACCATTTCTCTCAGGTCCACTCTGACCCTGATTGTTAGTACTTATTAGGGTCCCATCTATGGGTCAACTAGAACTTTTCAATCATTTACTAAAGATTATTATTATTAGTTATTTGAAACCATACAGCTGTGTGCAAATTGTTTGTATTAAATAGGAATACTTGATAAATGGATTTACTAATATTATATAGTGATTCTTGAAATCATTTAACTGTGTACAAACAAATGATTAATATTTAATAGAATTATTAGTGTTAGATAGCAATACTTGAAACTATTTGACTATGCCAATAAATGAGCTCCAACTCATTTAAAAATAAACTTATGTACAAGCTATTCGCTTATGAAGCAAATATGTATAAGCAGGATTTAGTATTAAATAACCCACAGGAAATAATATACTATAAAACACCAACCAACCACTCACCTTATGCCAGTTGCATTACTAAGGTTAAAGAGCCCAATCTACCCTACCATTTATGCATAGCCAGAAGGAGAATTGTATGATTCATTCTTTTCCCAAGAGTATTTGCGCTATGTGAGATGCAAACAGCTTCATCTAGGATTTGAACTCAGTTTGCCATGTCCATTTCCTATAATGATAATCATTACATTGCAAGCTCCTCTTTTATATATTCTCTTTCTCACTCAAAGTTACTCTGATGTTAACCAATATTAACAATGTTCAATATACATTAAGATCTTTAAAATGAATATTTCACAAAATAAGTAAATATAATAAAGAAGTCCTATTAACTAAACAGCATCAAATTTCTTTCATAACATTTTTGTCTTCAATTGCTTGAGAATAAAATACATCTGCTCTTTTTTTATTAGTTAAAGGGAAGTGCAACTTTCAATCCAAGATCTTGAATGTGTTAATTTGATAGATAATTGTCTCAAAAAAGTCAAATCTCTTAACAATGTTTCAAATGAAGAATTTTTTTTTTTTTTTTTTTCTGAATTTTAATGTGAATGAAACTGGGAATGCAAAAATAAGATTTTTTTTTTTGTTATGAAACTGTTTTTTGTATCCAATTTTGCTTGCCATTGATTTGGATTTTTTTCTCTCTCTCTCTCACTTTCTCCTGGTGATTGGAGGTGCAGGGGGAGTGATGAATTGCTTGGTGAATTGTGGCTTGTCAATTTTAGATTGCTGAATACAAATACCAAACTAACATTTTTAACTTATATATAGGCAGTATAACAGTAATTATGATCACATATTGCACATAATAGTTCTATAGTTTCTTGATCATCTGAATATATTGCATTCTGGAGGATTGCAAATATTACCAAAGATTTTTGCTATATTTGTTACAACTCTACTATGATATATATTATTGAGAAACAAGAAAATCAATAAGTATATTCCATTATAAATTTATTTCACCCATTCACTGGGCTCTTCAGATTAATTGAATTAAATTCGGATTAATTAAATATATTTAATCTTTTATAACTATTCTAATATTCTGATGGTGTGAAAATAATCAACCAATAACACATGCCTAGCCAAAAGAAAAAAACGCCGACAGAATTCCCTAAGCTAAACATATGTTTAGCTTAGGGAATTCTGTCGGTGTTATTGGTTGATTATTTTCACACCCTCAGAATATTAGAATAGGGTATTTATTATAAATGATATGTTTAAGTTTATTGTTCTACGTACTTTTCAGACTTTTTTGTAATATAAACTTATATGTATATATACAGACTCTTAATATTCACAATTCTTTTAGCCCTGTCAGCTAAAAAGAGATAAGTCTAGGGCTCTGAGGTGTATGAAGTACACCTTTATTGCTATCACTCCCAGATCCACTCTGACTCAGAGTGCTAGTCCCTGATTGGGTCCCATTTATGGGTCAAATTGATCTGTTTACAAAATATTTGTATTAGATAGGAATATTAGAAATCATATAACATTGTTTTAAAAAGAAACTCTTAAGAAACTGCACAAAAAATGTAAACATGAATATACAATGTATGCAGTTCCCTAACCTAGGCATACAATTAAAATCAATCAATGGTAATTCTTTAAATGTAGTATTGCCTGATGATCTTGAAGTCATGAAACTATTAGTTGCAATTGGTGGATTTAATTTCTGTGTTATATTACCTAAATATGCTCTATCTAAGATATCAACAACTCTCTATAGATATTTCAACCTTTATACACATTAATTATATGTATAAAAAGTAAGTAAAGTTGGCGACCTTAGTCGAAGGTAACCTGAAGGCTCCCTTTTCAATAGCTACTACACTGAGGTGTAGGGGAGGGCGCTACCCCATTCCCTGGATTGGTCCACTTTACCTTTAATCCTTATCCTATAATGCTGAGTGTTCAGCAAGGCAGCATCAAGTACCATTTTTTGAATCTTTGGTATGACTCAACCTGGGATTGAACCCTGGTATCTCAGACCATTGGCAAACACTCTAGTCATTTGACCAATGGCTGGTAATTATATTTATTTGTTTATTTATATCATCTTTATTATTATTTGCTATTGGTGTGACTGGTTGATGACACAGTTTTGATTACATTCCTATTCTTTCTATTTTTCTTTTCTTGAAAATTCAGTTTAAATGATAAAAATCACTCAATATTTTTAACACAAATTATAGAAATATTGTTTAAGTTTAAAAAATTTTGAATAAAAAGAAAAATATTTGTAAATCATCTTTTCTAATGAACTGACTTTTTATAACCATTTCTTTGTAACTTCTGTTAGTGTGAGAGTGTAGTATCTGTGCTACAATCTTTGGTACTCCTGCTTGGAAATATAAGTTAATGAATAAATAAAAAAAATCTTCTGTATATTCATGATATCTGTCATGTTTTTTTTTTTTTTTTTTAATTTTTTGTGTTATAATTATTTTTGAGGAAATATAGATTTTATTCTGTTCAAAATACCTTTTTTTTATTGTCAATAAGATAACTGGTATTTCCACATGTACAGATACTACACTCAAATTTTAGGCAGGAGTGCTAATCCACACATAAATAATCCCGTTATTTTTTATGGATACTATGCTAGTTTGTGTGTGTGTGTGTATTGAAAGACTTTATTTTATATATATATATATATATATAATAAACTCTTCCAATTAAATAGATTTTGCATCCAAACTAAACAAAAACAAACAATCCCTACAAAAAGATTCCCCTGAAGACAATCAATATGATCAAAAGCACTTCAGAGTAGAAACTACAGCCTTTTCAATCAACTGGACCTTGATACAAAAAAAACTGACAAAAAAGCTAAAGAAAAAGCATAATAAGATCATGAAAAAGGAAGTTTCATATTCTTAAACCAAACTTATCTAAGCATATATATATATAACACATCACTCAATAAGTCCAAAGTCTTACTTATAAAATAACTAATAAAACAACTTTTAGGCAAAATTCGACTTTATTCATCAACATAGTCTCCTTTTAGGGTGATACACTGATTCCAATGCTTCTCTAACAATTCAATGCCTTTTTTGTAGAATGATTTGTCTTTGACCTCCAAATACACCTCAGTTTCCAATATCACTTCTTCATTGGAGCCAGATCTCTTTCTCTGGAGCATTCTTTTGAGGTCTACAAACAGCCAGCAGTACCTGGGGGCCAAATCTGGAGAATGGGGTGGGCGCAGAAGCAATTCAAAGTGCAATTCATGTAGTTTTACCATCATTGTGATCAACTTGTGACACAGTGCATTATCTTGATGAAAGAGCACTTTTTCTTCTTCACTTGTAGCCGTTTTTTGGCGATTTCATCCTTAAAACACACAAATAATGCTATATAATATTCACTATTGATGGGTCTTCCTTTCTCAAGGTAATCGATGAACAATATACCTTGCACATTCCAAAATACGGAGGCCAAAACCTTGCCAGCTGATGTTTGCGTCTTTGGTTGCTTTGGATGGCTTTTACCTGCTGCTGTCCACTCAGCTGACTGCAGATTTGACTCTGGAGTGAAGTGTTGAATCCATGTTTCATCCATTATCACATATTTATGCAAAAACTCCTTTTTGTTGCGTTAAAACAGTTGCAAACAACACACTGAATCACCAATGCGTTGTTGTTTTTGACCGACTGTGAGCAAACACAGCACCCACTTTGAACACAGCTTTCTCATTGACAAATGTTCATGCAAAATGGTGAATACACAGCCTTCTGATATCTTCAACTCCTGCTATCTCACGCAACTTCAATTTAGGATTGGCCAAAACAAGTTTGTGGAGTTTTTTTGGTATTTTTCAGGACAACTGCCTAATTTGGGTGACCTGAGCACTCAGCATCATTTGTGTCTCTACGACCACGTTTAAAGTCAGCATAGCACCTCTTAACCGTTGTTTCCAATGGAGCAGAGTCCAAATAACACTTATCAAGCCATTGCTTTGCTTGAACAGTATTTTTTCCCATCAGAAAGCAATGCTTTATCAACACACAAAATTCAGATTTTTTTCATTGTTTTGAAAATTTGCGACAGTTGCTTCACTTAAATAACTGTAATTTGTAAACTAATAATCTGATTGGGCACAAATTTTGACACATGCTATTTGAAGGTTAGTACTTTATAAAAATCATATGGATTTTTTTTTTTTTTTTTTTTTTTTTTTTTTTTTGTGGTGCCATCTATATGTCAGGCTCAGAACTTATTGAGTGATGTGTTCAGGTCCAATACATTTTAATTCTCAAATTTGCTTATTATGCATGATCAATATTTCTACCAAAGTTCTTTGAATACATACCCTGTCAGCAGAGGTGTGAATACTCTGGGTATGACATAAAACTACATCTGATGCTGAGGCTTCTGTTCTGGTGCTTTGGGGAGTGTCATACACCTTCATTACCATTACTCCAAGATCCACTTGAACTGGAAGTACTTGTTTGGATTCTATCTATGGGTCAAAGAGATCTGTTTGAAAATTATTTTTCTTCAATAGGACCACCAGCAATAAAAACAAAACTCTTGTAAATATGAATATATAATGAATGTGATTCTTTAACCTGTAAGCATAAAATATTCATAAAATCAATTATCTTGGGATACATGTGATTTAACTGATCTTATCCACAAAATAATTATAATCTGAATTATAAATTAGATAGATCACTTTGAGAGGAGGTGGATAAAAAGTGGTAAATTTCTGAGTTGTGGAGGAAAAAAATCAAAATTTTCATTTAACCATAACTACAAAACAATAAATGACAAAAAAATTTTAGATGTTCCTTTAAAACGGAATCAATAAGTTCATAGCCTGGCCCAGTTATTCGCTGAATTTTAGTCTGAAATTTTTATTGTATAATATTCAATCTATATGATTATTCACTAGAGGGTGCAGAAGCAAAATATGAAATAATTTCTAAGATGTTTTTTAGTCTGATTTGTTCAGTTTTTGAAAAAAAAACGTGATGAATCTAAATTTTCATGATTAGCTCTGTTATGCAAGCATTTTTTAATTAAAATTCAGGCCAGTATAAGTGAGCAAGTAAAGAATCTATGATTTGCTTAACACCGAATCCAAGCCAAAGTTTCTTTGTCTACTGTATACAAAGCAAAGAAAAAAATTTTTACACTAAAAGAGATTTTTAAGAAGAACCCCACAACATCAATAAGAAAGCATGCTAATGAATTGAAAGTTCACAAGAAAACTGTGAGGACAGCAATTAAACAAGATTTAAGCCCAGATCTTAACCCTCTTGATTATGCTATATGGGGCATTTTAGAAAACAAAACAAATGCAACTTCCCATCCAAATATTGGTTTGCTTAAGGCTGCTATTGAGAAGGAATGGAATAAAATGTCTGAAGAATTTATTTTGAACGCATGCAAATCTTTTCAAAGGCATGTTGATGCAATAATTGAAATAAATGCCGGCTATGTTGAGTAAATTTACTGTTTTGTGTCTATCTTGTTATTTGTTGTTTATTTTTTAAACTAAAATTAATCTTATTTTATAATAGACATTTATTATTATACTAGAATATTCCTAATTTTGCTTCCACATCCTGTAACTGGTTATGTTGAATGTTAAATATTTCCATTGTAAAATAAATGCTCTTTTTCATCATTGGGTTTTGGGCTTATTTATCTATACACCCAGTGGTAAATAGTCAGGTGGACTATGTTCTTTAGCCTTGGTTACACAGTGGGCTGAATGAGGAGGGTCAAGCAGAAATCTTGCTAATAGTGAAGAATACCACTGAATTATCTATGTATATCAGTTGCTAAATGCTTGAGAACAACATGTAGCCATGTCTAGAAACTCCCAAATCCTGCTTCCCCCCCCAAAAAAAAAAATCTTATATTTTTTTAGTAAAAGGTGATAAATATACATGCAACAGGATTATGGCCAAAACTTAAAAATTGTGATTTTTGGCAGTTTTTCACCACTTTTGTATTATCTATGGCAGTGTTTGAGAGAAGGATTTTAACTAAAATATGGGGGAATCAAGAGTTGAAAGTTCCAAACATAGATTAAGGGATGATATGGCATTTCACATCTCCTTTAAGGTCATTCTAAAATCTTTCAAACCTTTTATATGAATGTGTACAAAAGGACTAACAATCATATCAGTTGCTGATCAAGAAACATTTCCCCACTACGCAAGTTAAATGTATTTCTGTTGATTTAACTAATTATTCAACGTTCTATAGAAAGTATGAAATCAAAGGAAGCTAAAGAAAGTACTTTATGGATCTTAAAATATGGGCCTAAAGCAGACTGAACAAGGAGAAATTCAGGATAATTAACTTTTTATATTATTGAAAACACGGTTGCCATGATGTATCACAAAACTATTCACAGGTTAAAAAGCAACAATGCTTCATGTTCACTATTACAGCTGGGAATTGCATTCTTAAGCTCCTCACAACTTAATCTTGTATGACCTTTGGCTTTGCAATGGGTGTATTGTAAACATTCTCTGACTTTCATCACCATTCGTTCACTCTTACACCAAAGTCATAATTGATGTGATATTGTCTCAGGAATTTATTGTTTGCCTCCATACCACACTCTGTAAAATAGAGAAGACCTGTGTGTGGCTTCCATATAATCATTAAGACAGCGGTGTTGCTGTCAATTATCAACTTCATCAAGAGGACACTTGGATTTCTTGACATAATTCTTGTGATGAAGACAAACATTCTCCTCCACTGTTCTGCAAGAACTAGCCAGGGACCCATTTTTACTCCAGTGATTTTTGTACTAGACAAATATTTTTATATCAGCCACAAGCTTGTCACTTGATGGTGCCTCCAACTTGGTTGAGAACATGATCAAAGTTCAGTTCCTTGTCAAACAGGCTTTTCTTACAATATTTAAAGATTTAAGAGTTCAATATTGGTCCTCTGATCCATTTTGCTAGAATCTAAAAAATAATGTAATATCTTAAAAAGAAGATTATTCCTTGAGAGTGAGAGCTTGCACCTTAGGCAATTTTAACTAATATAAATTCTCTGATGATTGTACTACGTAAGTGTTAAAACACTTACGTAGTACAGTCATCAGAGAATTTATCTTCTCAGTGGATTATGACCCTTACTCTTTTCAAAACTACATTCAACAAAGCATTTATCCGGGAGTTCCCCACAGTGTTGGGAATTTTCCAGTGACCCCATGCTCTATTTCCTTGATTTAACCTATGTACACTAAAAAATAGCCATCTCCTGTTTAATATACTGTCACAGAATGGTTTTCTTGCACTCTCTTATGTATGATCTTGTACTCTATGGGAAAAGTTGATGATTACAAAGTGAATTAAAGTGGCTCAAAATACCATAAATTGCAGGTTACATGCTCAGGATTGCCATATATCAAGTTATTGGTGCAAGAAATAGATTCAATAAAACATACAGGTAGAGGTATATATCTTAAAATTAGGTCAAAGATAAGATCATTTATGCCATTTTCAGTATATCACTGGTCTTTATTTCTTAGGGGAAATCCTAGAAAAATCAAGATGCAAAATTTTCCTTAGAGAAACTTTTTGAAAATGTTACAAAGAATGATTTTTTTTTCTGGCCTGTAGATGAGACCCCAACAGGTACTACTACTTCAAATCAGAGTAGACGTGGGAGTAATGGCAAGGAAAGAGTGACTCTACACTCTCCAAAGCTCAAGAACTAGAGCCTCACCATCAGATACAGTTTAGTACCAACAGCCAGAACACCTGAAGAGTTGTTTGAAGAATCTCTGGCATACTGACGCACCATTCTGCTGTTGTCAGCTTATCTGAAAAGTGTGCTTGACTCTTCACAAGCCTTTTATTACAATAAACAAATCATCTGAGTAGCCATTTACTAAGGTTAAAGATGGCTTTGGCATTGAATAACCCACAAAGGTTGATATGCCATTGAAACAAAGCAACCTCACCTATCAAGAACAGCTGTAGCCTCCAAACGTGTATATCATTGGGACTCTGGAGATGTTTGTTTTTTTGGGGTTTTTTTTGGCACATTAATTTTTGAAAATTCTGAGACATTTTAAAGTTTTAACGAGAGGTTCCATTTACTGTACAATTGTAATTCTAACCTGGACCCTTACTTTGTGTTCATCAGGTTTGCTAAACCAAATCTTTATATTTTTGTTTAACTGTATAAAGTAAATATCTTGGGTATAATTTCCTAACCAAAAACATTTTTTTTTCTTTCACTGGAAAATCCAGACTTAAAATATCATGTGATGTTTGTATTTGTCTTCTAAGCAATGGTAAAGATGGGGATTGTAAATGCTAACTCTCCTTGATATTCACAAAAACACAGTTTGATATTATTTGCTTAAAATCCCACTCATAGGGCAGGTTTTCAGCTAATAGATCAAATATTTATATTTGTAGTTTTTCTCAATTATTTCAGGCGGGATAAGAAATTTACTTATTGTAGAATTTTTAATTTGACGTTCCACATCATAGCAGTGAGTGAAAATTTAATGTAAATATTTTATTGGGTGTATGCAAAAGTTCTTGTCTATATTCTGTTTTATGTTTTTTAACCAAAATACTCAGTTGAAATCTTTTAGCCCTGTTGCAGGGCTAAGACCACTCTGTATCGCCTGCTGAGGTGTAAGATCTCCACCCACCTGAAAGGTTGTCTTGGGTATGACCTTAAACTACATATGATGGTAAACCTCCAGTTCTGAAGATCTGGGGAATGTTGAGTACCCCTTCATTGTCATTACTCCTAAGTCCACTTTGACACTGAGTATTATTTATTACCTGTTAGGGTCCCTTCTATGCTCTAATTTATTTATATTTGGTTGGACCATATGCTGAAAAAATCCCTTAGGAAACAACTACACAACAAATGTAAATATAAACATTCAATGAATGTGATTCCCTAACTTCTAGACATAAAATTACCCTTGATGGGTTGACATCCCATTAAAATCAATCAATCAAAACTTTTCTCTTTTTTTTATGTATTTACAGGGTGACCAAAAAAAAAACAGAACCCATAAACTTTTTTATTACTTCTACAAAAATAAAGCAAAATAATTCTAATTCTTTTCCTTCGTAGACCAAGACTTCATATCCTGAAAAAAAAGAAAAGGCTAGAATTAAATTTATGAATTTCGGTCAAAAATATATGGGTTCTGTTTTTTTTGGATCACCCTGTATCTATTTTTTTTTTTTTTTCTACGGCAGGTGTTTCTATTTACTTTTGTGTGTGGAAATTATATTAACATATCTATCATATTTCAGCAATTTCAGTATACATTTATTTTAATCAAATTTAGGTTTTGATCTTTAATTTAAAATTATCTTTTAAGACTTCAAGTCTTAGAATGTTTTTTTAAACAATAAAAAAGGATCCCTGTGCCATAGTTGCTAACATGCTAGACTGCATCATCATAGTAAGTTAGTTTGAACTCCAGTCATGCTTTGACCAGTTGGTTGTAACTGTAGAATACACCAACTGCATCTCTGCAGAGGGGTAAGACCCCTCACCACCACCACCACCACCAAGTGTCCTGGAGATGACATTAATGGTGAGGCTTCAATAATGCTGGAGCTTTGGAGAATGCTGAGTACCCCTTCATTGTCATCGCTTCTAGGTCAACTCTGGTAGGGTCCTATCTATGGGTTAAATAAAACTGTTTGATATTTAAACTCAGTGCAAACAAATGACATGCTAAATTGAAATTTAGAAATAGAACTGTTTGATCATTTGATTGTGTGGATCTAAAAATGTTTACAAATCATGTATTTAATATATATGTAAAAACAGGATTTGGCATTAAATAACCAACAATGGTTGATATGCCATCCAACCAGTCATGTTCTTATGTTCACTTTTGAACAAATACTCATGAGAAAGCTATGAATCCCCTTATCCTTGCCAGCTATGCATTTAAATAGTACCACTATTGTTCTTCTAGGCCATTAGCCTAATGATTAGAGTGTTCGCAAATGGTCCTGGAGACCAAGGTTCAATCCCAGGTCGAGTCATACCAAAAACTCAAAAAATGGTACTTGATGCCAACTTACAACATTATAAGGTACTGATCAAGGGTAAAGTGGAGCAATCCAGGAAATGGAGTAGCGCCCTCCCTTATACCTTGGTGTAAGTCTTTGGGTCACCCTCGACTAAAGTCGACCTACTGTTCTTCCACAAGAATGGGTTAGGCATTTCATAACCCACAAAGATTGAATACAGAAACAAAAACTAAACCATACAACCCATTCAAAATATATGGGTCATTTAAATGAACAAACAATCTAGCTCTGACCAAAAAGATTCAGTTTTTTTTTTTCAATGTCATTAACAACATATATAATCATATTTTCATGAAAGTAAACATTTAAAAAACCATTATATCTTAAATAAATTATTTTATTAAAAAAAATACTGACTGAATGACAAAAGAAACTGTAACAAAATATCCTGAGTTTTGTGCAATTGTTGAATCCATTTTACTATCTTTTCCAAATTCATATATAGTGAAATCCGGGTTTAGCCATGTACATTTATTTAATAAGCAAACAAAGAAGCATTTGAACATAAAATGTGGTGATTCCTGGTTCAAACTCACAAACCTACTACCTAATATTCGTGATCTTCTCAGTTAACTCCAAACTTATCCTTCCCATTAAAATATAATTCAAGAATGAAAGTTATATTTGCATTTATAGTTTACTGATTCTTTTAATCATGTAAATTGTATTAAACACTGATAAATTAGTTATGTTTTGTGGTTTCATATTCAATTAATTCATTTGGGTGAGAATGGAAATTAAATTTGGTTATAAGGAATGTATAAAGTAAAAAGTCTAAGAAGCCCTGGTTAAAAGGAATGGAGATTTTTAAATTGAATTTTAACAAAATATCCACTTATTATCTGAGGTGGGTGATATTTTCCGCCTCTTAAATCTTTCTCCTCTTAAGTAATTGGGTTTTTTTTTAATTTCTTTCTCTCTTTCATTTTTTGTTTTTGTTGTTTTTTTTGTTTGTTTGTTTTTATTTCAATGAACTATGGAAAACTATGAATAAGAACAGATATTTAGTAGTTTTAAAGGATTGTCTTTGCACTCCTAAAATTATCACAAAATAATACTCTGTAGGTATAATGTTTTCATTTAAATCTACCAAAATTCATCTTCCTTTTGGTGGGGGTCTTTCCTTTTTTTTTTTTTTTTTTTTTTTTTTTTTTTTTTTTCCTCTTGCCTAAGAAAAACTTCCTGTTTCAGCATTGTGTTTCTTTTTTTTTTTTTCTAACTGTTGAGTCTTTTACTTTAGCTAATTCTTTATTTCCTTAGACTTTATTACTCTCTCTCTCTCTCATCTGATATAGCCTTTCCCATGTTACATTTTGCTTTGTCACCCTCCTCCTACCCACAGCTCAGAGTAGACTTGCTTTTCTTTACTTGACACTTGATACACACACACATTCATTTTTTTTATTTAACTTGTTCAACCCATTGATTTGTTGGAATGTGGCTGTACTGATCCACTGCCTGTCCAATTTGTCTTAGTTTTTAAAAAAAGAAATAGTTGACCAACGGGTTTTCTGCAAAACTGTTGAAGTCATGAGTCAAGTCCAAAAGAAACAAAATAAATACAGTCATATTGTCATCTTTATTTATGGTGATTTCTCTTTGAAACAATCAGGTCAAAGCGAGGACGAGGGTTACATTACTTAACTTTTCAGCCTAAGACAATCAGTCCCTAATTGTAGCTATGTGGACAGCTGAAACCTAGGTGTTGGTCAGTTCTCTATCTCACTGTATCTGTAATATAATTACAGATGGTAATTCATTATATTAATTAATTATTTTATTTGTTGTGATAAATTGAGAGTTAACTAAAAACTTTGAGTTGAAGTGTGAGTCACATGTGAAGGTCAAATGATGCACCCTGGGTCCATGGGATGTGACAGCCTGTCATAAAAGTTTTGAAATTTGCTGAGGGACAGGATGTTAAAAAGTAAACAAATTGAATGCAATGTTGGCTGACTTAAGATAAGATGACATAACACTAAAAGTTAATAACATGTTCTCATCATCATTAGTTGAGAATGATTAAGATATTATATAAGCAGGGAGGTTTTTGGCAGTCAGTAGTTTCAGAGAGTCGGGAACCTGGAGCAGATGGAGAGGCCAGACAAGACTACTAAGAAATTCACATATCTAGAACTACAACCAAATCGGCCAGGTCAGTGATGAAAAGACTAAGTCCACTGCTTATTTTATCTATCGTTTGAGGCTCATATCTTTTTGTATGTCTAATCATTTGACACGTTCTTACTTTTTCTCTCTTATTGCACCTGTTATCAGGTTGGAGAATAACAAATAAACCTTCATATTAAGCAACCAACGGACTCATTTCATGTTGTTTAAACGGTAATGTTACACCCCTATTTTCCTTTAGTGCCATGTAGGTGAGGTAACATGTCTCACTGCCAACAAGTTTTGTCAAACTGCTAGCCAGATCGTTGCTTAGCTTGGCAGCTTCTTTATATCCAATTGTCAACTGCCCAATGATTTACTGCTTCTGTTAACTATATAGAGTTTGACTACCCGGAATTAAAAACATAAAATGACATTCTTGTCTGCTAACCTCTGTTTCCACTGATACCAAAGATTTCAGTTTATTATAAATTGAAATAATCCTTTCATTTCCATTATGAAATCCTTCACTTTCTATTTTGTAATTTGTCTTTAAAATTTGCCAACTTGTTTGGCTTATTCTTAATACTATTATACATGCACATACATTACACCTCCTATGCTTACACGTGTTCATACAGATATGCTTGCACCTAAATACATACACATACATATAGGCTACGTCTCTGCACATACACAGTCATACTTACATGCATATGCATTATTGCACCTAGATATGTGCATCTAGGAATAAAAGAGCTTATAGTGTCACTGGAATTTACCTTGGAGAGAAGAAAGGAGTTTACTTTCTTTATAGTAGTGGTTCCCACTTATTTTGTTAGAGAACCCTTGTATGATTTTTTTCCAAAATATCACTGAACCCATGTCTTTTTTTTTCTTTTTCTTTTTCATGACAAAAGATATTTTTTCTTTCAAAAACCAAAACTTTATTCATATGAAAAACAATAATTTAAACATTAAAAAAAAGACATTGTTATAAATTTGTTGTGGAAAAATTTATTTATTAAAAGCAGATTAATATGAGAATTTTATTATCTTCAGGCTGAAATTTGTTCTCTTCTTCCTTTGCAAAGATAGACATGATTCATTCATTATTTTTCTTGTGGGGTGGGGATGTTTTTTTATAAGATGTCTTATTAATTACCTTGTTGAACTCAAGAATTTTTTTATGCAACCCACTTTGGGAAACATTACCTGTTCCATCTCACTCCACAGAATTTCACGTCCTATTGCATAAAAATACATCAATTAATTTACTTGGATTTCTCAATTACAAATACAAGTAGCTTAAACACTCTCTGTTGATTTTTTTTTTTTTTTTTACTCAATTTCATTTGATTGTTTAGAAAGAAAAAATTTGCAAATATCAATCTGGAGAAGAAAAATGTTGAAAAAGTTTACAAATATCAATTATCAAGAAAAAAAATTGTTTTTTTTTTTAATTTGCAAATATCAATTGTTAAAAAATAAATTTGCAAATATCACACAATGAAAAATTTTAAATAAAATAATTCCTATTAATTTGAATTTTATCTTGCCTCTATATTATGCTGATATAATTTTTTTATATTATTGTAACACGGCAAAAAGGCTACATCATAGCTAGATTTTTGTTTATTCAATATTATTATATGAGAGGTACTGGACATGTAACCATTATCATCATAGGAAATGAACTTAGGGGGTCAAATTCAAAATCCAGGACTAAGCTGTTTGCATTTCATTTTATGTTAATGCCCTTGGGAAAGATATGAATCCACCCTCAGTTATGGGTAAATAGTAGAGTAGACTGGTACAGCAACCAATCTAGGAGAGGAAAACTCAGAATTCAAACCAGCTTTGCTCTTGATCATTATAATTTCTCAAGGGAGATAAATATTAAATGCTAATTATAGATTACTTCCTCTTAAAATCATAAATACTATAAAGAATCTGCAAGATTGAGCGAGATAGCTAACAATGTTTGTAAATCATCAGATGAGGATTTTAGGATGAAAGCATCATTTAGTATTAACTGAGAGCACCCCACAAATAGAATCTGACACAAAGAGTTGAACAGGTTTCAATTCACAGTTTTCCTTCTCCTAGTGTGGCTGCCATACTAAGACTAAAGAGCCTAGTCTGCCCTATTATTTTACCCATAGCTGGAAGGAGGATTGTTGAATTCATACCTTTCCCAAGAGTATTAGCACTATGTGAAAGTGCAAACAGCCTCATCCAAGATTTGAACTTGGGTTGCCATCTCCATTTCCTACAATGATTTTCATTACACCAGGAGCACCCCAGTAGTATCTTATGATACCACCAAGTGTTGTTAGTTTTTCTATTATATTGTGAGGAGGCTAGATTAAAATGTAATAATCCTTTATGTTTATAACTTTCTTATCAGTACCCACAAGCCCAGCAATGAAGCATTAATTCAAGAGTGTAAGATTTAAAATAATTGAACAAGATGAATATGAAGACACACAACGAAAAAGTAGGTGTCCTAGGTATGAACCTAAACTGTATCTGATTGTAAGACTCCAGATCTGGAAAGTGTGGAATACTCCTTTATTGCCATTACTCCCAGATTCACTCTGACCCGGAGTGGTAGTACTTGTTTGGGTCCCATCTGTGACTCAAATAGATCAGTTTAAAAATTATTTGTATTTGATAGGAATACTTGATGCAATATAACTGTAAATTATTTCAATTAAGAATAGTTACTAGAATCTATAACTGTTATTTCTTGAAACCATACAACTGTGTGCAATTCAATTGCACTAAATAGGAATACTCAAGATCATATAAGTGTGTGTAAAAACCCTCAAGAAACACCTATATAAAAAAATGCAAATAAAGATGTATAATGAATGCTATTCCCTAACTTCAAGACATAAAATAATCCCAGACAGGTTGGCATGCCATTTAAATTAATCTAATTTTTCTTATAGTTCAATCTAATTATTTTGTGATAGGTGGTGAAACAGTGGAGTGAGCTAAGATGGGATTAGAAAAACTAAACAAACAATAAAGAACACATTATTATTAGTTGAGTTATTAGCAGTCACATGGGTCCCATGTATATTGAGACACCCTATATATAAAAATAATGTGGCATTAAATGCCAACTATCATGGAACATTGATTCATAATTTGTTTTTGGTTTGTTTGTTTATCCACTTCTGTTGTCATACAGAAATTTAATTTAATGATCATTTTCTTTAAAAGCTGAAATACAGAAATATTGTAGCCATAACTAATGTGATTAATTATTCCATTTTCTCTTGTAGATGGGTTGTCAATTTGAGAAGAGCCAAATTATTTATTCTAGGCCTCCTCAATTTCATTTTTAATTTAAAGAAATATACATTTATGAATTGCATCCCTTTATTATTATTCAAAAATTTTTTAGTTTTTCAAATTTATTCATTTAAAGATGATCCCTTTCTTGGGAAATATTTCAACTTCAATTGGTTTACTTTTGTTTTTCTATCTTACAGGTGAGGTTTTCATAGTGGAAAAAGTGCTGAAGAAACGTGTTTGGAAAGGTCGCCAAGAAGTCCTGGTCAAATGGAAGGGCTATACAAACCGCTACAACTCATGGGAGCCAATGGAAAACATATTTACAATGTGATTTTTACAATGCGGGTCATGACTGGTGTGGGAGGGGACAAGTGATGAATTGGACTCTTATCTGAAAAAGTGGGTGGGTGGGGGGATAGGAGGGCAAGGATCTCAGGGCTTTGAGGAAAATGACACCAAATTAATCACAAGAAAGACAAAAAAATTTAATACCACCAAGAAATTTCCTTAAAAGATAATGATCACTATCATTATCATTATTAAAAAGAAAAAAAAAATGTTGAAAATTTTTAAATCATTTTTAGTAAAATTTAGAAAGCACCAAAACCACCCCAATTTTTTTTTTTTTTTTTTAAATCCTTCATTTGGCTTCTTGTGAAGGGCTTATCTTGCTGATGGTATATCTCAAGGGGCCTAATTTAGCTAACATGTATCAAAGTTTTAGATGAAATCATTTTTTGGGAATGAATGAATTTAAAAAAAAAAAACAATTGAGAGTTTTCTTAATGGATTACTTGTTAAAGAGCAAATAGAATTTTTTTAAAAAAGGGTGGGGTGTGGTAAAAATGCTCTGGTGGGTAGAAAGAAGTTTTTGAAAAAATTTTTTTAAAATAAATTCTAAAAAAGCTCTCAATTGAGGAGAAAAAGAGGAAAGGACTTTTTTTTTATATAGTGTTTATGGTTGTACCTTGTGGATTTATTTTCCACCCCCAATGGCTACACCAATTGAGAGTGAGTTGTCATGTCTGCATTCGGATACATCAATGATTTCATTTTAAATTTCACCCAACTTAGTCTGGTTTCCAAAGGAACAAATCATCAAAGAACTAGCAATATGAGAATTAAAAAATAAAAATGTGTATAAATATATATATATATATATGTATATATATATATGTATGTATGTATAATATATATATATGCACATATATACAATAACTTGTGGAATAAAACTAAAGAACCCTGAAATTTTTGCTTCATTTTTATTATTGCCTTCAACATCACAGATTGCTTGTTTTAGAAAAATCTCTATTTCTTGACTTTTGCCAATTCTTTTTATCTACAGGGAAAAAAAAATACTTTATATTATGTACTAAATTTTGGAGGAATAGTTTTTTTTATTCTAAGATTTACCCTTTATATCATCATGGTATTCTGACAGCATGGATTTCCTTGACTCTGTTTTACCAAGTCATCTTGACCAGTGTTTCTCAACATTTTCTTCTTTATGGCCCATTTTTTGTGTCAAAATCATTTCAGACCCACATAAGCACAAACAGGAAATACGTTATTTGCAAGAGCAAAATGTAGTAAATATAAATCACAAATAAAGACTACACGGCTCCTGATATGTGTGTATCAGCTTGTCAAGTTCAACTTTCAAACCTTGGTTCAAATTCAGGTATAAATTTCAAAGGCCACTCACTTATACTAAAATGGGTCTGGAGTTGGCCCTTTTTTTTTTTTTTTAAATTTCTCAAGCCAACGTTAAAAAAAAAAAAAAATCACTGCTCTAGCCAGCACACATTCATATGTTCTGTGAAGACACAGTAAGATTTACCATAAGCAAAATTAAATTGGCCACAAATCAGCAAAGTGTTATGAGATGAAAAAATGCAACAAGAATATATAAATGGACAGTGAGTGACTTGGGCATCTCAAGATCAATAAGTTATTGGGCTTGAAAAGTTCAAGGTTGTAGGCTGCAAGAAAACAAGTGGCATTTGTTCCACATTTCAGCTGTTCATGGGACTCACATCAAGAAAGCATGGATGAGTTTCACGAAACTTGGAAATTCCTGGGTTAATGGCATGGATCCTGTCTGGACATTTTTTGTGACAGTAATGATAGATAAATGACAAAATGGGAGAGTGAGTCAAGTTATATAAAAATAAAAAAAAGTTCCTTAATGACGTCTGGTCTTGCAATTGTGTCCATTCAAGGCCTAACTTTTTGCTAGGAGTCTGCCCAAATTTGCAAGCTGTACACCATTAAGTAGTTTTGAAAATGGGCTATTTTACATTAATTGGATTTTTTTTTTTAATGGAATGTTCATACACAAATTAAGAGATGTAAAGTTTGTTTGCCAACACAAATGATAATTGTAACTCAGGGCAGTCTTAGCTGTGCCATGTTTAAATCTGAATATCAATTCAAGATGTTAGTAGCAAATCATTACTACTGTAGTGAGATCAATCCTAACTGGCTACACTAAGTACTAAATAACCTAAGAAATCTCATTTTGTGGCATCCATTTAATCTTACAAGATGGAGGACCTGTATCTAAATCCCAGCACAAACCTGAGGAACAAGGCTTTAAGATGAACAGATGCCCAGGTTGACTGTCTTTGGGACTCCAAATCCTGACTTTCCCCTCCTCTTAACTTTATTTTTTCCATTATGCTATATAAATCACTTCAAGTACTTAAATGATGCTGTAATGATTAGCAACCTAGGCTCCTGTGAACAAATGCTTCAAGCTATCCCATATGAAAGATCAAATTTTACTAGCAGGCTTATGTATAGTTCCACTATCATAGTTTTTATGCAGTCAGTAACATCTTCCCAAGAATTTAAATATTCCAGAAACCTTTGGCTAATCAACAACTGATCAATCCAGCCCTGAAACTTCACAAATCATTGTTCATTAAGTATCTTTCAACCAGTTGCTTAATTTTTCAACAATAAGAAAAATTTTTAAAACTTACTAATTGAATTTTCTATATCAAAGGAAATCCAAGATCCTAAAATGGAATCTAATAGCATTTCATGATTTAGATCCAAATTTATTCTTACTGGAAGGTTAATTCTCAGTCATGACATGGAAAACAATTTAAGGAACAGAAGTCACATTTACTAATATCATGGATGTACCAGCCATCCTCAATAGTTCCTGTTTGAAGTGTGCATGATTGAATAATAAAATGAAAACCCCACCATAATGTAATGAAATTAAACATCAAAAACTTTCAGCTCAATTTTTCTAAGAGGAAAGTTGGTTCCTTGATATTAAAAGGTTCTTCACTAGATTTACAGAACTAGTTGAAAGTTCTGTTGAAAGGATTTTATTGGTCAAAAATTCAGTAACTTGAGTTAGATATGTTTCAGAAGTATTTAGAGAGCTGAATAAACCAAAAGATTCTATTTGTCAAATTATACCATATTAGAATTAAGAAACTAAGATTTAAAATTTGCATCCTACAGCTAAGCCATCTACTCCAACAATATTCTCACCCAGAGTTTCATTTAACTTCTAGGTTAAATGAGAAAGCTTGGTTAACATACAACTTTTATTATATGAACATATGAAGTCAGAAGGAAAAGTAATTAGGAAAAAAAGAGAAAAACCTTACTAGATTATCAGGAGATCTAGTTCAATAGCAAAGTTGAAGAACTCACCTTACTCAAAAGGAATGAAGCAACTGTACATTAAATGCATTTAAAAATAAAATAAAAAAGACAAGACATGTGGAAGAGGCAGGATTTTTTTTTTTTTTTTTTTTTATTGCTGAGAACAAATGCAATTTTTGAAGGTTTCATTGACACAGTTCCTGTTTATGAACTCTGAAACTTAAATTACAAGAATAAGTCACTTACAATTCAAAGTGTCAAGTAGATCAACTCAGACTTAAAAACTAAAACCAAAAATTAAATTTTGCTTAATTATTAAAATTTCACCTCTTTAGCTTGGAGAAAAAAAAAAAATTTAACAGATTTGGTTAAAGAGTTCAACTCAAAAAGGCTCCAGTGTACACCTTCATTACAATTGTGCCAGGGTCTCTAGGCAAGGCACTTATTTCAGCATTAAGACTAGTTTTATCATTCAAATGACCATTGCATGAGGTTCAACAGCCAATGTTTGAAAAACTTTTCTTTTACTTGTCTACAGAAAATTTTACCACTTCAACAAGGAGACATTTTTCAATTAAGTTTTGTATAATTGAAAGATTTAATTTAGACTTAAATTTTCCTCTCCAAATTCCAACTTAAAGATCTTTTGTTAAATCTCCTTGTGAAAGATCTTAGCTTTGTTTTAATTAAGTTTTACTGGAGATGATCAGCAGAGAAGAATAGAGACAAAAAAAAAAAAAAAAAAAAAAAAAAAAAAAAAAAAATTAATTTAAAAAATAAAAATTATAAAGGAAAATAAAAAAAAAAAAAAAAAAAATAGAAAAACTCAAAGTAATATGCTAGCATGCAGGTGTTGTGCAAGTAAGAGTCACAGAATGTTTCAATAGATCAGAAAACAAAAAAAATTGTCTCTAGTATCAATTAAATTGTCAGCTCAAGAATTGAGGAGTGCATTGTGAAGAGGGGGGGGGGTTACTGACTAGCACCCTCTACCAAAAACAGTATCCAAAAGTTGTGCCAGTAGATATTTTAATCAAGTTAAAAACCTAATATTTAGAATTAAATCTAATAAAGAGAACATAGCTGTTCTAGTCTTACAACTAAGTTGTTTATGGTAGAAGGTGCATCATAGGAAGGAGCAGGGAAAAGCACTTGAAGTAAGCAAAACATTTCTGAAGTTGAATTTTAGAGTTCAGTGGGATTCTAAGCAGGTTAAAAATAAAAAACCTTGAATGACTTACATATAAACTTTCTGAATTGAATAAAAGAAACAGATTGCTAATCCTGTTTCTCCAATTGAATCCTGCAAGTAGGGAAAGGAAATAACTAGACTTATACTTCAAGAAATGCTTGCCACTCTGCAACTGCTAGGATCTGCACAAGAAAAACAGCAGCCAAGTAATGGCTGCTGGCTGACCATCTCCAGTTTGAAGATCCAAAGAGATGCAGAGGGCAAAAAAAAATCTCACCAACTTCAAGTGCCAAGAAAACTGTTTAAATACCAAAATAAGATCAAGTTGATTGGTGTTTGAACAGTTTGCAATAAATGTCAATAAGTTATTTGGTGATTTAATAAATACCTACAAATAAAGTTTTACATAGTTTTTTTACTAAAAGACATCCAAGTAAAGAAAAATATTCTGACAGGTTTTAAGAACCAAATAAAAAGTATTTTAGATAACAGGCATCTTACAGTTTATGCTTTTATCCAGTTACAGTATCAGATTAAGACATCCATCCACTAGCCAAAAATAATTTAATTCTAAAGGATAGCTACTGTGTGGTGGCAATGAACTGTTAGTCTAAGTCTAAGGTAGAGCAGAATTTATCAATCCTACCATTCATTTTATTTCATGTGACAATAAAAATCTGATAAACCCTTTCAGTTTAGATCACCGACTAATACAGCCCACTTGATCCAAATTGGAAAGATTTATCAATAACAAAATAAAAATTTGGCCTGTCAACTCAAGTTTTAGCATTGATAAGGAATAGGACAGTTCTAGAGAGAAGCCAGTGTATATATAAGAGTTTTCAGAGTAGTGTTTATAACTAAGACTCAGTTTAAAAAAAAAAAAAAAAAAAAAAAAAAAAAAAAAAAAAAAAAAAAAGCATCCTTTCCCCTTGTTTAAAAGAAAAAAAAAAAAAAAAAAAAAAAAACCTAAGAGTCAATAGGAAGTTTATGAAGTAGTCATTTCATTACATGACTAATAAATAAAACTGACAGTCAATTTTAGGGTTTTATAACTAGTCAACACTGGCTTCAAACTGTTGGACCACTATCAGATTATTGGTCCCGGGGGAAGGGGCAAATCTCGTTTTATTGCGTTTCATTCCAGGTCATCATCAGAAGTGGCAGTCATCAAGATCAACATAAAGAGAAGAGTTCAATCTCAAAACAAGGGAAGATTGATCTTATAAGATTATCACAGATATGAAACCTTTGCTTTTGATACAAAGCATTCATTGCCATTTTAACAAAGAGAGGGTTAAATGTTTCATAAGGAATCTGCATATATTTCAGGTAGTATTGTTATAACCTTAAATTGTTTTTGCAGTTACACTAGCATTCACTAAAAGAAAAAAAAAAGTCAAATCTTACCTAATTTTGACAGATTAAGAAACAAAGTAAAAAATGTTTTAATAAATCCTCGCTTAGTCTCGTTTAAGTCCCAAGACAGCAGCAAGTAGATTCGTAGGCATTAAAAATGCATTGGAACAATATATGTCTAATTCCAGGCAAGTCGTACATATTTGTTCACAAGTTACTTTAACTACCGAGACAGAGCAGAGGATTCTTTAGAACATTAAGAGCTTAAGTGTATAGGAAGATGGGTTAGTTGATCTTCTTGCCATAGAGTTGATAGAAAATAATTTAAAAGTGCTTAGACTAGCAGAGAAGAGATCAACATCAAGAATAGTTTGTAATGTGATTGTCTCTGGTCTTTACAAGATCATAAAAAATAATTGTTCACTCTTAACCAACCAAGTTAAATAAAAAGGTTATTTAGGCATAATACTCATTTACTGAGCTTAAACTTTAACCTTTAAAAAGACCACGAGTTGGTTAGAAAAACTTCAGACAATGGAGTGAACTGCATTGTTGAAGTTAGCAGCATCTTCTTTCTCTTCTAAGCTGCCCCTAGAAGTTTTTTAAAAATCTCCTCAGGATATGATATAACCTTACCTGCAAAAGGATTTTAGGTCTGCAAGAGAATATCCAGAGTCAGATTTGTTTTTCAAATATCCCACCTCTACTTGTCAAATAAGTCACAAGACACTTGTACTAGCCAAGTAAAGAGTGACAAACATTGGTCAATCATATGCGAAATTGACTGCTATTACAAACTGTTGCATAGATATTTATGAAGTGTAAAAGCAGTAATACATGTGCCATTGTAAATGTTTGACAAGCCACTGTTACACTTCAAGTTGTTGCAATATCAACCAAAAACAAAAATAATCATGGTTGCCTTGGGTACTGAGCAACAGACTATACCAAGTCAGGAAACTGCAGTGGAGATATATATATATATAAACAGGATCCTTGGAGAGCTTGAAGCTCCAGTGGGGCAGGGAAGAGTTTTAATGTGTTCCTATCACGTTAAAAATGCACCCAAGAGGAGGAGCAGATTTTACAATGCCTGGGGAGGCTTATTTTTCCTTCATTAGGCATCCTAATCACAGGAGCTCACTCCAAAATAAACCAACTGCCAAGATTTTATCAGCAATTTTAGTTCTTTGGTTTGCAATTTTTGTTTTTTTTTTCATTTTTTAAATATTTTTTGTAGTTGCTGGCATCCTTCAAGATCAGAGTGGTTTGCTCAAGATTTTAAGAAGATTGCATATCTGGCAGGATTAGTCAATTTCAATTGACTATAAAAATAAAAAGATAAAAGACTCCCAGTTCTGCCTACAGTCCAACAACATGGCGGTTTGTTTTCACACCCCAACAACTCAAGTGATGAGGGGTTGAGGTAGCTATTTACAGTATTTACACTTAAGCTCATGCTACACGTGGAGATCTCAGCAAAACTCAGCCTTTCTTTTAGGGTCTTTGTTCAGACTAGCTGTAGGGTTGGTTTTTATCCTAGCTAATACACTTAGGACAACCGTGAGCATGATACAAAAATAGAAATTTACAAAATACACTAGTTGTAGGGACAGTCCATGCACATTAGTTAAATTCTCCCTTGGAAAAGAGAAAGATGTTTTTCTTTAGATTCCAGCTAACTTTTAACCAGCTCATTGTGCACATGTCAGAACATTTAAAAGCCATGATATTTACAAAGTGATGGTGGTGTGGGTACCAAACTAGCCATTTCAGGATGCTCGGGCAGAAATCTTTAAATCTGAAAGTTGGCTGGTAACTCTTCAGGTTCCAGTTGAGGTTTTTTAGTGTTTTAGAAAGTTTGAACTACCTGTTCAGGGAAGAGAAAAGCAGCAATATCAGATTTTTTCTTTTCTTTTCAAAAGTATAGCTTAAGACTTCCAAGACTGATTTCATATTCAGGAGCTGCAATTCATACAGTAATGAGATTTGTCAGCAAGGAATTCTACAAGCCAACTTTGCTGTGGTGACCTTAGAAAGAGCTGGCATTTGTCACTGGTTTTTCAAGTTGTCTTTTCAATACATCCACTGTGTGTAGTACTTCACAACCTCTATGCTGATGTTTAAAGTCAACATGTTTAGAAGCTGAGTAGTTAACTGCCATGTCTTTTAAGAGAGCCATCAATTTGTTTTTCAGGCTTTACAACCTGACCAGAAACTGTCAAACATTAGTTTTGTGATTCAACACGGAAAGGAGAAAGTTTTAATATTTTCAGATGATCAATGGATGAGGGTTGAATTCAGAAAGTTACTTTTCCTTTAGTTATTCTTTGGAAAGAGTTGAAATGGTTTGTGAAAATGGTTTGAGGAAGGGGGAAAAAAAAATTAAAATTGTTTGGCAACCAGAGCAGAGAAAGATATATATATATTTAAAATAGAAAAAACTGAGCGAATGAATAAACAAGATTTAATGACCTGGCTGTCAAGATACTTCCAAGCAGCCAGCCAGAACTTGTTGGCTGCATTTTAGTAGCAAAGGTGTTAGTTCCTTATCTAGCACCAGAAATCTGTGACCTGGAAAGCTTTAACTTTCAGGTTTGATGCAACCGAGTTCAAATCAAAACTAAGATCTTATAGGTAATTTCCCTTTCTACACTTGTAGAGTTTATTTCCTTTAGCAGCCAATAGCCAGACACCAGGTTCAGTAATTTAGTCCTTGTCCAATACTTCCATATATATATATATAAATTTCTCTCCTCAAGAAGCCAATGCTGCCTGTAATGTTTATTTTTTGATCTGTTGGGGGTATATTTGCTGTTGGGCACAAATCTGTTGGCAGGAATCTCCAGGTCCTTCAGGTTTTTCCATGTGATATTCAGCAACGTACAATGCTTTGTCAATAATCTTGGGAATTGGTTTTATTTCAGTTCCTAATTCCTCTTCTACTTTGAACAAGTTGAATCTGAAATTGAATTGTTAAAGTTTTAGCAACATGAATTGTTTGGTGTGGTCATTCAAGTACTATTTTTAACCATGTTTACTTAGTAATCTAAATAGATTTTCATACATTTCCAAATTCAAGACTGAAACCTCTATCCTAGTCAACTCAGAGGACTACAAGCAATCAGTTTTCTATTTTAATGGCTGCTACTTCAGAATTTCTAGTTTTTAATAAACCAAAAATTTATGCAATTCATAAAGTCTGTAGTAAGGAGTCTTACTGTACTAGACCACTATATTCACTTTTTTTCTTTTAGTCATTCCTAATGCTCTGGGATACAGAAGATGTGGAGCATAGTTTTTATCAGGCAGGCCCTTAGAGATAAATAGGAGGTGTATTTGACAGTCTTGCTTAATATATGCAAGAGAATAGTGCTACTCAAAGTAATGGTACACAAGTCATTGACTGGTGGTACATGGTAAGTTTCTAGTATTGTTTCTGGAGAGGGGAAGCGTGAAGTAATCATCGAAGTGCAAATATGTTTCAGTAATGAAAGGAATTTCTTGGTACATTTGTATTTCATGAATTTTGTGGACTGCCAACCTATAGTAAACTGGAAAGATCCTACCAGTGAGAGTTTGAGAAGTACTTCATTAGAATTGATGAAGAATTCAGAAGCTAATATCAGTAAACATTTCAAAGGAATTCAATATTTCAAATTAAAGACTTAAAATTTGAAGGTTTACTTTAATTGGTCTGTTATATTGACAAACTTAACCGAGACTTCTTGCATTCACTTCACACTAATACCCTTGAAGGACCTCTGCTTCAGCAGACCAAGCATGATAGATTTGTAGACAACCAGTCAGGGAGAAACATTGAGAATACTAATTGGGGGAGGGGGAAAAACAAAAAATGCAACACACACACAACACTTACCTGTCATCAAATGTGATGAGGTTGATGGCAATGCCAAGATGGCCATATCTACCAGATCTGCCAATTCTGTGCAAATAGGTCTCTGAATATTTGGGAAAGTCAAAATTTATCACTACATTCACAGCCTGTATGTCAATACCTCTGGTAAACAAATCTGCAAAGAAAAGGTTTAGTTTCTTCAACAAGGAATCTAAACCTATAATGCACCAACGAGATAAGGAAGGATCATCACCAGATGAGCTTCCATTATTCAATTACAGCTGTTTACAAATACAGTTAATTTTACATACTATTCAGATAAGTTTTTTTAAAAGCTGTATAGAGAAACTAAAAACCCAAGTGTCAGAAACCTACTTAACTACATTAGATTTAAATAAGCAATATTTCATTGTAAAGAGGCCAAAAGTTTTACTTACCTGAGCAGACCAAGTTCCTGCAGAGACCTTGACGAAAATCATGGAAAACACGATTCCTATGTTGCTGGTTCATTTTTGAGTGTATGTAGAAGCAGGAGTAGCCAAGTTCTGTGATTTTCTTGGCAAGCAATTCTACCCTCTGTGCAGTGTTGCAGAAAATAATGGACTGGTTTATCTGTAACTAAAAAGAAAAAATCCATTTTGTTAAGAGAGATTAACAGATGTCAAGAGTTTAGCACAACACTCGCTAAAAAGTCCTTGTCATCGTCAAACCAAAAGTTAATATGGATGTACGAGGATAGAAAGCTTCAGTTAACTTACTATTCAATCCTTGGTTTTAATACAATTTAAACAGATAAAGAGGTTCCTAGAATTTTACTAATACACACTACCCATGAACAAGAGAATTTAAACAAAAGAGCTAATTCTCCTTAACCTTTAAAACCCAAAATATTCAAAGATGACCCAAGCTTAAAGTCGAGATTACAAAACTGTTCAATGTAGCTGCAATACCATCAGTAAATACAAACAGACTTACCTTTGAGAAGAGAGTATTTAAGCAGTGGACCTTTTGTTTTTCTCTAACATAGGCATAATACTGAGTTACACCTTTCAAGGTAAGTTCATCCATGAGGTTTATTTCATAGGGGTTATTTAGATGCTTTCTCTGAAATAAAAAAGTGAATTTTTAAATCTTAGTTTAAAAAAAAAAAAATCTAACAATAAGAGTTAAGACTTTAAATACTAAGAGGATATTTACCATGAAGTGTTGTACAGATATAGGGAAAGTGGCAGAATAAAGCAGGACTTGTCTGTCAGTAGGCAAATGGCCTATGATTGAATCCAGCATGTCTTTAAAATCTTGAGATAATAATTTGTCTCCCTGATTAAAGAAAAAAAAAAAATTTTTACTGAAATATCAAAGAGTGACCAAATTTCTATGAGGTATCACAGCATTCAATTCTCAGGAGGCATAAGTAAACAATGTACAGAAATCTTAGGATCTAATAAGAATTAGATATCAATACCATTTCCTGTACTACTAAGAGATCACAGCTGTTAGTGAAGAGACTCGTCACTAAAGAGTTAGAAATTGTTTAGCAATTAAATTGGTAGTGAAAGGGTTAAAGAATTAGATATGCAAAATTCTTTAAGTACATTTTAAGGGTTCAAGTGAAATTGAATAGACACCATTGTCCTAGCGAGAGAAATTTTAGATTCTTAAAATAATCACTGAAGTATTTAAAAAATTCAATCTAAACATTAAAAGCTTGGACCTTTCCCCCAAACTGAATTTTGTCAATCATGGTAGGATTTGATTATCTGAAGAGCAGAGAATTTCATTAAGCAGCAATTGGATTGGGTATAAGTTAGGGAAAGTAATCAAAAACTAAATTATGTAAATGACAAATTACAAAACTCAAACTACAAGACAAAAAAAAAAAAAAAAAAAAAAAAAAAAAAAAAAGGAGAATTTTGTCCTGGCAGAAAGGCAGATCAGCATTTTCCATCAAATTCTAAATAGCAATACCATGAAGAGGCCGTTAAGATCCCCTTTTGATAAGGAATGTGCATGTAAATGCACATTCCTTATCAAATACAAAGTCCTGCAGATAGAAAATTTGAAACTGCACTTAAATTTTATGAAAAGTTCTGCTGCAGGCCATAGATAAGGAGTTTACAAGTTATGTGATCAATGCGTTAAAAGATTGACAGTACTAAACTCATTACATAACTGACAAAGACAATGAAAATAAACTTACTTCATCCAATACTAGCATTTGGCACTTACTGCTTTTAACAACATTTTTGTTCAGCAGATCTAGAATTCTTCCAGGAGTGGCCACAATGACATGAACTGAAAAGCAAGTCAAAATGTCATTAAGGGAATAACATTATCAGAATCAAGAAATTATATATATCACATTATCAGAATAAACTTACCTTGATCGTAAAGTCTCATAATATCATCCTTGAGATTTGTACCACCCGTTGTAACCATGACCTGGCTGCCAACATGCTTACTCAGCTCCCGACAGATCTGACTTGTTTGTAGAGCAAGTTCCCTTGTTGGTACAATGATCAAAGCTTGCACTTCATCTTTGCAGGGGTCACATCTTTCAAGAATGGGAATAGCATAAGCTCCCGTTTTACCCGTTCCATTTTTAGCTCTGGCTACAATGTCACGCCCAGTCAGAGCAATGGGGATGCTAGCCTCTTGAATTGGAGAGGGTTTATCCCAGCCCTTCTCAAAAATTCCCATCAACAGCTCTCGCTTCAAACAAAAGTCTTCGAATTCATTTCCTTTTGTGTTTGTAACATCCTAAAAAAAAGGAAAATAAGATGGAAGTTAAATTAAAAGAAAATGCATAGATATTTAAGAATTACCAAAAATTCAGGGAGGAGGAGGAAAGTTGCTTACTGATGTTCTGATTCTGTGGTCTTTCTCTGGTATGTTCAATTTGGCTTTCCAACTACCATCACTACAATAAGATTTAACACTTCAATTGAATATATAACTTTCCAAGATTTAATTCTTGGCTCAATAAGGGGGGGAAGGGTCATGCCATATGCAAAATAAGAATGAAGTACTAGGTCAAGATTAAACCTCGTTTATGTTGCATACAGAGGTCTTAGAAAATTTGAGATGCAAATATGTACAATAATCATAACAGCAAAAACTTTATTATATAGTGAATTTAAAATGAATACAAGTTGCAGAGTAAAGAAATTTGCAATCTGATATGCAGTTGAAGTTTTGTAAGATCCCATTAAATTCATCTAAATTTGATATTTGAAGATCACTGAAATATCGATTATAATCTTTTTAGTCTTTAATAGGAAGAGTAACTCATTGAACAAAAATACATTTAATACCTTAAGGTCTATCAAAGAAACATTAACATCTAAAATAGTAAGCAGCAAGTCTGGGATACTAAAGCTATTGGATTTAAAAAGCGAGAGCAAGATTTGTTTTAGATAGAAAACAAGTTTCAATACTCACTTTGCATTTTGTACACCTGAATTTTGTTCTTGAGTTAGCGCATGATTGGTACTGCCAATGTTAATGTTCTGTTCGTCTGTCGTATCCATTTTTGTAGCAGGGACTGTAGAAGGGTGAAAAGTCAGGGATCCGCCTGATACAGGCAACTGCAGCTGAAACATAAATATACCTTAACAAAAGGCCGTAAAAAGAAAGCTATTTAAAATTTAAGGCAACAGAGAAAGACTAAGCCATGAAGAAATGGTGAAGACAAATTTAAGTGAAAAATTATAAGGGAAAAACCCGCTTCCAGTATGGTAGGAAATTTTTTCAGTTATTTCTAAGAATAGCTATAGAACTAATCAGCAAGTAATGTTCAAATCCTGGACAAGAGTTTCACTTTATGCTATGTACTTAAGACAAGGATGAATCTTCTCCCCTCAAAGATATAGGTAAATAGTAAAGCAGGATGGGCTATTTAGCCTTAGAATGACAATTGGTCTAGCAGAAGGGAAACTGAATTCAGACTTTGTTTAAAATTGACCTTGGGTCAAATAATATTTTCTGAAACATTTAATAGAATCGACAGCAATTAAAAATGAAATAGCCCTGATGTCAATGACTAGCACCTTATGCAATACAAAAGACATTTTAACTTTACATATTTAAGTGCGTTTAAATAATTTCATAATACCCCAATATGGCGCCACGTAGGAGGGGGGGTAATGGTTAGCTAGCTTTTCTATCGAGCTTGGTCTTACTTAGGGTCCTACATCAAACTAGGCGAATAACTTAGTTGAAGAGATTTCAGTGGGGAGGGGAGTACATTATGCAACTAGTGTTTGCTTAACTAACATTTCGGTCCAACACTTCGTGGGAGAGGAAAGATTTATGCCCAACAGCTGAAAACTAATTGTTTACGAAAAAACAAGATGCCTACGGGTTAAGTTAAAACAAAACTAAAAAGGTGTCGTTTTCAAATAGAAAGACAAATGTTCCTACACGTCAGCCTTTTTTCGTTCGAGAAGCCTCTTTATAGATTTTTTTTTTTTAAACTTGATAGTCAAAATCAGTTAAGCAGAACACTTTAGTAAAAAGAAAAAAAAGACTCCTTTGCGCGTAAAGGATAGAGGTAGTAAGTGTTCACTGAAATTGATGAGAAAAACGTGACTGGTTTCATTTTGTATTTTTTATCTATTTAGTTCTTCCGTCAGATCGAGAGCTAATTTCGTATTCTCTATAAATAAAATAGATAGCTTAAGGATTTAAGTTTTACTGAGAATGAAACGATAGTTGGTTATCATTTTGGAGGTTTCGTTTAACTATGAAAACGTTTAATTGTTAGGACTAACTTTCTAGTTAGAGGATATTCAAAATTAGAAGACCTTTAAAAATTTCGAAGGATAGCACCATTTTTCATCAACCGGAAGCTTTTTTCAACAAATAAGACGTAGTAAATTTCTAGGCTTCTTAGAACAAAAAGTCCGGAAAAATTTTACAAGTCTTCAAAGAGTTGAATTTTTAAAAAGGTTCCTTTATTTTTTCTCCCCTTCTCCTTTTCCGTTATTTTTAATTCGAACTCAAGGGGGCAACTTTCTGATTCTGGAGTTTGTTTCAAGCCATGACGAAGGTTTAAAACAAATGGGGAGATTTTGTTAATACAAAATAAAAAAAAAAAAAAAAATTAAAGAAAAAAGCTTTTCAACAAGAAGTTACTGAAATGACAGCCCCAGATTCCAAGCTGACAATAAAAATGCTTAAAAGGCAGGCTACCACGATTAAGAAATACACTGTCATATATATAACTTACAAGCGTAAATTAAATTTAACGTAAGAGGCCGGACATAAGTTGGGGACCAGTTTTTAATAACTAAACTATTAATCGCTGAACCCCCAATTTTGAGCCATATTTTAAAACGGTGTGGTCACGAAATTGGGGATCACTTTACGGCGGTGTTAAAAGCCTCTATGTTTAAAGACGAAATAATTCGAGACAATAAATAAAGAATTTCAAGGAAGACAAAATTTTTCAAGGTTTGGTACTTATATCGCAGGAATAAGAAAGAGAAATTCTAAGAAATAACAAAAATTCAAACCTCAGAGCACTGTCAGTTTTTGAGTGGCCGTATTGAATAGTAACCTTCAAGATATCTTTTGTCTGCGTCAAACAAATCTTTGTATCCTCGATGACAGGAGGTAGGACTAAATTAAATCACCATAGAATATATCAACTAAAGCGTGACAGAGATTTTTCGACTTGAATTATTGTCAAATGTATAGGTCTTTCTACAGGATGAACGACGATTTTTTATAGCCAGGTTGGTTGCCTCAACGAAGTAAATATCAAATATGGCTGTCCTCGTATGCAAATCTTCAGCAGACAGCGCATTGTTTATGGATAAGAATTTTACTTTATTTTTTATCTAAAAAAATTGACACAAATAAAATATTAAAAATTAAAAATGATATTAGAATTAATAATAGTTGTAAGTTTCTTATTTTTAAACTATTATTACCGAAGGAATATTTAACCTTTAACCTTTAGAGGTCAAGTCAAGAGGTTCAACTGAAAATGTTGATTTTCGGTAAATTAGAAATGAATCGAGAAATTAATATTCTATGGTTCCAATTGGCAAAGAATATTTTTCTGTATAGAAAATGTTATTTATTTATTTATAAATAATGTTTCTTAGAGTTTTTCTGAGAATTGTTGGATACGAAAGTACAGGTTTGAATTGTCACCTATATTAATGGTTAGAGGTTAGAGAAAAGTAAGGCAGCTGTTGTGTTTGAATCACTTTTACTTTTATTCATGATATCAGGTTTCCTTCCTAAAAATAATAATATAGTTAAAAAAGTTATTGTTTTAGAATTAGTCCAAAAAAATCCCGATACAAGATATTGTATCAATATACTTTTAATTAGTGTAATGAAAATAACAAAATTTATTTTTTAATCAATTTGGAGAGATAGATTTTTTTTAATTCTTTTAACTCTTCTTGGTTGTAAATGTTAATTTTAAGAAGAAAAAAGCTACCAGACAATACAACTAAAACCATCAGTTGAAATTACTTTCATTATCATGATTGTACCTGAATTAAACAAGCTTTGAATAAGACTGTTAATTCCTCAAATACCAACAAATATTATATATATATATATATATATATATAAATGAAGAAAGAGAGAGAGAGCTGTTAACATGATAGATAGATAGATAGATATAACATGTTTGTTTATATATTTATTAAATACTTGTTATATATATATATATATATATATATATATATATATATATATATAATTAAAATATTTATCAACTATATGTATACATTGCATTTTGAGGTGTTTATAGCCCCATTCCAAGTTTCTCTATTATAAAGTTTAATTAATTAAATGAATGAGTAAAGTTGAATTGAATTATTAGTGTTAAATAGCAATATTTGAAACCCTTTATCCATATGCAAAAATTGAATAATAGATATTTCATAGAAATACTTGGAATCCATTGACTGTGAAAATGAATGAATAGCATTGAATAGAATTATTAGCGTTAAATAGCAATACTAGTAACCATTTTACTATGTGCAAAAAAATGATTAGTATTAAATACAATTATTAGTGTTAGATAGCAATACTTGAAACTATTTAACTGTGGGTAAACATTAGCAATAATTAATATTGTGTGAATAAATTACCCGAACTTTTTTAAAAATGAAATTCTCAATAAATCATTCACTTACAAATCATATGTGTTTTATAGCCACATAATAAATATGCTTATATACACATATACATGTTCATGCAGCATCATAACGACACCATAATTACGAGGCAGTGACAAAGACACAGTAATAAACGACACAGGAAGACTTCTTTAACAATATTTTACCTCTCACTTTATTGCAAGGGTTCGAAAGGGTTGTTCAAGGGTTGCATGTGAGAGGGAGCTGGAGACCGAACATAAACTGTAATTTCTTGACCCCACTGTTATGACCGTCACATTGTGTCTTTCTTGTTCTCCTGATGCTGGGGTCCACTCTATCGGGGTTCCCGAGGGCCCCCTCGGTCGGGTGTGGCTTTCCCTACCACATCTGGTCTCTAGCTGTCTGGAATTCTACTGGCAACTGCTTCTTGGACTCGAACTCAACTGAGTTAAATAATAATTCAACGCCCACACGATCGCCCACTGGATCTTTGAAATCGAATGTTTAATCGTCATCAAGCGGAAATAACTGTCATGCAGTTCAGAGGTCACCCTCTTCCGGTGCATCAGTCTGTATTGGCACAGTTGGACCTTCACCATGTCCCATATTATAAGCCTTAATCCGCCCACGCGATCTCTTTCGATTACTGGCCATTGGAATGTGTCACTTCCTTCCGGTGCATCACCTTGGAATAGCATTTCTTTGGGCTGGGTTGAAGGTCAAAACATAACAATATGTATATCCATTTAACTGTATGCAAAAATATAACTGATGTTTAATCTAATTATTAGTGCTATATAAAAATACTTGAAACCATTTAACTGAGTTCAAACAAATGAGCTCTGGATCATTTAAAAATGTTATCTACAAACTATTTGTATACAAATCATATATATTTAATATATATATGTATAAAAGTGATTTGGTATTAAATAACCGACAAGGGTTGTTATGCCATAAAACCCAACCAACCAACCAAACAAACAAACAACCAAACAAACAAACAACCACTTTACTGTGGAGAAACAAATGATTAATATTAAATAGAATCATTAGTGTTAGATAGCAATAATTGAAACCATTTAACTGTGTATAAATAATTGCAATACTTAATTGTGTGTAAACAAATTATTTCTAACTCTAAAATTTAAAAATAAAATTAACAACAAACAATTCACTTGTAAATCATATACATATAACCATTTAAATGTGTGCAAATGACTCATGTTAAATTAAATTGTCACTGTTACATAGAAATATTTGAAACCATTCAACTGTGCTAACAAATGATTGATAGTAAAGAGAATTATTTGTGTTAGATAGGAATACATGAAACTATACCACAATGTGCAAATTATTAGTATTAGATAGGAATACTTGAAACTATAAAACTGTGTGCTAATTATTTGTATTAAATTGGAATATTTGATATCATATAACTGTGTGCAAAAACTGAAAATATAACAATACAATTTAAATGATTCCCTAATCACTTAGCATAAAATAACCATAGATGGGATGACATGCTGTTAAATAAATCAGTCAGCTAGAGTCTATTTGTGTGGCATAAAACTCACTTGTCATGATAATCTTTTGTGGTTGTTTATTTCCTCAACAGACAGCACCCTTATAAATGAGTAGCAGTAGTTTCCTGACTGAAGTATTTAATTCAAGTGATTGACCTATGAAGTTTGTAGAGAAGAGGAAAATCTCGTATTTTGGTTTGGCGCTCAATTTATTTCGACACTTAATTTCAACCAATCAGGATGACTAATCCTATTCAGCCCAGACCTTCATTTCCGCCCACCAAAGCTTGTAAGCTGCCAAACCCAGTCTCTTTGGCTTGGGAACGCAGACCAGAACAGACGTTCCTCTGGCCGTTCCTACTAAGTGATGCTTTTTAGCTAGACAAGCCACCCAGTGTAGATATCTCACTGTGGCTCTAACATAGCAGCAGCAACAACAAGGACACATCGAGGGAACCCATCTAATTTATGGTATTCTTACAAGGAATCCCAGTTGAATATAAATTAGACACATTCAACATGCCTTCCACAGGCACCACTTTATGTCACCCCAAAATTGGCTATGTCGATCCGAGCGTAACTCCGCTCTCGACACACAAGTTCCCATTTCACCTCTGGTCCACATTAATGGAGATAATGCCTACTCTCCCCCAAATACCAGACACGAAACTCACGGTGACATCCAAAGTTCAATTCCTACAACTGCAACATGTCTTTCGTCAAAAATGCAAAAAACACAATCCCTCACACGTCCGACAACACACGCTGCTTTCTCAACATCTCATGACGCCATTTCGTCTCAATACTAACAAGCTTAAACTCCACGAGTCTTGCAGCACCAAAAGCAAATCCAATATTCCATGCTGCAAATAAAAAAAAAACTTTCTTTGTTGTTTTGTTAAAGAAAAGTTTTGTCATTCATTTGTGTTGCCTAAAAAATATAGTGTTAGAGAAATTAACAATTGCCCGAACCGCTATAAGTTCTTCCACCTTGCATCTGGTGAAGCTCACCGTTTACCCAAGTTTGGATTCGTCCAACTTACTTCACATCTACTATGCTGCTTCGAATGGCTTCTGGTGTATAGCCTACATTGTCCTTACTTAGAAATGTATTCTCTATCAATGATATTAAGCAAACCTTTTTTATACATATAGCAAATTATATTATTGATATTAATCTTATATATATATATATCTTATATATATATATATATATATATATATATATATATATATCTTATATATATAGTGAGCTAGTAGAGAGTGACCCAAAGGCTCCCTTTTCAATAGCAACTACACTAAGGTGTAGGGGAGGGTGCTATTCCATTCCCAGGATTGCTCCACTTTACCCTTGATCCTCACTTTAAAATGTTGAGTGCAAAGCAAGGTGGCATTAAGTACCATTTTTTGAGTCTTTGGTATGACATAACCTGGGATTGAACCCCAGCCTCCTGGACCATTGGCAAACAGTCTACTAATTAGGCCAATATATATCTATATCTATCTATATCTATATATATATATATATATATATATATTTGCCGAGTTATATATATATATATATATACCCACAGTATATAATATTTACGCAATATTTCATTCATTTATCATTAGCACTACAAATATTTATTACGCACATATTTATCATTTAACCCCCTTAATATTATTTACCCCTTTATTATTTTATTTTATTTTATAGCATACATACCACCTATGAGATCCATAGTATACAATTCTTATGCTACATTGCATTTAGTTATTATTATTATTATTATAATACAATCTACCCCGCCGCCCGTATATATTACACCGACATATTTACGAGACAATATAACCTTACTTATACCCATTACAACTCTGGTCCACCATACACGTTTACAAATCAGATTCTCATTAATTCCTCACAACTTGCAGCGATGATAATTTGTCTCACTGTCAACGAAACAAATGTATACACATTCGCTACCCATTTTCCATTATAAACAACACTTTACGTTCCTGGCCTGACTTAACTTAAAAATACGCATCCACACGCACACACATACACCCTCACCCATATATACATACATACTTACAACCACACATAAACGAGATCTTAACGGCTTTTTGTCTGCTTTTTGCTGTATTTTCGATTTTGTCTGTATTTTTGTCGCATTTTCGATTTTCAATTTCATTCCATCTTTTTAACTGCCTGACGAATGTTGTTATAAACTTCAAGAAATCTTAGGTTGCAGAAAAATATTTTCCATGAATTAAATATATATATAATATATATTCATTTATTATCATTATTATTATTATTATATATATATATATATATATATAAGTGTAATACAGCAAAAATGGCACAATTCACACCTGAATGGTAAGTTTGCGAGATCTGTGTTCAGGATGAATATCATTTTTAATCATCTGAATTCTCAATATAATGAAGGTTACTATTAAATTATAATCTTCCACTTCTTTCTGAACTGAAACAACAATATCATCATGGACAGCTATTACAGTAACAATCCACTGGCTTCATGAGTCATCTAGTTTCATTATTTTACTTAATTCTTTTGTTGTTATAAATTTAGTGAATGGATTAAACTGGAGGTTCTGAAACACTTTTGCTATGGGCTCCTAAAAGTTTTCAAAAAATATACATAGACGCTTAAAGAGTTTTATGTTGATTAGTTGATTATAATAAAAAAGATATTGCCCACTCAGCTGGTGTTGTAGAATAATCCAACTGCATCTCTGCAAAGGAGTAAAACCTCCCCAATGAATGTCCTCTATATGACAAGGCTCCAGCTCTGGAACTCTGGAGAATGTAGAGTATCCCTTCATTGATATTGCTTCCAAGTCCACTCTGACCCAGGGTGAAAGCACCTGATAGGGTCCTATCAATGGGTCAAATAGAAATGTTTGACATTTAAACTGTGTATGAATAAAACTACAAGTGTGGAATACTTGAAATCATTTAATTGTGTACAAAAACTGAGCTCAGGCTCGTTTAAAACTGTTATCAATAATGTGTTTACAAATCACATATATTCAATATATATGAGTGAACAGGATTTGGCATTTAATCACCTACAGTGGATGGTATGCCATAAACCTAACTAAACCCAACCCTAAAAAAGATATTGAAAAAAGTCACAATTTTTCAGAAACTACTTGTTAAAGTTAAAATTTTTTCAATATTTTGGTACATGATAGTTTGCCATGCCTATATCACATGACCAAAACAGTTTAAGCTATGAAAGATACTTGCTGTGGTTGGTAGTGTGTTGACATGTTGTGCATTGCTTCATTTTGTGTGATTCAAAAACTACGTAGATGAACATACCACTTAGTCTTATGCCTTACAAGTTTAAACTGAGCCATAACAATGCCATAGCAACCAAAAACATGTCCCATGAAAGGTGAAAGTGCAGTTGATTACACAACAGTAATTACAGGGTGTAGGAAGACACTACATCTAGCAACAGGACTCTGCATCATGCCCACAAGCTGTGCTGGTTGTCAAAATTTCTGTGACTACATCACTCCTAACATCTGGCAGCCTAACTTTCTTAATTGTGGAAGATTTTCAAGTCATCTGGAGGCCATTGTTGAAGCCAAGGGTAATTTCTTTGAATGAATTTAATCTGTAGTATTTCAAGATACTTTAATGTAATTTTTGTAAATATATCTGATAAAGTAAGATGTCAGTGTTATTTTCATTTTTGTGTAATTTAGATGATAATTTATCCAGTATGCTCTGTAGATGGTTCAAGAAATTACACTCACGTAACAAAAACCTTGACAATCAGACAAGGTCAGGTAGGCATAAAACCATAGATTCCTAAAACCATAGACATGCTCTAAGTATATATATATATATATATATATATATATATATATATATATATATCTGATTAGGAAGCACTTAAGGTGTAATACTTACTGTTGTAGGAAATGGACCTGGTGACCCAAATTCAAATCCTTGGCTTGGCTGTTTGCATTTCATATATCGCTAATACTCTTGGGAAAGGTATGCATCCAACTATTCTCCCTCCAGTTAAATAGTAGGGCAAATTGGGTTCTCTAGCCTTAATAGGACAGTCTTGAAGGAAAACTCTGAATTCAAACTCTACAGAAAAATTAACCTAGTATTACATCCAGCCTATGGCAGAGGGGTTGGGTAAATATATACTACTGAATGGTAAGTTTGATCCTAATTAGGCCCCCTATACTTTTAACCCTGGGCTATAAGACCATTTTAAGTGAATTGCCTAAAAAAAGCTGTATGATGTGCCATTTTTGTAGGAATACTTTTATATACATACACACATCTTATCATCATCAGATATTCATTCCTTGTGGAAATGGATGCCAGATCCAAGTTATCTTAAGTTTAAGTTTTCACTAGCCTGGCAGCTTGGCCAGAACACATTGCTCCTGGCCAATGTATCTTTTAAAGCGTTTATTGCACAAATGCCAGACTGAGCCTGTTGCGGCAGTGGTTTAGAGAAAATGGATGAGCATGCTTTCTTCTATTATAAATAAGTCCGCACACTTTAGAATTACATCAGGGAGGTGACAGCTTGCATCAAACCCAAACTATATATGCAACTTGCATTGTAGACAAAATTGATCCTCCTTAGATGAGTAGAAAACAATGGGTGTTTCTGACATTCCTAGCTGAGGTTCGAATGGTGATTCAGACCATGTGGCAGAACAGATTGTATGACAGTGTAAACTTTTTTGATTAAGATTTAACTGCTTCCTTTTGGCATTTGCTTAAAGGAAAATCACATGTGAAAGAAAACACTCGGACCGCTTTTACCAATCTTTTGTTGAATATTATTATTCAACAAAAAATGGGTAAAGCAACAAGACTGGTCATACAGAAGTGGGCTAGGTTAGAGTCTGTGTTCTCTCCCCCTGCTCATGGTCACAGTGATTTGGGTTCTATCAAGGGCGTACAACATCAATCTTAGTTAGCATTAAGATAGTGTTATGGCCCATCATCAAGTTTTTTAGATTTCCAGAATCCCCTAACTACAATTTTTTCAATCCCCTGTATCTACTAACCCTGATAAGTATTTTCCCCCATTTTTATTCTGGTTCTTTATCTTTCTCTGCCTGAGCACTCCCCAGCCAATCTTTTTCTTTGTCTCCTCTCTTTTCTAGCCCCACTCCCTCATAGGTATTGTCCAGCTTGTTTTCCAGAAAACAATCAGTGAACTGATATTAGAATGGGTACTGTAGTGAGGTAACCAAATTCTCTTTAAAATTTTGTTCTATTTTCTTTATTTTTTTAGACTTTTTTTCAAAAACTCATCTGTATATATGTCATCTCAAGATCAATGAACTTTTTTCCACCACTAATTTTAAGGTTTAGCCAGGCAAGTTTTTAAGCAGACATCTTCGCAAAGAAATTGTGATTTTTGCGTGAGAAGTAGAGATAGATGGACGGTATTCATGTGTTATCATTGTATAGTATGAATGGGTCAATGAATGAAGCTAACCAAGATAAAATCTTCAGACAAGCTGAAGACTATCCCTCTCTCCTCCTCCATAAAATTCCAAGATTCATGCTCAATGACAAACATATTTCACAAGAGATACACACACACACACATACACACACATATTCAAAGATAAGCTGAAAAGTTCACATGATTTTGATGACTTTTTTACCAATGGGATCCAAGCACTGCAACACTAATGGAAGAAATGTGTGAACAGCAAGGAAGATTATACGGAAAAATAAACTTCATTTGGACATATTCTATGAGAGTATTATCATTAGACTATAAACTTTTCAGCAGATCCTCAAATATATATATATATATGCTCCCCACCCCATGGGTTGAGCACTCGAGTGGGGAATTTGCTCGCCGCCTCATACAGTGAAATGCAATAGCTCTCCTCATGAGAGCATACCAGTAGCCAATAGTGTATATGTAAAAATGTAGCACTGAGATGATGATGCCTCTGGGGTAAGATATCTGACTGACATAAAGTTAGCAAGTTTTTGATCTCAGCTTCCAGAATCTTGCAGGTCTAGCCACACTGAAGAGTTTTCATACAACAAAATAGTCTGTGGATGAATATATATATACATATATATATATATTACTTTATATTATATATATTACTTTAACTCTTAATACTACTCATTAACACTTTTAATACTACTTAATAATACTTTTAATTTCAACCCTTAATGATACTTTATTACGTTATATATATTACTTATTTCTTTTTTTTTTTTTCATGTTGGATCTGAAGAGGTCCTGTTAAAAAATGTTTCGGGAAGTTTTGATTCATATCAATGCTCTTAACAGGATGGAAATAAATTTATAATCCTAACATGACCGAATATTGTTTTTTTCTTGAAATAATATTTGCTCTGTGAAATTATTTACATTGATCTCTTTACCAGGAATATTTAAATATTCGAATTTTGAATAATTCAATTGTCCTGATGGAATTGTTCCTTACTCAGGATTTACTGGATTGAAGAATACCTTATATATATATATATATATATATATATATATATATATATATATATACATATTACTTTAAAATGCATGATATTACTATTTGTTCACAAATAAGTATAACAACATACTACAGAGTAATAAGTTTGATCCTCACTTGGAGCTCAATACTTTTGACCTTGCACCAAATCTAAGCTTACTTAATGTTTTAGCCTCACTTGTTTATCATCATACCATATCATGTTTAATAAGCTAACCTAGCAGACCATTGCTTGGTTTTTAGGTTGGTTGGTTGGTTGGTTGGTTGGTTATTCAAGCCCACATTGCACTAAGTAGGTCGATGACCAGCATAGTCCAACAGGGCTCAAGGCTTGGCTTGTACCAGACCTTCCCCTTCCTTTAATCCCACTATAATTGACTTTTGATTCATTGACCTTGTGTCAAGTCCTGTCTGGTGGGAGGCAGTGACAAATATTTGATTGGTTATTCAGTTTTACTGTGTATCACCTTTTTTGGGTCATTTAACACCGAATTAAGTCATTTTGATAAAAGTTTTGAACAATTCAGTTCAGTAAAAGTATAGTTTTTTGTTTACACACAGTTAAATGCAAAAAACAGTTGTTTTTCAAACAATTCAGTTTAGTATAAGTACACAGTTTAAATTTTCGAGTCATTTAACGCCAAATTAAGTCATTTTGATAAAAGTTTCAAAGTAATTAGTTTAGTTCTATTTGGCCCATAGATAAGACCTTATTAGGTGCTACCACACCAGTTCAGAGTGAACCTGGGAGTGATGGCAATGAAGAGGCACTCTTCATTTCCTAAAGCTCCAGCATTACTGGAGCCTCACTATCAGATTGCTTAATGTCATATGCAGGACACTCGTTGGAGGATTCTTACCCCTCTACAGAGAAGTACTCAGTGTATTCTAAAGCCATTGCTAGGGAATCTGGTTCTCATGAGATGCCTCATGTTACTGACCTTGAGGTAAATCAAGTTAAAGGCTTAGTAAATAATTATATTCTAAAAAAGAGAAATGAAAGAAAAGTCAATAAGATAAATAATAGTTTCATTAATTCTTTTTATAAATTTCTTTGAAATTTAGTTTAATAATAAAGAGCTGGATTCTAATATTCATTTCTGTATTTAGACTATTACAATTATTAATTTTTATTATTACAATGGAAAGGTGGGTATTTTAATAGCCTTTTTTAATAACTAAGGACATTCTTCTTTTATAATACAACAGATTTTTGAAAGTGTTCATCTTTTCTTTGTAAAGTGGAATCTAAAATGCAATCAACAAATATTTCATATTCCACAGTATTTAGAAAAAACACAAGGACAAGCTCACACAAAAAAGAAACAAGCTTGTGGAAAAAATAAGCTCACACTAAAAAAAAAAAATTATAAGCAAACATACATTCCAGTGGCTATTTTTCTGTAGCGTTATAAAACAAGGGTTTGTTACATATTAGTTAGTTTGGATCATTGACATAATTTACATTTAGTCATACCATCCAGAATATGGTGATACACACAGCCAGAAAAAAATTAATACTTAGTTCTTGTGTATAATATGCACCCCAAACTTAAAAATGTCAAAAAAAAATATGCATGTTATACACAAATGTTATTCAACTGTTTCTTGCAGAGCATGATCTCAAGTCAAACTTCTTATATTCTTGTTGCGCCGTCAGTATGGATATCCCTGACCCTTTCTTGCCACCCCCTCCCTATCGTTCATCGCTTCCAGTAGGTCCCCAGAACTACACCCCATATCCTCACAGAGCTGCTGTATGTAGGTTCAAGCTGGCCGCCCTACTTTTGCACGGCCATGTAAAGGCTCCATAGGAATACATCACTTATGAGCTCGTCCCTACTTCTTCAGTAGTGTCTTGCATGTCTGGTTCGTCTAACTTCGATAGTTTTTGTGATGGGTGGTAGGTGGCCGTACAGCTGCTGCTTTGTGGGGTGTTGTCTCCAGGACTTGTTCAATATTGCTTTCAGCATTCTTGTGTAGTTGCTGTCAAGCTTTTTCTCTGGCCGTTTAGTTAGCGTCCATGTAGTGCATCCATATAGCAGTACTGATACAACCGCTGCTTGGAAAAAACTGCGTTTTATTTCATCAGTCAGGTCTGACTTCTATATGAATGATAGCCTATCAATAGTTGTTCATGCCTTTGCTAGACTCATGTTGATGTCTTTCTCGATTGATGAGACACTGCTTCCTAGGTAGGTGAACTTGTCCACTAGTTTCAAAGGCCCACCCTTAACAAGTCCAGGAGGCAATATCCCACAAAACAGCAGCTGTACAGCCACCTACCACCCATTATGAAAACTATCAAAGTTAGACGAACCAGACATGTGAGACACTGCTGGAGAAGTAAGGGTAAACTCATAAGTGAAATACTCCCGTGGATCCCTTCACATGGACGAGCAAAAGTAGGACGACCAGCTAAAACCTATATACAACAGCACTGTGCCGATACAGGATATAGCCTTGAAGACCTCCCAGGAATGATGGACGATAGAGATGGGTAGTGAGAGAGGGTCAGGGAGAGCAGAGCTGGCAGTGCAACCTGATGATGATGATGATGATGATATATATATGAATTAGAACCAAAATGTTATAGCATTGACTTTCTTTTACATTGAATTCTTCTCTTTGGATTACCTTGTTTTTCACTTTCTTTCTATATATATGTATATATAAAAAAAAGCTTAAGGCAGGATTATAACTCACAACTCAGTTTCACGATTTTATTTTATTATAATCAATAGAATGTTGTGATTTTGTTCTGCATTTTTGCATCTTGAGCACTGTAAAGATTTTATAAGTTGGATGATTTTAGTGTTAAATTTTACACATTTTATTGGTCTAATGAGTAGAGTATTCGCCAATGGTCCAAGAGACTGGGGTTCAATCCAAGGTCATACCAAAGACTCAAAAAATGGTACTTGATGCGCGTCCTTCGTGTTACTTTGTGTCCTTTGGTGGGGCGCTCTCAACCGGTTGTGATTACATGCCGCACAGTTCGTTCAGGTGTGTTCCACCACTGGATACATCACCTCTGGCCTCAGGGGGCTGTCCCCCCAGGCTTTAACCCTCTTCAGAGGGGTTGGGTTTATCACCCGATGCCTGAGGCGCCCTGAAAAGGGGAATGCCGATGAGGTCCGAGGCATTTTTGGAACTGCCTGTCGCGTTGGGCTTCGGCCCTGCAACAGGACCCACCTTAAAAACGGCCTTTTGCCACATTCGTATGCAGGTGGGGCATAGGATAAATAATGGCATGTTCTTTGCGGAGCTCATACGAGGAAAAGAATCCTACGTTATTCGTGGTTGCATTCGCCTCACCGCCACTTCTAGTGGTAGATTCAACACACTTTTTTTTTACAGTCCTTTTTAAGGGCTATGAGAGGTCTCCTTCTGCGGGTCGGAGCATCTCTAACTGGTCATTAATGACCAGTTGAAATAGACAGCCAGGAGGCAAACACGAAGAGGATTCACTAAGACCAGCCAGTCTTAACAATCGCTCGGTTCTGCTCGTCCGTTCGGCTGCGCAGTGCTAAAGGCACAGGTTAGCCTTTAGCTCCCACTTCGATACCTGCGCAGCACTAAGATAACACCAATCTGGCCTGCTCGCTCGATATTGCAGAGCTTTGGCACAAAAAGCCTTAGTTCCCCCACAGCTTTGGCGTGAAAGGCCTTAGCCACCACCACAGCTTTGGCACGAAAATCCTTAGCCACCACCACAGCTTTGGCACGAAAAGCCTTAGCTACCACACAGCTTTGGTGCGAAAAGCCTTAGTTATTGTCTCGATCCGTTCTCACAGCTTTGGTGCAAAAAGCCTTAGCTATCGTCCCGATCAGCTCTCACAGCTTTGGCGTGAAAAGCGTTAGCTACCACACAGCTTTGGCGTGAAAAGTCTTAGCTATCGTCTCGATCAGCTCTCACAACTTTGGCGCAAAAAGCCTTAGCTATCATCCCGATCAGCTCTCACAGCTTTGGCGCGAAAAGCCTTAACTACCACACAGCTTTGGCGTGAAAAGTCTTAGCTACCGTCTCGATCAGCTCTCACAACTTTGGCGCAAAAAGCCTTAGCTATCATCCTGATCAGCTCTCACAGCTTTGGCGCGAAAAGCCTTAACTACCACACAGCTTTGGCGCGAAAAGCCTTAGCTATCATCCCGATCAGCCCTCACAACTTTGGCGCAAACAGCCATAACTACCGTCAACGATACACCCATACAGCTATATGGCATGACAAAGCCATAGCTACCGTCAACAATACGCCTACCCAGCTATTTGGCACGACAAAGCCATAGCTACCGTAAATGATATGCCCGTACAGCTATATGGCATGACACAGCCATAGCCACCGTAAACGATATGCTCGCACAGCTAGGGGGCATGACAAAGCCCTAGCTTCATCGATTCACTCGTTCGACTGCATATATGCTAAGGCCTGGCAAACCTTAGCCACCTTCTCTCCGTTCGTTCACTCGGTCCGCAGTACTAAGACGCGATTAAGTCTTAGCAAACCACACTCGCTCGATCTTTACGCTATCAAGCTGCCAGCACCGATTTTGACCACAACGCTGTTACAGACGCTCCTGCATTCTACGACTCGACTGATCTCAACTCCCAGCAACGATTATCCAACCGCACCTACGACTCAAACATACCAGCTACTGACATCGTCCATCTAGCTGGAGACCGGAACACTATGACCATGTCTGTAATTTCTGACAATAAATTGCCATCCTTGTTGTTTTGTTACCTTGCCTCTTTGTCCTTTTCATTGTCTTTGGTTGTCACTACTCGCACGCATTAAACAAAAATTCATTTGCAGGGTCAACTTGCTTATCCGCTCTGCAACAATATCACGTACCGGTGATGCTGTCGATAGGAAAAGAAATACAGCAGATGAAAATCTAACAGCTGCATGCTATAAGTTCTGGCAAGTCCACTTTGAATGCTTTCCAGTGCATTTTTTAGGGACTAACCGGAAGTATATATTTATATTTATCTAACTTCCCTTCAGGTTAGATTTGTCATGAACTCATAGTGGTGAGCCACACACGAATCGAAACTAATGTGCAGCCACTACTAAAAATACTTGGTCCCTTTTAGGATATCTCAGGTACCAAGCAATAATCTCAACCCTGCTAAGTAGATACTGCCTGGGAGATCGGCTTTCCCCTTTGATGGTACCTCTGGCGCCAAGGAATAAACTTGTAGCAGACAGAAAATTGAAATTTTTGTTTGGTGCGTAATTTAATTTGATCGTTAAAGTCGCCGAACATTTTCACCCAATCAGGAAGAACCATATTTCCTAGCAGCACTAAAAATTGAAGAAAGCCCGCGAATCTCTCTCTCAATCAGAAATCCCCAAAGGGAACAGACGTCTTAACATCTGTTCCCGGATAGTAGTAGCCTCATCAGCCATTATGAGGAGAGCCATCTAGTTTATGGATCCCTTGGGTCTATTCTTCTAAACCAAGAGATTCTAGTAAAAAACAAATTAGATGATACACTCTAACAACTTCCTACCTTCTTTCTTTACTACAAGGTTCACAGCATACCAGTGTAAAACTCTTTACTTCTGCCATTAAAACCTTCCTTTAAAACCTAACGGTGTCTTCGTTCTTCTCCACCACCTTTATTTTCCATCAACATTTAGCAAGGGGATAACTACGAATGAAATACCGATGCAACCAATGTAAAACCAACTTAAACCTTAAATTTTTGGGTATTATAAATTTAATGTTCTTACTTTAGCTAGAATTACTACTATTATGTATGATTTTTTACCTGTGCTCATATTCAGATTTTTAAAATTTTTTATCTAGCCTTCTTGATTATCAGTTCCCATATTGTATTCAACTCTATACTTGGTCTACTCAGCAGGTCATTGTAGCCCAACAGATGTGCTGATTCCTTAAGGCGTCTAATCCTCCAATGTTCAGCCCTATCAAAAATTCACTCTGAATTGTCCAACAGGACACATGGCGTAACAGTTATAGGCGTTTTTTCCCTGAGCTTCTAAGAAGACAATCATCTGAAGGTTGCAGGTTCAATCCTCACCAGAGGCAAGTAATATACAGGAATACTTAACACTTGTACCCGGTTATGGCAAACGGAATCAGAACATGCAATCCCCGTGGTTTCAATAAAGGACGTAGTTCGAAGTTCCGTGAAGGTTACCAAGTTCGACAAACACCTAAAGAAGGCCGGAGGATATATCAGCCGAAACATTGTGGAAATAACAATAAAGATGAAGACAATAATCCGAAAAACCTTAATGATAAAAATCAACAAGCTCCGTCTCTGAAATTTAGACAACTAATCTGCATATATTATTTCATAACGCCCACAACTTCCAATTAGATCATGTGATCTTCATCCACTTATCTACTTGGGTGCATCTCTGACCTACGGCTCAGCTAAGGGTCAATATGGAACATCTGGAGGCAAACCCATGTTAAGCCAATTTGTATACACTTTACAATAAAAAAAGACAGTCCATCAAGTGGAAACACACAATTCATGTGTTTCCACTTGATGGGTTGTCTTTTTGACTCAGGCTCTTGTGTTGTACAGCCATAATGAATGATGTACATAGATGGAGGATGTGTGGGGATTTAGGAATTAATAATAAAACTCCCAACCGGATGTTGACTCATCAGCTGCCACATACAAAATGTATAAATGTGTCACTACGCATCGGCTCCATGCACCCATCCGGTTGGAAATCAGAAAAAAAGAAAAATGATAAAAATTAAAGGAGCCAATGGGAAGTGGTCGCACTAAAAATGAGAAGGATTGTGGAGTGACGAGTTTGGAGCCGGTGGGGAGAGATAAATACTTGGGATTTCTGTGAACCAGGGCAGTGAGGACAAAAGAGACCCAAGGAAGCACATAGATACAGTGATCAAGCGATAAGTAACGTCAGCCCTCGAGTTAAGAGCTGAAACTACGTTTCTGCTAGTTCCACTACCTGACCATAAAAGAAAGAAAAGAAAAGAAAAAAGGAATAAGTACTCTTTAAAACATTTTTCTCCTTTCCCCCTCTTTCCTAACATCTGACTTTCCACCACTTTAAAAATTTACTACTTGTAAAAGGGAACTTCTGAACATTCAAATCCAAGTTGATGCTTTGTTGTTTTAGAAAAATTGTTTAAATTTTAGATATTCCTTGTTTGTCTTGTTTTAAATGAAGTTTTTCTCATTGTATGTTATAACATTTCAAACCAACCAAAAAGGCCATTGATGAAGGACAACACTCTTTATAAGAATATAACTCTCACACTTTATTCTCGAAAGGCGTCGAAGATTCTGTGGCATTTTAAAGATGGATAGACACGAGGACAGACAAAGACAGATGGCCATATTGACCCATAACTTCTTCTTCGCTTGACCATAGCATGCTGTGTTATCTTCAAGGCCCCACTTTGCACTTCTGCTTCTCGGCCAGGGATGCACTCTCAGGCCTTCACTGATTCCAACTGACCAGCAGGCATCTGCGTATATTAATTAGATCACATGATCTTCTTCCACTTATTTACTCAGGTGCATCTCTGATTGACGGCTCAGTCAATGCTCAATATGCAACACTTGGAGGCAAACCCATGTTTAGCCGATTTGTAAACACTTATAGGTAAATATGCTTCACTATACACATCCAATATTCTTCTGTAATTTTCACATAGTTTGCACTTCTCAGCCACCAAAAATTTGATGACAGACCTCTGTTCAATCTGGAGTATTCTGTTTTTCTACCATTTTGAATAGCATCAAAACAAATATTTTGGCGAGATTAGAATAATTTTTTCCTATAAACCGATTCCAAATAATGCAGAGTTTACATTTATGGGAAAAATTCTGAAAAAAATGTATTTTGTTTTGTTTTTTTCAAGAAGATTCTCTTAGTTTTTGAGTGACACTTGTATATCAAGAGAAAATCAAAATTTTATACCTAATTTTTAATTTAATTTCAACAAAAACCAAATACTTTTGACTGGGAGTATATATATATATATATATATATACGTGGTGCATTCAATAAGTTTCCAGACGTTTTTGTACAGGCATTTAAAATTGTTGTAGACTCTTGAAAATTCAGTATGTTATTGCTATACATCTTATGAGATGACTGACCAATTTTTATGATTTCAGGTTCAAATGAACAGCTACAGCAGCAATTGGAATACACCCTACTAAAGTCTGATTGTCACGGCTGGTGAACTTCAAAAATGCAATCTGACACTTTAGAAGAACGATATGCAATAAGATTCTGTTTTAAACTTGGAAAAAATACCACAGAAACATATGGAATGCTTCAGACTGCTTTTAGACCATCTTGCATGAATCGAGCATTAGTTTTTGAATGGCATAAGAGATTCAAGGAAGGCGGGGAGTCTGTGAGGGATAATGAGAGGTGTGGGAGGAGTAAGGAAGTCAATACACCTGAGTTGATTGGCCAAAGGGTTAGGGTTAGGGTTACTATGTTGAGGTTTTAAAGGTGTTCAGGAAGAGATTCCATTGGAAGAGGCCAGCTCCCTTCAAATCGGCTCAATGGCATTTCCACCAGGACAATGCACCAGTCCACAACTCCAAACTTGTCACAGACTATTTGATCAAGATGGGCATCAAGACAGTTCCTCAGCCTCCCTATAGTCCAGACCTTGCTCCCTGTGACTTTTGGTTATTCCCTAAGCTCAGATGCTGTCGTTATGAGACTATTAAGGAGATGAAAGAGGCTGTGACGAAGGTCATTGACACGGTCACACAAGAGGACTTCCATAGGGCCTACCAGAAGGTGTTGGAATAGCACAAGTGCATTGCAGCTGGAGGAGATCACTTCGAAGGGGTCTAGAGTTTCATGTGTGTAGTATCAATAAAAGTGCTCATACGAAAAAAGTCTGGAAACTTATCGTATGCACCTCGTATATATATATATATATAAACATAATTTGGCATTAAATAAGACGCAAGGGTTGATGTGCCATAAAGCACAACTAGCCAACCAACCAAATGATTAACATTGAATTGAATTATTTGAGTTAGATAGCAATATTTGAAACCATTAACTGAGTACAAATAAAACTAATAGTGTCAAATAGCAATATGTGAAACCATTTAACTGTGTGCAAACAAATGAGCTCTGTCTTGTTTAAAAATTGTTATGTATGAATTATTTGTTTACAAATCATATATATTCAATACATATATGTATAAACAACCGGGTCATTGGCCTAATGAGTAGAGTGTTCGTCAATAGTCTGGGAGACCAGGGTTCAATCCCAGGTCTAGTCACATCAAAGACTCAAAAAATGGTACTAGATGCCGCCTTGCTTAATACTCAGCATTATAAGGTATGTATCAAAGGTAAAGTGGAGCAATCCAGGGAACGGAGTAGCACCCTCCCCTACACCATAGTGTGGTAGCTATTGAAAAGGGAGCCTTCAGGTCACCCTCAACTATGGTCACCAACTTTATGTATAAACAAAATTTGGCATTAAATTACCCACAAGGGTTGATATGCCATAAAACCAACCAATCAACAAACAATTGCCAGTGTGATCTTTCAATGGACTGTAGCACTTGTGGGTTGATACTTGATATTTGTCAGTGATGATAATTATGAACTTCCTGCAAATTGTGTTCTTGAAAATCTTCTCTACCTATCCTCTTTTTGAATTAATCAGTCAATATTTTCTCAATGATAAAAGTCAATATTATATATATATATATATATATAGTAGTGGACAAAAATATAGACAGGGAGTAAAATTGAACAATTTTTTTTTATTATTGCCACAAATTTTAATGAAATTTTGATGGCTTAGACACACATAGGAAGTGATTATTTTCTTTGCTTATTGTTGTCAAAGTTACATAAATTCCAGTGAAAAGTCCTAATTTTCTAAAAAACAAATTCTCAAAAATACCATAAAATAGAAAATTGGTAAGAATTTGGCTGGGCTTAGAAAATACTTACTGTATCTTTTGCAGGTGGGTAAGGCCCTCCTAGACTAGTATCCTGGGTATGATACTAAACAATTTCTGATGGTGAGGCTCCAGTTCTGAAGATCTAGGGAGTATGAAGTATCTTTTCACTGCCATTACTCCCAGGTCTACTCTGATTCAGTATGGTAGTATCTGTTAGGGTCCTATTTATTGGTCAAATAGATCAGTCTGAAAATTATTCATATTCTATAGGATATGAGAAAACACATAACTGTGCACAAGAAAATAATTATTTTCTAATAGAATTATCAATGTTTGGAAGACTTGAAACTAAAGAATTATGACTAGTTACTTGAAACATTGCAATTGTATGCAAATTATTGGTGTTTGATGAGAATACTTGAAACCTTATAACTGTGTGCCATCAAATGATTATCATTATTATTATTATGATTATTATCATTTTCCTCCTTTGAAAGTTTTTCACACCGGCATTACCTGATGGTCTTCCACTGGAATTTGAGTGATAGCAAGTCTCCCCCAGTCTCCAGGACTCTTCTCAGTATTCTGGGTGATCTTAATAATGCTGTAGTTTGGATGGTCTCCACTTGTCCACTTATTTCCAAGTCCTCCAGTCCCTTTACCAATCCTTTAGTGACTATACTGAGCAGAACAATTACAATTATTATCATTATTATTATTATTATTATTATTAGTAGTAGTAGTAGTAAGCAGGAATAGTTACTTTAAACCATATAATTGTAAAAATAGTTACTCGAATCTAAAATTGTTTACTAAGGATTATTATTTGTAGTACCTGAAACTATATAACTGTGTGCAAACAAATGACTGACACTTATAACTATCTATAAATTATTAATATTAGATTAGAATACTTTATATCATATAACTGTGTGCAAAAAAACTCTTTAGAAACCACGATACAAAAAATATAATTGTAAACATACAAAGTATGCAATTCCCAAACCTCTAGGCATAAAATAACCCTCGATAGGATGACATCAAATCAAGTGGAAAAATATACATACATGCAAAATGGGAATCAACATTCTGTTGATTGTACTTAGAGAAGAAACTGAACATAATATGATTCACAAACAAAGTAAATTTTTGGAATGAACACTTAAGAGTTAGTATCCAAAGACAAACACAAAACAAAATGTCTCCTTTCAACTTTACTGCCAGACTAGTATAAATAATGCAGGCAAAATATCTTTGTAGAAATTTACTGCTCAACTGGTACACATCAGGTGATAAATATTTTAAATCTAAAAAGAATAAAAAATTGTGTTCACCAGTTGACATATTTTTAACAAGAGACAAGCTTCTTAAATTTAAAAGGAAATATATGTGCCACCTGACTACTTAAGGTCACATGACAAATTTTAACAGGAAACAAGCCTTTTAAATCTAAAATGAAATATATCTAGTTCTAAAATAAAATATACATACCACCTTATCTTAGGTCACACAACATATTTTAACAAGAGATAATACTTATCAATTCAAAATTAAATATATGTGCCACCTGACTAGTTTAAGTTACGGGATCCACACTTTTTTTATTTTTAGTTAAATTAGCTAATGTTATATACAAGTGTGTGGTTGCAAGAAAACTAAGACTGGCAAGAAGATTTAGTTTATTTCGTTTATTGAATAAATAAAATAAACAAGTGAATGAAATATCTGGCCGGCTGATGGGCGGTTATCTGGTCAGCAGCAAGCGGTTGCTTTGATCTGGTCTGACGGTGTTGTCGGGTGACGCTCTCAGCGACGGCCGACCATTCAACTGACCGTGTGACCTCCGCTTGCCCTATTTATATGTTCCCGACTTCAAACACTGGCTCCAGAAAATACTATTTGTTGAAAAAGAAATGATTGGTTTAAAAATAGACCTTTTTTTATAATTGAGAATTTTCTGGAGATTTTGAATAGACTATGCGCGGAGCCTATGCGCAAAAGCCATGATTTTCTCAGTTTGATACTAGCCGTTGTTGGGTCAACATTCAGTAGATGTTATTTTTTTCAGTCGTGTCGATGTCTGTCGGTCTGTCTTTTGTGTGTTTTAGTAGTTAGATGTGTGAAGAGTTAAGTGGGTGACTCAGAAGAGATTTGATGTTTTACTATAACACTAAGAAAACGTAAATCAGAATATTCTAGAAAAAAGGATCCAAACCTCACTTACTTAGAATATTTTTAAGCCAATCAGCAAACACATAGAGATTCGAACATTCTCGAAAAAAACGGATCAAAGATTTTTCCTAAAACCAAAAAATAGGAGCTTCAAAAATAAGTAATTTCTACGATTCTCATAGGTTAAATCAGGTCACAAATTGGGTTTACTCATACGTCTGTAGATTTGAACTTTTGTTGACCCGAAATAAAATTACCTGCTTAAACTTAGAATACATTATTTTGATCCACTCAAAGAGTATAAAAACTCAGAATTTTTTAGTTCAAGGAGGAGGTGACACACAGGCGGACACAGACGACACGAATACGATACACTTGGAAGAAAAAGTCAGATGCACTTAAATACATTAACATGTCAACAGTGGGCTTGAATGACCCATAGATTAAGTGACTTAGACATACCAGAACTCACACATACCTACACACATATGCATGTATGTAAGTACGAGTTGACCTCTCTCTTTCTCGCTGTTATTCTTGACTAAAAATATTCTTGCTTTGACATACAAACACACACCTTTGTACATAGCAAAATTTATGAACATTACTACCTTTGTATTTGGTATTTGTCCAGTTGTGATAAAATGAAATTGTTTGTTTTTTTACATTCTTGTTGTTGACAATTTTCTTTTGTCTACATTTGTTTGTACAAACTGTGTTGTATATTGTAGAACTGGCGCTCGGATTTACATCATTCCTCCACAAAGTCACATGACACAATTTAACAGGAAACAAGCATTTGAAATTAAAACTAAATATATATGACACCTGGCTAATTTAAGTTACAGGACACATTTTAACAGGAGACAAAACTTTTAAATTTAAAACTAGATATATGTGTCACCTGTTTAGTTTTAGGTCACATCACACATTTTAACAGGAGATAAGCCTTTTGAATCTAAAAGGAAATATATGTACCACTTGACTAATTTAAGTCAACATGACAAACAGTAAAATATTTATTGGAGAAAAATAATTACTCAGTTATTTATTTTTGTAGCCAACATTTGACATTTATGAAGCTTTATAAATAGGAAAATTAAAAATGTATCTATGCTGAAGCTTCAGACTTAAAATTTTTGAATTTAGAATTTCAATGAAGATGTGTACATAGCATAGCGAGTTATATAATAAAGGGATGATGTCTCTACATCTAGACTCTTGTCTGGGCATCTAAACATTATAATAGACATTTTGATTTCCTACTGATAAAATTATGTCAATCTGAAAAAAAAATTATGTAGCCAATCCCAAGACATGTTGAATAAAACACAGAATTATGCAGGTACATCAGCCTCCATTCCCACCAGACTATAATATAGTGGAGTTGCTTCTAGTAGTGGTGAGTATGCCTTGTGAAACAAAACAACATTACTAGAAGTGACAATTTTATGGTAATATCTGGTCACATAGAAAAGTGTTTCATATTTTTTCCAATTAAACTCAGCCCAGTCAGCTGGGGCTGTAGAATACACCGACTATATCTCTGCTGAGGAGTAAGACTCCCACCACTACCACCAGCGAGTGTCCTGATAAGACATTAAACTATCTGATTGCAAGACACCAGTCTTGGAGCTTTGGGGAATGTGAAGTACCCCTTCATTGCCGTTGCTCCCAGGTCCATTCTGACCTGATAGGGTCCTATCTATGGGTCAAATAGAACTGTTTGACATTTAGACTGGATGTAAACAAATGACTGATGTTCAATTGAATTGTTAACGATACCAAACTAAACCCAGTTAAACTATGTTTAATCAAATCCTAATGTTGCATATTGACCTTTGACAGACTGGTTAATTTGGGATTTCTTAAACTGGATGTTCCAGCTGAGTTAACAAGAGAACAGCAGAAGCAGGTCACGTGGGTTGAGAACCGGAAAGAATATGTTAGAGTTATGAAATGATATAAACAGAGGTACCCACAAAGAGAACAGTCAGTCATCAGTCGGGCAGTCGGAAGAGCAGTTGGTGAGTACCCAAAGGGAGGGAGCAGACCCCCCCACCCCCGATTGACCGCGGTTGAGAACCTCTTGTCAAAGAAACAAAGACGAAGGTCTTGAATATAGAAACATAATGAGGGTTAAGAAATGACGGCAGTCCTCCGTCAGCCTGTTTATCTCAGTCTCTCTCTCTCTCTCTCTCTCTCTCACACACTCTCCCTCTCTCTCTCTTACACACACACACACACACACACACACACAGAGTCAATTTCGAACCTTTCAAGAAATAAAGAAGTGAGAAAGATATTTTTATAAACCAAAGCGTTATGCATCTTCATTCCTTCATCATGCTATACAACGCAAACTGTTCCCTATTCTATTTGCAAAGCTTAGAATATGTTGAGTATGTAGCATAAATTTTATTTACATACACATATTTTAAAACTAATTAACAAAAGAAACAACTTAGAACATTCTAGAAAAAAAGGAGCAAAATCGCATACACAAAATTCGCGCTCACATATTTTTATACCAATCAAGTATTCCCCCCCCCCAACCAAAAAAAAACATTCATACCCGTTTTAATCCACTTATGGGTTATAAAAGAAAGCGATGAACCAATTCTAAACACATCACCGCTGCTGACTAAAAGAAGCCCCGCTACTGAACTGTTCCCTTATGCCACCAAAACCTGAGAGGTGCCACGCTGTCAAGCAAAGACATATTACCCTTTCTTCTTCCACCAAAAAAGAAAAAGAAGAGTTTATACCTACAGAAATTAAACAACCATCAAGTCAGCGAAAACAACAACAACAACAACAACAACAACAACCACATTGTGAGTTTTTTTGGTATATTATTCAATCTGAATAATGAATCTTTATTTTAAAGTTATTTAGGTTTTGTTTTTGTTTTGTTAGGGAAATTATTTACAAGGAACATTCACGGCCTCAAAATTTTGTTTTATACATCCGACACATCTTGCAACATCCCCGACAAGTACTTCCCTCACAGACATGTAAGACCTCCATCTAAAAAGGGTGTCCTGGATATGCCCATAAACTACATCTGGAAATGAGGTACAAATCCTGAAGCTTTAGGGAGTTTGGAATCACTCCTTCATTGCCATTACTCCCAGATCCATTCTTACCTGGGGGGAAAGGGATTGCACCTGTTAATTTGTTTCAACAATGACTCTGTTTGAGTGTTCTGAAAGATTGTTTTTTTCAGCAGAGTTCACGGGTTGAATTTTATCTTTCAGTTGATTTTAATTGAGTCTTTTTAATTTTCTTTTAATTTCAATTGAGTCCTCTCAGCCGAATTCTCGGGTTGAATTTTCTTTCAGTTGTTTAACTTCGCAGAATTTCAGTTGTCGACTTTCGTTTGATTTTAGTTTTATTTCTTGGGAAGCTTCTTGCCTGTTTGAAATACTTATCAGCTATTCAAGAAGCGAGTGACGAAACTTTTCTGCAGGCAATTTTTTGCTACCTTAACAGACTGGTCCCCGAGTACGTACTGAGGGGCCCAATAGTAGTTCTCGCCAAATAGTTGGAGGTAGCTTTTTGGTGCCGTATTGTATGGAATTACTTCTCCTTTTTCCACTCTTGCCAAATCAAGTGCTGCACGTGGTTGGTTTGAGTTCTTGTTAGGAATAAATTTGTATACTTCTAGGTTATTTAATGCTATTAAGTATTGCTGCATAACAGTAACAACTTAACAGCAATCATTTGTTCACACACATTTAAATAGATATGCATATGATTTGTAAATGAATAATTTGTAGTTAATTTCATTTCTTAAATGAGTTTGAACTAATTTGTTTGCATAGTAGTATTGATTTTGTTTTTACACGGTTAAATGTATCCTTTATTGCTAACACTTGATCTCTGACACAAATAAAAATTATATTTATCCGGAAATTGAGATTCTATCTCCTCTGGGTATGTATATTTACCAACCCCTCCGCACGGGCAGGATATGACACAAGGTCAATTTTTTTAAGCAGAGTTTAACAGGTTTGAATTCAGAGTTTTTCCTTCTTCTAGACTAGTTGCCTTCACTAAGGCTGAAGAACCTAGTCTGTCCTACTATTTACCCATAGCTGGAGGGAGAATAATTGGATTCATACCTTTCCCAAGGGTATTAGTGCTATGTTGAATGCAATCAGTCACGTCCAGGATTTGACCCCCAAGGTTCTTATATGAAGGATACCTCACAGGTGGGAACACGAGAACACAATGAAAACAATAATTGAGGAAAGAAAGATGACAAACACAAGGATACGATAACCAACAATTGAATGATTTAACAAAACGACAATATATAACGTGAAAGAAAAAGAAGGAATAGTTTTGTATGTGTGGTGTGTGCGACATTAAAGACAAGTTTGGGTTATCAAAGTCTGAGAGAATTCAAGTTACACTTATCTGGTTATATCCAGTGGTACCATGTCTTCTGAATATTGAGTCTTTCATATATCATGGTTCCTTCAATAGTCAGGTTACCATTTTACATTATAGAATACATATTTTTTAGCCTTAAAATAATCAACCACAAAAACATAGATAAAAACATTCTAGAAATTTCGGATCAAAATCGCATTAACATTGAAATTACACTTTTATATTTTTCAACCAATCAGCTAAAAACACAAAATAAGAACATTCTAGAAAATTCAGCTCAGAAACTAATTAACAGAATATATTTAGGCTCCAAAATAAATAAGTAATTATACAAATCTGATTGGTCAAGAAATGTCTGCACGCTTGAATTTCAGGACCCTCAATAAAACTGAACAAAATCCTATTTTTCATCCACTTTAGTTCCCCCTAAAAGTACAAATAACGAAGAATTTAATTAACTAAGGCATTCCACAACCAGACAGAGAGAGAGGCAAGGACACACAGGACACAGAGCGAAGAAGCATGTGACGTTCTTTTGCCGACTACCGTAACGTGACACGTTGTCGCCAAAGATGATAAAAAATGCACTTAAGAAAACAAAAGGCCCATACTTACGGTCCTTCACATATATATACACACACATACACATATGTAAGTAAAGTCAATTTTTTATCCTTTTTACTTCGGCCAACTATGGACACATTGATTCAATAGACTTTTCCAACATGTACACACGCACACACGGGTGAACAAATTATTTTTTATTGAACTGGCCATAGCTGTATTTTCAATATATACACACACGCACATAAAATGAATATTGTATTTTAATTATTTTTATCATGTTTCTTATGATTATTAGATTTCTTTTTTCTTAATATTTGTTGTTGTCGCATTCCATTTGTTTACGGGCTTGTAAAATTTGTGTTGTATTTGTGGAAAGGAAACTGAAAGTAACTCCCGTAAACTACGGAAGGTACTTAGTTCTCCACAGGTCTCCCAGCAATAATTTGGGTGTTATCCAGTAAGATGGTGGATATTTTCTGCTTACTTCACCATTATTTGCTTTGCCGTCTTTCTCTCGACATTCCTTCCTTCTTGGTTCTGCTAACTATCGTTTCTACGAGCCATGAGTTGCTTCAACCGCTTTCTGCTGCTGCTGGCCTCCAACTATGTCTATTTTGTTTTGTGCCTTTTTTTCTCCCTGGTGCCACATAGTCTTCTTTATGGCCTCAGCTTCTATATCCTGGTTGCCTAGTCGCCTCTCGTTCATTAAATTGACTGCTGCAGCTATAATCTGCCGCTGCCTTGACCCATGTATAGAGAAAGGAAGGGTGAAGGAGAGAATGGAAAAAGAAAGGGTATGCCTGTCGACCGGCACAGAACATCCCATCTCTCTCTTTCTCAGCCTCGTGCCCGTCATACACTTAAAATTCTATTCAATATTACTAATTTGTTTGCAGACAGTGAAGTGGTTACAAGTATTGCTATTTAATGCAAATATTTTTCAGAACACAATTCATTCATTTGCACACAGTCAAATGATTCCAAGTATTGTTATGTATCACTAACAATTCAGTTAGACAGTCATTTGTTTACACTTAGTTAAATGATCAAACAGTTCTATTTCAAACAATTCAGTTTAGCATTAGTCATTTTTTGGCACATACTTTAAATGTAAAATAGTTCTATATGACCTATACATAGAACCCTATCACGTACTACCACTTTGAGTCAGAGTGGATCTGGGAGCAATGGCAATTAAGGGGTATTCTGCATCCCCTGTCCCCTGTTGAAATTTTGGGAGTCATTATCAAAATCTGACTTTTAAACAAATTAACAAAACCAAAAAAAAAAAAAAAAATACTGAACTTAAAGGTCTGAATGCTAAAAATAAATAAATCAGGGCTAAAAACAAACGAAACTCTTATTACACAATTTACAAATGCTTTATTCTATCAAGTGGACAAAAACAGCTACAGCTAGGACTGCATCAAAATCCTTATGCAGAAAATTATTCATTAACAAAACATTAGACAAAGGTAAATTCAAAAATTGTATAAAAAATTACATGTCTCTTACTTCCCTGAAACCGGCTCTGCTTTTTTTTCTTTCCTACTCGGAGAAAACTTAAAATTTCTTAGTTCATGTCTGTGGGGAAAGTTTGTAGCTTAGTTGAAGACTTCTTTTTACGTTTCTTTACTCCTTTCTTTTTCTTTTCTTTCTTTTTCTTTCTTGTTGTCTGTGGGGAAAGATTGTGGTTTAGTTGGAGACTTCTTTTTTTCTTTAGTTTCTTTCTTGTTCTTTTTCATTTCTTTCTATTTGGAATTTACAGGTCCTTTAGATCTCAATTATTCCAGTTGGTTTTTTTCCGAGAGATAGCTAATAAACAAATTGACAACTTCTGGTCACGATGTCTCAGAGACTTACCCATCTCTCTAATGCTTGACCAATAAAGTGAGCTTCTGCTAAAAAATCCCCAGCCCTGCACTTCTCAGAAACTAGGACTATCTGCAAGGCCATTTAAAATAAACTTCTGCCACAAGCTATCTCTGGTACATCCTCACCCTAAGATGTGTTATGGAGAAAAGAGACCAAAATTTTACCTCCTTCTCCTACTTCCAAAAAAGAACCCTTGACTTTTCCCCCACTACAATAGCAGCAGTAAGCCCACAATGTTTCAGCCAATCCAATACAGCCTTGTCCCCTTCTGGCATACTCCAGGTGGATGAACCAAAAAAAACAAAAAAACTTACAATGTGCTACACTGTAATTAGAATAGCAAACCATAGCTCTTCTTTCAGTGAACAAGTCCTCTAAAAATTTTTTAAAATAGTTTAGTGTCATATCCAAGATCCTCATTGGGGAGGGTCTAACCCTATGTAATGATGCAGTCAGTGTATTCTACAGCCCCAGCCGACTGGACTGATTCTTACCTGGAGTGTTAGTGTCTGATAGCATGTTTCAACATTGATTCAGTAAACAAACACAATAGCCATGCTTTCTAGAGACAATTATCACACCAGTTTGCCCAAAATCTATTAAAACTTGGTAAAGGATATGTAACATTTGATATCAATGGTAATTAATGATATCTAATCCACCTCAAAGACTCAAAAAAGGGTACTTGATGCCACCTTGCTTAGCACTCAGCACTATAAGGTATGGATCAAGAGTAAAGTGGAGCAATCAATGGAATAGAGTAGAGCCCTCCCTACACCTCAGTATAGTAGCTATTAAAAAGGGAGCCTTTGGGTCACCCTCGACTAAGGTCGCCAACTTTACTTACTTACTTTAACCAGCTCAAATAAGCACATCGGTTACATCAGTTCAAGATTTGGAATTGGAAGTATTTCTTAATTTTTCTACATCCGAGAAAGAATCTTAAGAGGTTATATGAAAGAGTTGAGTTGGCACTTAAATATTCCACTGTAAATGAAGTGAACCATCTTCTACAGACTATTCCAACACATTCTCATATTTATAAATCTACTGACATTGTTGTTAATGAAGATTAGATGATTATCTACTAAACTGAGTTTCTAAATTCATTTGAACAACTAGGATTATCTCAACAGGGACTTGAACTTAAAGATGGAGCTCCAATAATGTTGCAACAAAAATTTGGATCAATCTTGACTTTGTAATGGTACCAGACTTTTGGTTAAGAGACTGATGCCACATGTTATTGAAGCCACTATTCTTACCAGTTGGGAGAAGGGAGAAGATGCTTTTATTTTGAGAATTCCCCAGACACCATCTGTAATATGATTTCGGTTTAAGAGACTGCAGTTTCCAATTCAACTTAGCTTTGCTATATCTATTAATAAATCACAAGGTCAAACACTGTCTGTAGTGGGATTACATTGAGAAGAAGACTGGTTTTCTTATGGAAAATTATATGTATGTGGCTACAGAGTTAGAAGTCCAAATAATCTTTGCATTTATGTACCTTCTAGAAAAAACAAAGAATTTTGTATACACTAAAGTATTGAGATAATGTACTGAAATTGTTTCCTCACTCTGTTATAATTAAAAATACACAAATTATACTACCTTTTCTTTTCTATTTTGTTTTTGTCATTATTAAATTGGCAACACTTTTCTGACTCAGAGATTAGTTAACTCTTGCAAAGTTTCAACATTCAACAAATGTAGTAATTCTGTGGCTGTGTCTTGGTCTATACATTTAAAGTTGTCCATGAAAGAATGACATAACATTTAATTTTAAAATCCATGATAAGATCATATTGTTTTTATCAAATTCAAATATTGTGATTGAGAAATTTCAACTTTGTGATGAAACTGATGATGACATAAAATACTTTTATTGTAGTTTTATGAAATATACAGTTTTCTAAATTAGTAATGTAAAAATTACTTGTTATTTAAATTCAAAAGGTGCTTGTGATGTAATAATTACTGTTAAAGGAAATGGACACAGTAATCAAATCCTGAATGAAGTTGTTTGCATATCATGAATGAAGTTGTTTGCATATCATATAGTGCTAATAGCCTTGGGAAAGGTATGAATCCAACAATATCCTTCCAGCTATGGGTAAATAGTAGGGTAGATTGAGCTCTTTAATCTTGGTATAACAACTAGTCTAAGAGAAGGAAAATCTCTGAATTCAACATGTTAAACTCCACTGCAAAATTGACCTTGTGTAGTATCCTACTTGTGTGGAGGGGTTGGTAAATATATATATATATGCTATCTAATTTGAAAAGTCATATTAAATAGTGATTCCATTTTAAATGTGGCGATACAGAATGAACTTACTACAATTTGATTGTAAAATCACTGTTAAAATTATAGTGTTTCCATTGAATATTGTGATTGTGAAATTTCTAAGTTTTGCTGATAACAAGAAATACATTTGTGACAGTTTCTTGGACTATATATTGTTGTAATTTGTAATGCAGAAAGGATTTTGTTTTTAATTGTAAAATCTCTGGTAAAATAATAGTGGTTCTAATAAAATGAAATATTGTGATAGCAAGTTTTTAACATTTTCATGAAACTCAAAATGACATGAAATTCATTTGTGGCAATCTTGAATTTTGAAATTGACAATGCAGAAAGTACTTTTTTAATTGTAAAATTCCTGTTAAAATTACAATGTTTCTATTGAATTAAAATATTGTGATTGGGAATTTACAGCATTTTGATGAATCTCAATTAAATGAAATTTTGGCAATCTTGAATTTTGAATTTGGCAATGCAGAATGAACTACTCATTTAATTGAAAAATACCAGTTAAAATAACAGTGATTCCATTAAAATGAAATATTGGGATCATGAAATTTCAAAATTTAATGGAATTTAAAATAACATGATATACTTTTGAGGCAGTCTCTTGAAACAGACATTCTTGAGATCAATGATGCAAAAAATTTTAATCTGAAAACCCTGTTAAAAAAACCTTACATTTTCATTAATTTCAAATTTTGTGATGGCATGGTTTCAAACCTGTGATAAGCTTAAGATGAGATGAAATACTTTTGTGGCAGTTTCTTGGTCAGCAGATATAAGTTTGTTTGTTTATCCTTTATAGAAATCAATATAGTAGCAGTTAGAACATGTCCAAAATTATTAGTATTGGCAAAATTTTATGAGAGAAGTATATATCATCATGAAAATTGACCTCTAAGTTCATTTGGTGTCACTATGGTTCACTTAACAATGATAGTTATGTTTCATATTTGTTATGTATAAATAAAAAAAACCCACATTGCTGAGGTATTTATTGAATAAGGACATATTATTTATCTTGCCACATGTTACGAAAATTCCCTTACTGGCTATATTTATCGTAAAAATCGTAAAGGAATAAAGTTATGAGTCATATGTTCAGTGCTCTTTGTTCCACATAAGTTATATCTTTTTGATCTTCCATATCTGCTTATAATACATGGCAGTAAAGCCACTTACCTCCCATCTCTAAAACTATCACAGTAAGATGAACAAGACATGCAGCACACAGCTGGAGAAGCAAGGATGAAATCATAAGTGACATTCTCCTATTGACCCCTACACATAGACGTGCCATTGTTGGTCAACTAGTGAGAATTTACCTAAAACAGGTTTACATGGTTACAGGATGCAGTTTAGAAAACCTGCCAAGAGCAATAGATAATAGGAACAGATGGTGAGAGAGTGTCAGGGAAATTTGTGCTAGCAGCATGACTTGATGATGATGATGATGATTAATCATATTCAATGTATTTGACATCCAGGCAATGGTGGGTAAATTCACAGGCTTTCATTGATCTAGAGGGTAGAGTGTTTGCCAATGGTCTGGGAAACCAGGGTTCAAATCCAGGTGCCGTCATACCAAAGACTTTAAAAATGGTACTTGATACCTCCTTGCTTAACACTCAGCAATATAAGGTACGTATCAAGGGTAAAGTGGAGCAATCCAGGGAAAGGAGTAGCACCCTCCCCAACATCTTGGTGTAGTAGCTATTGAAAAGGGAGCCTTCGGGTCACCTTTGACTATGGTCACCAACTTTACTTACTTATGATGAATGATTATGAAAATTATATATATAATTATGATTAAGATTTAATGCGAAAAGCATTTTTGATGAGTAAAATCTTTACTGTGCTATTTACTGAGGACACTGGGTACCATCTGCATTTGGTTTGGTTTAGTTTCTTTGTTTAAAGGTTTATCAACCTTTAATATTTAATATTTAATGCCAAAGCCATCCTAGAAGAAGAACAGTTGTGGTACTATTTAACCCCTAGCTAGTAAGATAAGTGGTTTTATACTTTTCATAAGGGCATTAGTTCAAAAGTGAATGTAATAGCATGACTGGAGGTCAAACTCAATATGTTATAGTCCAGTATGTTAGCATTTACGACACAGGGATTCCCCTGGGTTCCATCCAGAATACTTACCAAGAGTGATGGCTGATCATATTTACCAACCCCTCTGCTCAGGCAGGATATGACACAACGTCAATTTTTAAGTGGAGTCTAACAGGTTTGAATTCAGAGTTTTCCTTCTCCTAGACTAGTTGCCTCACCAAGGCTGAAGAGTGATGGCTGATAAGGACTGACAGCAAGAGATAGCCCAGGGAATCCATGTTGTTGGCAAGTCTTGATAATGATGATGATGATGACGAGTGTCATGGAAACAGTAAACTTAGTTTAGATTTTTAATGAAGTTGTTAGTGTTGGCTTAGTATTAATGCTGTTGGGAAATTCATGTTGAGACAAATGTCTCTTTTCTGGCATGCTATTATTGTAGATGGAGATTGAGAGAAAGTTTCGTAAGAACTTGAGCCAAACTCTTTTCATAATGATCTTACCACCGAAGCAGTAGTAACAGTAAATAGCATTAACTGACACCCATTATCCACCTTCACATAGGAAAGTGTTGGGCAGTTTAATTCTTTTCAATATAAAAACTATTTGATAAGTAGGAAGACAAAAATAATTGACTTTCCTTGGATTTGGAGAATGGCTTCCCAGGTCACATTTCCGTTGGTTATGAGAAATTTTAGACCCCTAGTTCTTTCTCTTTTTTGTCTTCATTCTTTGAATGGTGTTAAAATTTTTAAATTTGGCAGTTAATGTCTGCTTGAATCTGATTAGCTTTTTTGAAGTTGTACTGTTATCATCTGCTCCTACTGTTACTTAAGCGAGACCCACCAAGGGATCTCTCTCTTCTTTCGTTTTTTTTTCAGCATGAGCAGAAGGCTCTACCTGACTCACTCTTTTTGCTTTGCAAACTCTTGTTTATTCACCTTTGACTTTGGATATTTTTCTTGAGCAAGGGGGCTGGAGTAAAAGGCCCATTAGTTGTTTAAGCTTGACCTCTTTTCCTAACAGGATTTTTATTGTTACTGGTTGAAAAAATAAACTTACTGCAGGCTATTGTGGTTTTGGTATGCTGTCCCCTTCAAGAGAAAGTTGAGTCAAAGGTCTGGGGGCGTTATTATTGGACTTTTTGCCCACAAAGGGAGCTGTTGGTCGGGTCAGAAGATGTGGAAAAAACCTCTTTAGGCTCAACAGAAAAAAATTTGAGTTGAAACATAAAGATATTCATCTAAGAGGAGGAAGCTGTGGTCTACTCGAAATTCATTTAAAGAAATATAAAACTTCATTTTCCACAAGTCTACACTGGAAACTAGAAGAACACGGTTGTCCAGATTGATTCAACACAAGAAGGAAACACCCAGAAAAGAGCAAACCCTAAAAACAGGCTTCAAAAAGAACTTTGACATAAAATACCAAAGAAAGGTATTTATCATTAACAAAACTTAAACTGACTATAGGTGGTTGACGGCATGGCTTCGAGCAAGTCAGTCGTTATATTTCTTTATACCCTTCTTCTTTTCTTTTCTTTTTTTTTCTTGGTGGTGGGGGGTTGTTATAATATTGTCATTACTTGAATGCATGTTATTTTTGTTACCTTAAATGTTTTCGACAAGCATAGGGAAAATATGCAAAGCCGGATTTTGTAAAGTTTATTTCTCTTGAAATAAGTTACTTTATGGGAACTGGTTGTTTTTGGGTTTTTTTTAAGAAATATAGACTCTTCTCTTTCAGATACAAAGTAAGCTTTCCCATTCCCCTTTTTTAATTACTTTATTTTTTATACATTTCTTTACCCCTTCACCTAGCCTGACAGTTACTACTAGATTTCTAGGGCTAGGCAGAGATAAAGCCAAGCATATTTTTTGAATTGAACACATTTCTCATAATGGTGAAGACCTTCCAAAGTTGAGTCTTACCCTGTTTACTAAATTAGTAATAAATCTACCAAAAAGCTTTTATATACTATTTTCCTTCGGTACAGAGGAGATCTTTTTGCTTTACACTTTTCAGATTAAAAAAGTTTTTATATGCCGTATAACCCATAGATAAGTAAACCCTAAAAAATTATAATCAAGCTGTTATTTTTCTTTTAATAAGAATTTTATCATTTCTTGTTGAACAGAAACCATATAATCAAAACTGATATCATTATGCACAATTTATTGCCCATCTCAAAGCATTGAAACTTTAACAAGAAATATGAATGTGAAGCAGTCTAAAAGTAAAGATATCTTTTAGATATATTTATGCTCTTGGTGATAGAAATGTTATAATTTGGTTTTTGATTGCATTCTGATAATAAATAATAACTAATAATGTCTATTTTACTTGTCTACTGTTCCACTAGAAATAATAAAATCCTGTTATCTTTGGATTAGATGAAAATTAACTTTTTATTAAAGAAATTCTTTAAGGGGAACTTTTTAGGGGGCAATACTGTTGCTCCATCATATTCATCTGAAAAGATGAGTTCATTTTTTACAGGATTCCTGTCAATGATAATCGATTTTCCAACCACAACCGACACCAGCTTCCCGCTCTGATCATCCAGCTGCATTCTACGACACGACCGACCTCAGCTTCCTGCAACGATCATCCAGCTGCATCCTACGACTCGACCAACCTCAGCTTCCCACTACGATTGTCCAGCTGCATCCTACAACTCGACTGGCCTCAGCTTCCCGCAACGATCGTCCAGCTGCATTCTATGACTCAACCGACACCTACCCGCATCAAACATCTAGCTGTATCTCCATGACTCGACCTACGCCAGCAACCCGCATCGAACATCCAACTGCGCACATCTACGACTCGACCATACCAGCTATCGACATCACCCATCTAGCTGAAGACCAAATACAACTGCCACGGACTTTACACACACATTTGTAAATCTGACAATAAATTGTCACTTTTGTTATATTTGTTACTTCGCCTTTGTTTCCTTCATTGTCTTTGGCTGTCAATTACTCACACACATTAAACTTAAATCATTTGCGGGGTCAACATGCTTATCGGCTCCGCAACAGTCCCCTATCTATTGCTATCTTCTTTCGTATAATTCTTTTTTGCCTTCTTGTTTAAGGAGTTACATCAACAAGACAACGTGGGGTAAAAATAGAATATCCTTGGAATGGAGTCAGATAAAAAACGGTAACACAGCTTGCCCTGACCTCAGCCTGACCCCATAAGGCATTGGGACCCAACCAGCATGTGCGCTTCTTTCTAGCACCCAAGAAAAAAGGTCCATCCAAGTCAAGGTGATTAAAACTTCTGAGAGAGCTTCTCTTTTGGTCCAGGAAGCCCCTCTTTTTAGGCATGCACCAACTTCGTTTCTTGTCAGAGACCTCCGGGAAAATTGTTACTTTTGCATTTATTTATTTTTTTGTTATTGTCTTTTCTGAAATTTCTTCTTAATTCCCACACAGCAACAAGCCTGCTCAGGAGAGTGACTTCTTAGGAAGTGCAAATACAATAATCCACTTTCGCCCAATAGGTTAGACTAAGCAAAGTAATGAGAGTCGGAAACATTGTATATGATTGAAATACATTTTGATCGCCAAGGGGGCCCTCATAAGAGTTCAAATTTCAGGGCTCCAAAAATGTACGTCTCATGTAAATGACCTTATAAAACCTTAAAATATACAATACTATTAAAATTAATCATATCGATTTTACGTATGAACGATTGAAATGCATTTTGATTGCAGGGGGTCTCTGTAATAGTTCAAGTTTTGAAGCCACCAATATGTAGGTCTGCCACTTTGTCTACAAACTCTGTGAGTCACACTAATGTACATATATTGGAAAATATATAAACTATTATTTAAGTCGTTTACGAACACAGTAAAAAATATGGAACAGATTTGCGTCACTACAAAATGAACAAGTACAAATTATATCTAATATTGTATCAAATATTTTTAGTAGATTTAGCCCATCTATTTTAACGAATGAATTATTTACGCTTATTTATTTATATGAATAATGTAGCCTTGGGCACAAAGGCTATTATTTACTTCTTGGTATGCAAATAATTTCATACCGGCTTTAGTATTTTAACCGTGTAGTTTAACAGGAAGTTTTGAAAACTAAGGGAAGTAACTCCAATTGTTTTTTTTCCCCTTCATTGTTAGTATCTTGTCGGTGTTCATTTCTTTCTTTGAGTAAAGATTTATTTAATCAAAAAATACTATGAAGGTAATAGCTCTGGTCAGTGGGGGCAAAGATAGTTGCTACAATATGGTCCAGTGTGTGGCTGAAGGACATGAAATTGTTGCTTTGGCCAATTTACGGCCGCCAGACAAAGATGAAATGGATAGTTATATGTTTCAGGTAGGGAATGTCCACGCTTTTTTGGGGTGGGGGTTTGAGTCTGTACTGAACGAACTGAGAAAAGGTAAAAATGAATATCATTGGCATTTATTTCAATTAACGATCGTAAAATAATAGCTTGAAGTAGAAAGTTGGTTTACCATTGGAAAATAGCTTTTTCTTATGTATTTGATTTAGATCTTGCTATTTTGTCAAACAGATTTTTTTAATTTTCTTTTTTCATTCTTTAAAAAAAAAAGGAGGTGGTCATAAAAATAAGTTTAGTTGACAATATACACACAATGCATAATTGGACATTGATTTTGTGTCCGAATTTTAGAACATTTGTCTAGTGTTCTTAGATTTAATGCAAAGTGCCTAAACATAAAATGTTTAGTTTACAGAAAGAAAAACTTAGTATTAGTTCTGGTTTAAGTGAAAGGAAAAAGAAAACATATTTTCAGGGTTTTATGATAACGAGGCTCACCAGTAGGGGATAGAAATCTACATTTAGTCGGCATTGCGACTTGTAAACTAGTGTGTATTAATTTAAATTGTGTCGTATTTTTTCACGAGATATAATGCTTTTCTTCCGAACCTTATTGAACATTTTTACATCTTCGAAAAAATGATATCCCCTGTAGGAGTTAGGCTTAGGGTACGCTGGGTTCATTCATTGCTGAGAGGTAAGAGTCTGTCCTAAAAGGATGAGATTAAACTGCATCTGATGGTGAAACTCTCATCCTGGTGCTCTGGGGAGTATGTAGTTTCCATTTATTACTCCCCAGGTCCATTCTGTCAGTCATATAGTAATTTACCTAGCTTTTCGCTCACTTGTGGCACAAAGCCGCATGAATGAGGCACCCAATGAGACTCGAACTCATTCGTGTAGGTTTGCTAGACTAGTTTGCTAACCATTATACTACCCGATGTTTGAAAATTATTCCTATTCGATAGGACCGTGTGCAAAAAAAAAAAGAAGGAAAAACACGCGCACACACGCACACACACACACACCTCTAAAGAAACTTCACGAAAATGTAAATATAAATCTGATTTCTACACATAAAGTAATCCTATGCGGGTTGATATACCATTAAGATTAATTTAAAAAAAAATGAGTCAAATATGTAACAAAAAACAAAATGCCAGTAGAAGGTGCTCTTCCGAAAAAAAAAAAGTTGTCATAAAGAAAGAAAAGTGAAAAATTTTTTTTGTAGGCTCTTGGGGGGATATATATATATATATATATATATATATATATATATATAGTACAATTAAATTTCCGATATTTTTGGGGAAGATGATAGCACAGTTGTAAGCAACAAGCTGTTAACCTGGCAGAATAATAATTTACTAAATAAATGTGTACACAACTCGATTCTCATGACTGGGTATCCCTCTAATGTCGCCTTTTTGGGGATCTGGGAAGAAGTTATTAAGCATTTTTCGTTGAAACCTTAGACAATACTCCTTTTAAAGCACTACTTATCCAAGTTGGTCTCGCCAGAAAAAAGAAGAAAAAAAGATCAGGGAATTTTGAAATGTGAATGGCACTTCTGATTTTAGCTGACTACCTACAAAGAAGCAATGATTTTCATAAATTAATTTAAACAAACGAACCTCACATACCAACAAATATATATATATATATATATATATATATATATATATATATATATATATATCGGACCCATCTACAAAAGAAAAAATACCTACTAATGTCATTTTTTAATCATTCAAAGTTAATCTAACTTCACATTTTTTAAACTTAATTACGAACAATTTTATAATTAGTTTATTTTTAATTAATAAAAGAAAGATCCATCACGAACAATACTCAAATGATTAAAAATGATTTTAAAATATTGACTTTTTTCTTGCCCAGTAGGAATTAAGTTTTGTTCAATTTTATTAAAAAAGATGTCCAAATATTTAAGAGTGCTTTATCAGTAATTTTCAAGAGTATAATTGACAATACTAATTGAAAATTATCCTTTTTTTATTGTTGACTGATTTTGACGGCATTTCAACCCGTCAAGGATTATTTTATACTGAGAGGTTTGGAAATCGCGTTCATTGTATGTTTATATTCACATTTTTTGTGTAGTTTCTCAAGAGTTTTTAAAATTTAATATATATATATATATATATATATATATATATATATATATATATATATATATATATAAAATCAAATTCAAATAATTATTAAGCAAGTTTATTTGACCCATATATAGGACCCTACTACTCTGGGTCAGAGTGGACCTGGGAGTAATGGCTATGAAGGCGTATACTGCTTAGAAAGAGATATGGTCAGCATATTCTGACTCCGAACCTACCCCTTTTGAAAAAAAGAATATTTCTGAGTATCAAAGTAAAAAGAATGAATAAATAATAGTGAAAGTTTTTGATTACGATCAAAGTTTCACGAAAAGAAAAAAATGTTTATTTTCAAGTGTGCAAAAACTTTCGATCAAAAACCGATTTTTAAACAAGTCTCGTGTTTATACACACACGCACTCAGAGCGCAAAGAACTTTATCACGCAAGTATTATTTTAAAAGTGTATTTTATGAATAAATTTTAAAGGTGTTATATATATATATATATATATATATATAATTATTTTAATGGTGTATATGTATAAATCGGTTTCTTTCGTTGAAGTAAAAACCTCTATCATTTTTGTTGGAGGTGGAGATAAGAAAAAATGACTCAATCCATAATTATTCTTTTTCTACACACTACACAGGACATTAAGCTAAGTCATGGGCGCCTCACATAATGTAACTATGGTTAGTATTATTAGCAAGTTACGCTAGCAAAGTTAAACCATTACGACCAGTGAGTTCGATTCTCACCGGGTATCCCCATACTTGTGGCCTTTATTCAACATCAAATTCTCAGCTGACTGCCTTAGACTGTAGTAAAAAGTAGTGTATCATGTGCTGGACTGTAACATCGTAGGAAGCGAGTTCGAATTCCAGCTGCACTATTACATACCCTTGGAAGCGGTATGGACTCTTTCAACATCTTTACGTCAGCTGCGGGTTAAATAATATCACTATTGTTGTACAAGGATTGATTTGCCATTGAATAACTCCTGAAGGTGGATATACCATTAAAAAAACAAAAGAGAATGAATGAATGAATGAATCTTTAAAAGAAACACACATCGTGTAACTCAAAAAAAACGTTACGTTAAAATAGGATAATTTTCGCCCACGTGACGTGAAACTTCGGCCCAAGTTTTAAAAAAATCGTAAATAATTTTGTTTGTTTTCTATTTAGAAGAATTTCTTCTATTTAGGGAATTTGTCAACTTGAAAATAATTGATAAAAAAAAAGTATTTAAAAAAAAAAAAAAGAATTGGAGAAATAGTTTTCCCGTCATACATCAGTTATCTATCTTGAGTTAAAGTTGTCTTTGAGCTGATGCCGACAGAAAGTCAGACCATTTTCACCATTATTTAAAAGACAGGACACCTCTGTCTAATTCAACAAAACAAAACAAAAAAAAAACAATTTCAAATTTCCAGTGGTGAGGAAAGTCCTCTTGAATGGAAAGCGACTAAAATCATTCGCGAATTTCTCATTTTTCATTAAAAAAAAAAAAAAAAGTGTTTGAAGCAGGACCCCGCATTATTACTTGTGCCGAAAGTAATAATGCAAACAGTGAAAGAAAGAAAAAAATTAAAAAACGATAAACAAAAGTAAATTTTGACTGCTGGTTAAAAATAATTGTTCACTATCGGCGAGGCTTAGAATACGCTAACTGTATTCTCCCCTGCAGAGGGGTAACCCCCACTCCTCAGGGAGGTATCCTGGTTATGAAACTAAATTGCATCTGATACTCCAATTCTGAAGATATGGGGAATTTGGAGTTACCCACTCATTGCCATTACTCCCTGGTCCACTCTGATCCGAAGTGATAGTACTTGTAAGAGTCCCGTCTATGGGTTAAATAGATCTATTTAAAATTATTTGTATTCAGTAGGACAACACAGGAGGAGGGAGTCCCTGTGGCTAACGTGTTGAATTGCAGCATCGTAGTTAGTGAGTTTGAACTCTAGTTGCACTATTACATTCACTTTCAGATTTGGGAAAAGTATGACTCCTCTCACCCCCCGGCTATCTATGAGTTAAATAATACCCCTACTGTTTTTCTACAAGGATCTCCTTAGCATTAAATGACCAATGAAGATTGATATGTCATTAAACAAATCAAATATATAGAACTTTGCACACACACAAAAAAAAAACTCTTCAGAAACAACACAAAAAATTTAAATATGAATGAATAATCAACACAATTCTCTAACCTAGGGGTACAATAATTCTTGACAGGTTGATATGCCATTAAAATCACTCAATCAATTATAAGATAGTTGTTTGTTGGGGATCTCAAATAGAGGCCTTAAATTTTAGTATTAAGAGCATTTTTTTAAGCATTGAAATATTTTTCCTTTATTATTTTTGCTATTGTTAGCATAGACACAAATGTTGCTGAAAAATACGACAAATTGAATAAAACTATCTTAAACCAATGCAAAAAAAAGTCTTATTTGATTTTATGAAGAATCCCTACCCCAGCTTTTAAAAAAGTTACCAGTCTCTCTTTTATTTATTTGATTTTTTTAAAGTCTTATTTTTTTAAAAGTTGGGGGTTCAGTTTACAATGGATAATTATTTTTTCAGAACTAAGAAAATTTGTTTAAATCATATCTATTTGTGTGAGTGTGTGTGTGTGTGTAATATATATATATATAACCACTCAAAAGTATTTGGCAACTCCTCCAAATTTTTATTTCTCATTGTAAAAGTGTTATTTTTAATGAAACAAGTTAAGCACCATAATGTTGCTGTTTATTATACTAAATACTAGTCTTCCTCAGTAACTTTGACTTAAGTATAACCAGATATTAGGGAAAAGAGAAGCGTCCTCCCCTAAACCTTGGTAAAATAGCTATTGAAAAGGGAGCCTTCGTGTCACCCTTGACTACGGTTGCTAAATTTACTTAAATTTACCGGACATTGGCATGATGGTTAGAGTGTTCGCCAATGGCCCGTGAAACCTGGCTTCAATCTCAGGTCGAGTCACACCAAAGACTCAAAAAATGGTACTTGATGCCTCCTTGCTTAACACTCAGCATTATAAGGTATGGATGAAGGGTAAAGTGGAGCAATCCAGGAAAAATATATATGTATGTATATATAAACCCCAATACTAGAAAAATAACAAGGGGTCTTGAAAAAATAAAATTAAAAATAATAAACAGTGTTCTATGGTCTTTAACAAAATTTGCTTGAATACATATATATTTCTATATGTAAATACTCTATCATTGATATTGAGCACTATTAACAATACTGAAACATTTGGTCCTCCATCAACTCACCAAGTGAGCTAGTATGTAAGTAAAGTTGGCGACCATAGTTGAGGGCGACCCAAAGGCTCCCTTTTCAATAGCTACTACACCAAGGTGTAGGGGAGGGCGCTTCTCTTTTTCCTGGATATTTCTTTTGTCTTTCCCTCTCCTAACCACTAAAGTGTTGAATTATGGCCAATATATAATTTTGGGGACTTAATTGTTCTGTAAAAAAAATGTTCAAGCAAATGACCGAAACTTACTCTTATGTGAATGGTAAATGTAAATATTACATTCTTATATAACATTTTTTGTATATTACAGAAGATTTAATGGATATTTTCATGGTTGAACTATTCTGGATGAGCATTTAAATTCCTTTTAAATATAAACATTCCTATTTACAATGTTAGCCATTTAATCAAGTGACATTGGCATGCTTTTGATAGACATGCAATTAGAATATAAGAAGCTTTTGGCATTGTAGTTATTGTCATAGGAAATGGAACCATTCAGATCCTGGACGAGGCTGTCTGCATTTCACATAATGTTAATACCCTAGGGAAAGGTATACATCCAACCATTCTCCTTTTAGTTATGGCTAAATAGTAGGGCAAACTGGGCTCTTTAGTCTTGGTATGGTAACTTGCCTAAGAGAAGGAAAACTGAATTCAAACAATTGTTGCCCTGCTTAAAAATTGTCTCTCTGTTGTATTCTGTTGTGGTGGAGGGGTTGCATAAATACAGTTTGGATATCAAGTTCTATTCAGAATTCAATTGACAGTTCTTCTGATATACCTCTCTATCATCTGGGGCTGTAGAATATACCGACTACACCTCTGCAGAGGTGTAAGACTCTGCTAACAATGAATGTCCTAGATTTGATGCTAAACCATCTAATGGTAAGGCTCCAGTCCTTAAGCTTTGGGAAGTGTAAACTGTCCCTTAATTGTGATTACTCCTAGGTCCACTCTGTCCTGCAGTGGTTGTACTTGGTAGAGTCTCATCTACTGGTCAAATAGAACTATTCTACCATTTACTATATTTGAAACCAATTGACTATGTGCAAACAAGTGATCAGTATCAAATTAGATTGGAATACTTGATGAATAGAATTACAATTGTTGAATAGCAATACTTGTAACCATTTAACAGTGTGCAAACAATAAATAGCCATACTGTAGGTCAAATAGAACTATTTAGCCTCATTAAATTGAGTTCTCCAGCAGTGTCCTGCATGTCTGGTTAGGAACGAGCTCATAAGTGATGTACTCCTATGGACCCCTTCACATGGCCAAGCAAAAGCAGGGCGACCAGCTCAAACCCACATACAGCAGCTCTGTGAGGATACAGGGTGTAGCCCTGAGGACCTGCCGGAAGCAATGAATGATAGGGAGGGGTCGAGAGAGGGTTAGGGATATCCGTACTGATGGCACAACAAGATGATGAGATGGATGATGAAATTGAATTATTAGTATTAAATAGCAATGTTTGAAACCATTTAAGTGTGTGTAAATGAATGGATAATGTTGACTAGAATTATTAGTGTTAGATAGCAATACTTGAAACCATTTAACTGTGTACAAACAAATGAACTCTGACTCATTTAAAAATAATGTTACCGAGAAACTATTTGCTTACAAATCATATATGTATAAACAGGATTTGCCATAAAATAATCATAAAAAGTTGATATGCCATTAAACCAACTTACCTAACCTAACCTAACCTCTTATAGTAACATTTTGCCCAGTTGGCTGGGGCTGTAGAATACACTGACTGCACTTCTACAGAGGAGTAAAACACCCCTCCCCAACGAGTGTCCTGGATATGACACTAAACAATCTGATGGTGAGGTTCCCGTAATGAGGGTGCTTTGGGGAATGTGGAGTACCCCTTCATTGCCATTGCTCCCAGGTCCAGAATGGTAGCACCTGAGATAGGGCCCTATCTATGGGTTAAATAGAAATAAACTGCATACTTATACTAAATTGAATTGTTTGAATTAGGTCTTTTTTACTAAACTGAATTGCTTGAAATAGAAATATTTTTGACAATTAAACTGTGTACTTATGCTAACCTGAATTGTTTGAAATGGAACTGTTTTTGACATTGAAACTGTACTTACGCTAAACTGAATTGTTTAATATAGAACTCTTTTGACATTTAACTGTGTGTAAAGAAAATTTATACTCATACTAAACTGAATTGTTTGAATTGCTTGAAAAAGAAATGTTTTTGACAGTTAAACTGTGTACTCATGCTAAACTGAATTGTTTGTATGAAAATGGATTTGGCATTAAATAACCCACAAAGGTTGATATGCCATAAAACCCAAACAACCAACTAACAACCTTATAGCAACATTATTGATGATTGTGTATAGGGTCTAAGATAGTTGTTTGTTTTGATGTTTATAGACCAAGGAGTGAACCTAAACTAAAATCTTATACCCAAATTCACTGATTTTAAACAGGAACAAAACTGTAAAAAGAGATGTGCATATGTGTTAGGAAAACAAAATACTGTCCATTTTACCTACTTGGCAATAATGTCCTTTGAGTTTTGTTTGTGATCGCTATTTACCTATATGTTGTACAGCCCAGTCAAGTGAAGCTGTAGAATATGCCGACTGCATCTCTACAGAGAAGAAAGACTCTCTCCACCAACAAGTGTCCTGGATATGACACTAAACCATCTAATGGTGAGGCTTTAGTTCTGGAGCTCTGGGGAATATGAAGTACACTTTCCTCCCAGATCTACTCTGACTTGAAGTGGCAGTACCTGTAAGAGTCCTGTCTATGGGTCAAATAAAAATGTTCAACCATTTAACTGTGTGCGAATAAATCACTGTTAAATTGAATTGTTAGTGTTACATAGGAATTCATGAAACCATTTAACTTTGTGCAAATTAATGATTAATATTAAATAGAATAATTGGTGTTAGTTAAATGGTTTCATTGGTCTAGTGGGTAGAGTGTTCGTCAATGGTCTGGGAGATTGGTATGACGCAACCTGGGATTGAACCCAGATCTCTAAAAATGGTACTAGATACCTACTTGCTTAACACTCAGCAATATAAGGTAGGTATCAAGGGTAAAGTGGAGTTATCCTTGGAAATGAGTAGCGCACTCCCATACACTTCGGTGTAGTAGCTATTGAAGAGGGAGCCTTCTGGTCACCCTCAACTATGGTCGCTAACTTTACTTTTTAAATGGTTTCAAGTATTCCTATCTATATGCAAAAATGAATTATTGGTATTAGCAATATTTGGAATAGTTTAACTGTGTGCAAATAGCAATACTTGAAACCATTTTACTAAGTACAAATAAAACAATTTCTGTGAGCATTACTTGAAACCACTTCCCTGTGTACAAACATGATTGATATCAACTAGAATTATTAGTTTTATGTAGCAATCTATGAAGCTATTTAACTTTATGCAAGCAATAGCAATACTTGTGTGCGAATGAATTAGCTTGAACTGATTTGAAAATAAAATTACCTACAAACTATTCACTTATAAATCATATATCTATATCCATTTAACATTTTGATATTGTATTTATATTGTAAGTAGGACTTCTGTCATTTAAAATCCTTGAAAATCAATATCTTAAAAATCAGACATATTGTCTGGTTGTATATTTACCCAACCCCTTCACCATAAGCAGGATGCAACACAAGGTCAATTTTTAAGTGGGGTAAACCTGGCTTGAACTCAGTTTTCCTTCTAGATTGGTTATCCAACCAAGGCTAAGGAACCCAATCTGCCCTACAATTTACCCAGAGGAGAATATATGGATTCATGGCTTTCACAACGTGAAATGCAGTCAGCATCATTCAGGGTTTGAACTTGGTTTGCTCGTTCCATTTCTTGTGACAACTACTAAATATGAAAATGTATCAAAATTTTTCTGTTAAAAAACATTTTTTTCCTTTTCAGACAGTCGGTCACCAAGCTATTGAACTGTATGCAGAAGCGATGGGTCTTCCACTTTTCAGAAGAACAATTGAAGGTTCATCTGTCAAAACTGAAAAGGATTATGAAATAACTCATGGGGATGAAGTTGAAGACATGTATGAATTGTTAAAGATTGCCAAAGAAGCTGTCGAAGCTGATGCTGTTTCTGTGGGAGCCATTCTCTCAGACTACCAGCGAATTCGAGTAGAAAATGTCTGTAGTCGTTTGGGACTGACAGTTTTGGCTTATCTCTGGCGCCGAGACCAAGCAGAACTTCTTCCTGAAATGATCCGGGCTCAGACTGGATCGATTATCATCAAAGTAGCTGCCATGGGTCTACTACCAGACAAGCATCTGTCTCTTTCTTTAGAAGCCATTCATCCAACCATGGTTCGCCTGAATCGAGAATATGGACTCAATATCTGCGGGGAGGGTGGTGAATATGAGACATTTACCCTGGATTGTCCCTTATTCAAGAAAAAGATTGTTGTTGATGAGTTTGAAAATGTTATTCATTCGGATGATGCATTTGCCCCTGTTGGATATGTAACATTTAAATCGCTTCACCTGGAGGAGAAAAATTCTGAGCCAGCAACATCCGAGGAATTGGCTCAACTTTCTATCAAACATAGTCGATCTCTGATTAGGGAACTCTTCTCTACTGAAGCTCTGGAAAACCTACCTGTGATACCCTATCAAAAAGAAACAGATCCAGAACCTATACCTGGTATTTCTATTACTCCTCCTATCATTAAAGAATCAAATGGACATTTTTGGATTAGCAATATTCTTGGACATGGGGATTCTATTAGTGAGGCTAGCAATCTTTTGATAGAGTCCCTTTATCAAAGTCTTTCTTCTCTTTCTGCTGATCCTAAGGATATCTATGCTGTGAATCTCTACATGAAATCTATGTCTGATTACTCTGTAGTGAATGGTGTCTACAAATCTTGTTTTGGATACAACCCACCTGTTCGAGTTTGTGTTGAAGCTGACCTTCCAGAAAATTTCTTTTTGATGATGGATATTGTTGGCAGTTGCAGCAATGCAAACTTGGCCCGTCACACAATGCATGTGCAAGGACTATCTCACTGGGCACCTGCAAATATAGGCCCCTACAGCCAGGCAGTGAAAATCGATGACCAGATATTAGTGGCTGGTCAGATTGGACTTTGTCCAGCCACAATGAAACTAGTAAGTCAGGGGTTTGTTGCAGAGGCCAGATTGTCTTTGAGAAATGTACAAAGAATACTTGTTGCAATGAATCCTGATATTTCTTTAGAGAACGTGAATTTGTGTATTTGTTATGTAACACAAAAAGATTTTATAGAATTTGCCCAAGAAGAATGGGACCATGCAGTAAGTACATCAGACAAAGAAAACCTCTGTGAGGATTCCTTGAAATTCACATACCCATTGGTTGAATTTGTTGTTGTCCCAGGCCTGCCGAAAGGGGCATTGGTTGAGTGGCATTGTCGGTCATCAGAAAATCAATCAGGTGTGATCACAAAGCACAAGAGCGTGACAACAGATTGTAACCTTCATTTTGAGTATCAGAAGCTGCCTAAAAGTGGGTTCTTAGTACTGAGAGGTACCGTTTTGAAAATGTCTTCAGTTGAGAATGACAAACTTTCAGTTTTAGATATAGTTTCAGATTTTTTCTTACTTTTCAATGAGATACTTAAGGAAAATAATTTAGACTGGAAAGACGTTCCTCTTATGAAAATTATGTACAGGAAAGATTGTTTTGATTATGAGAATTTAAGATCGGTACTTCATGGCTGTCTCCAAAAGAACTACATGGTCACTCCATATACTCTCTTACCAGTACAAAGACTGACAGACTTTTCTTGTATTCTGAGTGTTGTTCTCTAGAAAAGAAAATAAAATGGCAAAAAATTTCATTTATACTGTTAAATTATTGAAAGGAGTTGAAAATTATACCACAAGCAAGGATTTTAGTGATTGATGTAGGGATTGATTTTAATGGCATGTCAACCCATCCAGGGTTATTTTATGCTTCGAGATTAGGGAATTATGTTCATTGTATGTTCATATTTACATTTTTTGTGTTAAGTTTTTTTTTTGCACACAGCCCTATCAAATATGAATAATTTTTAACCAGACCCATTTGACCTATAGATGGGACCCTAAATGGAACCCTAACAGGTATTACTCCTTTAAGTCAGAGTGGATCTGGGAGTAATGGTAATGAAGGGGTGATTCCACACTCCTTTGAAGGAAAATAAAAATGGCAAGAAATTTTATTTATACAGTTAAATCATTGAAAGGAGTTGAAAATTATGCCAAAGGCAACGATTTTATGTTTATTCTTTCTGAAGGCCAAAAGAAGCGATCATAGAATTCAATTTCAGTATTGCTCATAAATAAGTATCAAGAGTTACAGACAAAAAATAAAGATACAAATATAGTATCCCCCCTTCCCCCTAATATGTACACCTCTAACAATTCTTTGTTTTATAAAATGTTAATTTTTTTAAGTGAAAGATACCAGGATTTTATTTATCATCATCATCTTCATTATGACATACTGACAGTACAGATTCCTTAACAAACTAAGCATAGCTTAGATTTGGCACAAGGCTGCAGTGTGGCATCCAGTTAGAATCAAACTTACTATTCATTATGGCCTAGTTAGCTGGGGCTGCAGAATATATCAACTGCAGCTCTGCTGAGGGGTAAGGCCCCACTGACAAGTGTCCTGGATATGACACTAAAAAATCTGATGGAGAGGCTGGTTGTGGTAGTACTTGTATGGGGTTCTAGTGGATTTGGTTTTTAGTTTCATAGGTTATGAGTATTTGGGTTTAGTGTATCTAACTCAATTTGTTTCTTCTCTTCCCTAATTAACTCATTGGCATCTTCTGTGTCTGTAGAAGGCTGCAAAGGAATTACTGAAGGAAGGAAGAAAAACAAGACAAAGATAGGAGATGCCTTTTAAATTTCAACCTTATTTCTGGGTTCAATTTTGAAGTGAGGAAATGTCTTCCTGGATCATTAGAGGACAGTCATGTCTCCCAAATAAGGCATTAAAATGTACTAGTTGTTTTCACTAATTGATAAGTCTAAATTTGGTGTTTTTAGTAGAGGGTGATAAGTCCAGTTGGTGTTTTTAATATAGGCTATTGCTAGAAGAGTCATGGTTTTATGTCAAGTATGGGACTTAGGTAGACACATGCGCTACCTGCTAGCAGCCGAGAGAAAGAAGGTCCATCTAGTATCAAAGCTAAAGCTGAAATGAGAATGTTTTTTTTCTAGTGCCGGTAAGTGTCTTTCAGGCATGTGCAATTCCTACTTGCTGTTAGGGGCTTCTGGGAATTGCTACCATGAATTTATTTTATTTTTTCTAACCCCTAGACTTGTCATGGTTCCATTAAAGGTTCAAATAGGTCTATTCAAAATTTTCTGTATTTGATAGGATTGTGCTTGAAACAAAAAAAAAAAAAGAAATGGCTACACAAAAAAATGTAAATATTAATGTACATTGCACTCATTTCTGTAACTTCTAGACATAAAATAAACCTAGATGAGTTGACATGCCATTAAAATCAATCAATCAATCTTTTGTATTCCATTTCATTTTTTAACAAAGGAATTTTAAAATTTTTATCAAATCAATAAAAAAAAAAGTGAACTCTAACAGTAAAAAATTTAATAAAACTAGCAAAAATATGTTTCCTGAAGGTACAAGTATATAACTTTTAATGTTAAAAAATATATCAGAAATTCGAAGAAAACTAATTAAAAAAAGAATATATAAAAAGATTACTTACTTTAATTTGATTGATCTTTATATAAAATAATACATTGGAATGCTTTTAATACATTTGATAATAAAACAATAATATTAGAAATCTATAACACCAAGTAATTATTATTATTCAGTATATTTGACTATTGATCTCATCTTTATTGCTATATTCACAACATTTCGACTGAATCTATTAAATAAATATGAGGTCAATAGTTTGAATAGTCTAAGTAATTTAGACAAGTAGTAACAAGTAATTATCTATTAAACCTGATTTTGTTAAGACCAATATGCATATAATTCACACTGTATACTATGTAAACCTTTATTTTTTTAGTGATATATAACACACATTGTAAGATTTTAAACACATTATGTAGGCTGTTTTAAGGCAAATCTAACTCAGCTAGACTTCAAGATTAAGTAATCATTTAACTATCATTGAGAATATAACATGAATATTCAAGGGAATTGTGACATTGGTGGTGATGTAGTTTCTGTTACAGACAGACATATAATCTCCATTATCTTAAGCTGTAAACAATAATAATGATTTTGTAAACAATTAAATCATATTGTGAATTGAATTCCCATGACCTGAAAATCCAGTGAACACCTATGTATGACATACGAAAACACTGGACAGACGTTTTGACCTTATTAGGTCTCATCAGCAGTGTATACCGTGATCTCCACCACTGGAGATTGAACCAGCGACCACAGATTGCAGAGCTGAAACTCTACAACTAAGCCATGAGTCCATATCACACACAAGTGACAGCAAATTAACTAGTTTTGTTTAAATGATGACATCTTTGGATGTTTTTGTGGAATTAATTTCTGATTTAAGATTTATAAATAACATACTGTGACACTGTAAGTTGAATTGTGGGGTGTTGCCCTGAAGACCTGCCAGAGGTGATGAACGATAGGGAGAAGTGGCGAGAGAGAGTCAGGGATATCTGTGCTAGCGGCACAACATGATGATGATAAATTGAATTACCATGACCAGAAAATCCAGCAAGCACTGTGCTCAACATATGGAACAACTGGACAGCTGTTTCAACATTAAGTTTCATCAGCAGTGTATACTGTGATCTCCCCCACTGGAGATCAAACTAGCAACCATAGAATGCAGAGCTGAAACTCTATCGCGAGCTACTGGTTGCTCGTTCAATCTCTAGTGGGGGAGATCACGGTATACACTGCTGATGATACCTAATAAGGTCGAAACAGCTGTCCAATGGTTCCGTATGTCATGTGCAGTGCTTGCTGGATTTTCTGGATATGGTAATTCAATTTATAATATATAATTCCTCTATTTAAAAAAAAACGAAATGCATGTATATTGTGACACTACATGATCTTCTGCTCCTGAGCGCACGGAAGAGCAATATGTATGCACATTACAGGTGTAACATATATGTATTTATATGCATATTTGTATGAGTGTGTGGACATAATTAGCATTTATGTATGTACATGGATATTTGTGTACAGTAGTATAGATAGGGAGATGGGCGGATTTCGATAGATAATAGAATAGGAAAAGGAGGATTTCTTGAAGGGGATGAAAAGGTTAGTCTCTGAGCCCAGTAGAGGTGCAGTATTTTATAGCCCCAGCAGATTCGGCTAGCCTTTTGGAAACAATCATGATGATGTGGAAGGAAGGAGACATTAACTTGCCAATGAGAGACTGGGTAGGCTGCAACAATATCATATTTACCAACCTCTCCGCTTGGGCAGGATATGACACAAGGTCAATTTTTAAGCGAAGTTTAACAGGTTTGAATTCAGAGTTTTCCTTCTCCTAGACTAGTTGCCGCACCAAGGCTGAAGAACCCAGTCTGCAACAATATATTGCCACAATATGACATTCAACTGATACATCTCTAATGCTTGTAACTTATCAAGTCAATTTATAATTTCCTTTGAAAAAAAAAAAATGACACAAAGAGAGAGAATAAAGAATCTTTATTGAAAAAAAAATGATTATCTTACAAGTAGCAAAATAAATATTATGAATAACCAATACATGTTTAAAAGCAGCTCGTATTCACCTGCTAGTAGCTTTAGTCAGCAATGATTTCTGTACACGCTGTTAAAATAAAGAAAAGAAAATCAAATTACATACATATATATATATATATACACACACACACACATTGTTTTCTATTTATACAGGTAAAAATCTTGTCTGATCTTCATTTAATCTGACATAAATATTGTATTCACATTAATAGTATTTCTACTAATCCATGGTACTTCAACGAAATGCTAAGTGTATAATAAGTGAGTTAAATACATTTTGGTTTGGTTTGGTTTCTTTGTTTAATGGCATATCAACCTTTGTAGGTTATTTAATGCCAAAGCTATTCTCCTAGAAGAACAGTAGTGGTACTATTTAACCCATAGCTGGGAGGATAAGGGGGTTCATACCTTTCCCAAGGGTATTTGCCCGAAAGTGAACGTAATAGCGCGACTGGAGTACGAACTCGCTTACTACGATTCCACAGTCCATCGCTTTAACCATTACACCATGAGGACACCCCCCCTAAATACGTTTTGCATATTTCTAACTGCAGTGGTTGGAAACCTATGGCCAGAAGACTGTAGCCTTTAAACCTTCCATGGCCTTGTCAAAGGACCAATTAAAATTGTGCATCTACTTTAGAACCTGATATTCCAATGTTTTCAAGCAAAAAGTAATTTTTTTAAGATTTATGTATGAATGACTTTTTAACTCATTCACACATGCATCTCATTATTTCATTAAAAATGGTAAAGTAATTCTGTGGGTTAAGTTAACAATATACATATTTTTTTAAAGTAAGTAAGTAAAGTTAGCGACCATAGTCGAGGGTGACCCGAAGGCTCCCTTTTCGATAGCTACTACACCAAGGTGTAGGGGAGGGCGCTACTCCATTCCCTGGATTGCTCCACTTTACCCTTGAACCGTACCTTATAATGCTGAGTGTTAAGCAAGGTGGTATCAAGTTCCATTTTTAAAGTCTTTGGTATGACTTGACCTGGGATTGAACCCAGGTCTCCCGGGCCATTGGCGAACACTCTAACCGCTGGGCCAATGTCCCGGTCTTCTTTTTTTAAACTGTCTTCTTATTCACATGGATAATAGCAAAAAAAGTTTCAGATAAATAATTAAGAATTGATAATCAAATTTAAAAAAAAAAAACCGAGAAGAGACCCTTACGATACTGAAGATCCGACTTCGGATTCGGTTGCTTCTGTATTGTGTAGCACGATTTGAAAGAACTTTTTGTTGTACGACTTCAGGAAGCTTCTTGTATAATCTGCAAATTAACAAAAGGGTTTTTAATTATATTTTGGTTCTTCCATACTAACATTGTTATCTTAGGTATTTTCTTTAGAGATTCAAAGACTTTCTGGTCTAAATTAAATAAACAAAAAGGCATAGTTACCTTTCGTTAAGTTCTCGGATTTCTTTTTTGCTTAAAACTCTCTTTTTGGGTTTGTGCAGGTTTTCTACAAAGGAAAAAAACAAAAACAAAAAAATCAGTTTCTTTATATCATTTGAAATTTTAAGTCTTATCAGTCTTTCATGGAATATTTGGACTAATATTTTCATCCTGACAGAATTTTGATTGATGCATTCTTCAATTACAAATGGGAATAAAAAATCCTGTTACGCATTTTTGAAATTTCCAAAAACATGAAAAAAGTAACAGGACTTCTTCAGATCTTTTGGATAAAAAAAAAAAAAAAAAAAATATATATATATATATATATATATATATATTCAATAAATAAGGTGAATTTTGCCTAAGGGGTTAGCAATAGGCAGTACTGTTTACAGTTAAACCCTTTTCAAGGAAATCAATATTGATGAGTCCTTTGATATTCCAGAAAACGATCAGCATGGCTATCTATAACTGACTGGTGCACCTTAAACTGTTCCTTTATCAGAGAGTCAGTGTGTTTCCACTCCATTTTTTTTTTACAGACTTCTGTTCAAGCCTGGAGCATTCTGTTTGATTTGGTGCCATTTTGAATAGCCTTAAAACAAATATTTCTGTAAGATTAAGATGTTTATAGTAAATCAATTTCAAACAATGCAGAGTTTACATTTATGGAGAGAAATTTTGAAAAAAAAAAAAAAGTTTTTATTTATTGAATGACCCACATAGATAGATGAATAAATTCCCCTATTTATCAAATGACCATTGTACATAGATAAATAAATTCTTATTTATTGATAACTCTTGTAAATAAATAAATTCCCCTTCTTTATTGAGTGACCCCTGTAGATAAATAAATTCCCCTTATGTATTGAATGACACTTGTATAAGAAAATCATAAACCAAAACCCATAGAAACATAGTAATTTTAAATATAAATTATCTTTAATATAAAGCTTTTGAAAGAGTCTAAAAATGGTTAATACTGATCTACCACAAGAAGTTTTTCTTCAGATATCTTTGGTAAAAAGCTATGATATCACATATGTTCATTTTCCTACATCATTGTCAGTGGATAATGGTTGGTTATTTAATGGTAATGGCAGTTATTTTTTGCAAACAATTATATGCTTTTAAGTATTCCTATCAAATCATGATAATTTCTACAAATTATATGGCTTCAATTATTTTAAGCAATTACATGGTTTCAATAGTTTGCACAGTTATATGGTTTCAATTAATTAATAATAATCTTTTGTAAACCATCATATCTTCAAGTAATAATTCTTAATACAAATAATTTGCATAGAAATATATAGATTCACATATTCCTCACTAATACTAATAATTTTCAAACAGAATTATTTGATCAACAAATAGAACCTTAACTGGTACTGCCAAACGGGGTTTGAGTGGACCTGGAAGTAATAGTAAAAAAGAGGTATTCATGCTGTTCACAGCTCTTGAACAAGCCTCACCACCATATACAGTTTAGTCTTCTAAATAGAACATTTCATTTTGAGGGGAAAGTTTTATCCCTATGCAGGAGATACAGTCAGTATATTCTAAGCCCTACCAACAGCAAACAAAAACTTGGAATTGTCTAATTGTAACACTTTAAAAACAATAAATTCTGTTTATGGGGAAACCTCTTCATATTTAAAGCCTGCGTTATAATTTATTAGCAACAAAAGCCAAACCCAAACTTTTACTATGTTTACAAGAAAATCTAAAATTTACCAACTAAATGACTAAAATATTCTTAGTTTCACAAAAAGTTATTTATATGGGTCATTGAATAGATAAGGGAATTTTTTTGAAAAAAGCAAAATAAATTTATTTTAAGAATATATTTTGCAAACTCTGCATTGTTTGGAAGGGATTTATAGCAAATATCATTTTAATCTTGCAAAAATATTTGTTTTGAGGCTATTCTAGATGACAGCTTGAACAGAAGTATGTCATCTAGTTTTGGATGGCTGAGAAATGCAAACCATGTGAAATTTACAGAAGAAAGTATGATATGTACAGAGAAGCATGTTTTAGTTAAAAAAATGTTTACAAATGGGCTCACTGGTAAAGAAAAGTTTTGGTCACAGCAGAGAGTAAAGGTAGTCATGCTGGCAGTTTGGGTTTTCTGGTATATCAACTTTTGTAGGTTATTTAACACCAAATCTATTTTTATACAAATAAACAGTTCTATTTCAAACAATTCAGTTTAGCAAAAGTACACAGTTTAATTGTCAAAAACATTTCTATTTCAAGCTATTCAGTTTAGTTAAACAGTTCTAATTCAAACAATTCAGTTTAGTATAAGTATAGTTTTTGTTTACTCACAGTTAAATGTCAAAACATTCTATTTCAAACAATTCAGTCTAGCATAAGTACAATCTCAAGGTCAAAAACAGTTTCATTTCAAACAATCCAGTTTAGCATAAGTACACAGTTTAGTTCTAGTTGACCCATATCAGGTGCTACCTATCCGGGCCAGAGTGGATCAGGGAACAATGACAAGGAAGGGGAACTCCACATTCCTCAAAGCTCAATTATTACTGGAACCTCACCATCAGATTATTTTGTGTTATATCCAGAACACTAGTTGAGGTGGGAGGGTCTTACCTCCACAGCAGAAAAGCAGTTGGTGTATTCTACAGCCCCAGCCGATTGCGCAAAATAGTGGTAGTGTTGTGGGACATGAAAGGACCCATCAGTATTGATTTTCTTGAAAAAGGTGCAACTGTAAATAGTGCTTCTTATTGTCAACTCCTAAAGGTAAAATTCACCTTATTTATTGAATGACCCTTGTATCTAAACTGGTATCCAGGGTTTTGCAAAACTGATAGGTACAAAAAAAATTCTGTTTTTTAGATTTCATTTCTTCATAGAAATGAAATCTAAAAAACAGAATTTAAAAGTTAAAAAAAGAAGCATACCACTAAATGGATGAGCCGCATGGTTGTTGGATGGTGGCTTTTTGCTCAGGAACATTTGTTCGCGTTCAAGTTCCATTTGTTGCTGGTAACGCCTTTCTTCAGCTGCCAATGTAATCCTTTTCTGGCGTTCACGGCTACGAGAGATCCAGCTTTGCATCCGGTTGAAGAAAGCTTCCTGCAACACAAATTTTTCATTAAATAGTAGGGCAGACTGTTCTTTAAACTTTGAGTGGCAACTGATCTAGAAGGAAGAAAACTGAATTTAAACTAGCTATACTCTGCTTAAAAATTGACCTTGTGTCACATCCTGTGGCAGAGGGTTAGTTTGGTTTGTTTTTATGGCATATCAACCATTGTTGCTTACTCATGCCAAATCCTGTTTTTACATATATATTAAATATATATGATTTGTAAACACTTTTTTAGATACACACAGTTAAAGGATTCAACAGTTCTATTTCAAACAATTCAGTTTAGCATAAGTCAACAAAGTTAAATGTTTCTAAATATTGCTATGTATCACTAACAATTCAATTAAACATCAGTCATTTGTCTATATACAGGTTAAATGATCAAATGGTTCTATTTCTAACAATTCAATTTAGCATAAGTCATTTGTTTGCACTCAGTTTAAATGTCAAACAGTTCTATTTGACTCCTAGATAAGAACCTAGCAGGTGCTACTACTCCGGGCCAGAGTGGACATGGGAGCGATGGCAATGAAGGGGTACTCTGCATTCCCCAAAACTCCAGCATTACTGGAGCCTCACCATCAGATTGTTTAATGTCATATCCAGGACACTCGTTGGAGGGGGTCTTACCCATCTACAGAGATGTAGTTGGTGTAGTCTATAGCCCCAGCTGACTGGGCTTTGTGGCAGAGGAGTTAGGTGTATATATATATATATATATATATATATAATTCTTGTCGTTATAAGCAACTGCGATTGCACTTACCTGATGTAGATAATCACATTTGTACATATGATTACTTACAAAAACTAATTCATAAAAACTTGTAAATCACATAAATATAACTAAAACCCTATATCAATATATTTGACAGCTGGGCAGCACCAAGTACCTTTGCTAGTTCTTGAATTTCCCTATGAGAAACCATCCTTAAAATATGAGCAATTAGTACAGGACTTACAAACAGATAACTCTAGCATTATATATATAGTTGCTAGATGATTGCTGTCTTTATCACAAGACTTACAACTCAAACATCCTGATTAATAAGTAATTCAACTTGTGAAAAATATACAAGATGTCTAAGATGATAAGGTTGGTTGGTTGTTTTGTTTTGAGGCATATCAACCCTTTTTGGGTCATTTAATGCTGAATCAAGTCATTTTGATAAAAGTTCAAACAATTCAGTTTAGTATAAGTACAAATTTTTGTTCACACACAGTTAAATGTCAAAACAGTTCTATTTCAAACAATTCAGTTTAGCATAAGTATGCAGTTTAAATGTCAAAATAGTTCTATTTCAAACAATTCAGTTTAGCATAAGTACACAATTTAGTTCAATTTGACTCATAGATAGGACCCTATCAGGTGCTACCACTCCAAGCCAGAGTGGACCTGGAAGTGATGGCAATGAAAGGGTACTCAGAATTCCCCAAAGCTCCATTAATACTGGAATCTCATCATCAGATTGTTTAGTGTCATATCCAGGATACTCATTGGGGGAGTCTTACCCCTTTGCGGAGATGCAGTTGGTGTATTCTGCAGTGCAAGCTGACTGGGTAAAAGATGATAAACATCCCATTTTTGCTACTTTGTTGATTCATAAAGTCCCTCTACTCACCATTTTTTCAGAAAGTTAATAAAAACCTGATTGATTGGTTGGTTTAATGGCATGTCCACACATTGGGTTATTCATTGCCAAAATCAGTTTTTTTTTCAAGAAATTATATGGTTTCAAGTAACTGTTCAAACTTAACAGTAATCATTTGTTTGTACACAGATATTCCTATCTATGGAACCCTAACAGGTACTACCACTCCAGGTCAGAGTGGGACTGCGAGTAATGGCAATGATGAGGTACTCCACACTTCCCCAGATCTCCATAACTGAAGCTCTAACATCAGATGCGGTATAGTTTCATACCAAAGACACCCCTTTTTTTTTTGGAGCAGGGTCTTACTCTTCTGCATATTCTAAGCCTCACTGACAGAGTGTTGCCCATAGCAGAGAGGGTTGAGTAAATAGATACAAGTATGAAACAGTAAGTCTGACGTTTTGATATGTGAATTCACCATGGAATTTCCTAGATTAATATTTGCCAATAATCTCATCAAGTGGTTAAAAAAAAACAACAATATACAACTGACCTGAAGAGTTACTTTACTTTCAACATTGTTTATTTTGTCGTGAGTTATAGCCAACGGTTTTTTGATGCTGTTCTCAGGGGATCTGTGGAATCCATTGACATGATGGACAGGAACAACTGCTTGGCTGACTGCCGTATGGGAATGACTTGCTGGTTTTTTGATGACATCTTTTTGGATTCTTACATCCATCTTCTTATTTCCCTTGCTTATTACTTTGGCATTTCCAGCAAAGGAATTTATCATCTGAGGATGCTGGTTTTGACAAGGGTTGGGTGCATTGTGGACTGAGTGGTCTGATAGCGATATGAACCAAGATGAATTTACTTTATCAACTGGAATCAAAAGAACAAAGACTAATTAAAACAGGGAATTTACAACAAAAGTTATAAAAACAACAAAAACATTATACTATCTCATTGGTGTTGGTTGGAATATATCGGTTAGCTGCAGAAAATATTAAAAGCAAAGTTCTAAAGGTCCACCAACTTATGGTTTACTCTGGCATAGCATCTTTAGGCTACTGATACTAATCTAACCTAGAAGAAATATATTGTGGCTTTCACTGAACTTTTGTCTTATATTCAGGTTTTTTTTTGTTTTTTTTAGAAATAGGTTCATAAAGCGTGACTGTGGTATTTTGGTGAATGCGGTGCAAATAATCAGTGGCTTAATTATTTTTGTACTGTATGGATGGGTCAGCAACTGTGGCTAGCAAGCTCTCCATAGTACCAGCATAAAAAATACTAACGCCCCCCCCATTTCACCCTACTTTTATCTCATTGGCCTTTATGCTCAAAAACATGTAAAAGGTGGCAACCTTAGTCGAAGGTAACCTGGAGGCTCCCTTTTTAATAGCTACCATACTGAGGTGTAGGGGAGGGCGCTACTCCATTCCCTGGATTGCTCCACTTTACCCTTGATGATTACTTTATAATGCTGAGTGTTAAGCAAGGTGGCATCAAGTACCATTTTTATTGAGTCTTTGGTATGACTCAACCTGGGATTGAACCCTGGTCTCCCAGACCATCGGCAAACACTCAACTCATTAGGCTAATGGCCCTCCAAGGTAGAACTCACACCCAAACAAGTAAGGGTGTGAAGATATGTTATATGACATGAAAATCTAACAACTGGAATCTTTTAAATATAATTTTATTCTGACATTTTTAAGGCTGACTGATTTTAATGGTATGTCAACCCATCTAGGGTTATAATATGCCTCGAGATTCGAAATCATGTGCAGTGTACAATCATATTTACAGTTTTTGTGTTGAGATTTTTTTTTTTTTTTGGCATGCAGTCCAAGCAAATATGATTAATTCTTAAACAGATCTATAGGATCCATAACAGGTACAGGTACTACCACGATGGATCACAGTGGACCTGGGAGTGATGGAAATAAAGGGATCTTCCACACTCTCCAACAGTGGAACTTAACTATCAGATTCAGTTTAGTGTTATATCTAAGACCACCTGACTTTTTTTTGGGGTGGGCGGGGCGGTGAAGAGAGTCTTACCTCTCTACAGGGAATACTGTCAGCATATTCTAAACCTTGCCAATAGGGTTATGTAAAGAAGATACAAATTCTGATGAAAGACAATCTTTACATAAAAAAAAAAAAATTTTTGTTTTAACTAATGTACTTCCTTTATTATGTTCCAAGAATCCAGCAAATATCTGAAACTGCAGATAATAAAAAACAAACCCTATATACAGTATCGCACACTCCTAAGAATTTTATCAATAAAAAGTTAATTTTCTTGCTAATAAAAAATACCAGAACTTTATCATTTCATTATAAGGTACTTTTTTTCACAGCTTCATATTCTTATTTTAGGTTACAAAGTTTTGTTGGTTGGTTGAGTTTTATGGCATATCAACCCTTGTAGGTTATTTAAAGCCAAATCCTGTTTTTGGTTGGTTGAGTTTTATGGCATATCAACCTTTGTAGGTTATTAAGTGACAAATCCTTTACATATACAATTTGTAAACAAATAGTTTGTTGGTAATATTTTTAAACATACCAGGGCTCATTTGTTAGCACACAGTTAAATGGTTTCAAGTATTTTTATCTAACATTAATAGTTCTATTGGCACACAGATAATTTCATGCACTGTTATTCAATATTAATTCAATTTAATATTAATCCTTTGTTTGCACATAGTTAAATGGTTTCAAGTACAATAAATGATTAAATAGTTCTATTTGACTGACAGATGGAACAGGTACTATCAAGTTGAGTCAGAGTGGACCTGGGAATAATGGCAATGAAGGAGAACTTCACATTCCCTAAAGCCCTAGGACTGGAGTTTCAGCATCAGATGCATTTTAGTGTAATATCCAGGAAACTTGTTGAGTAGTGGTGGGGGTTCTAACCCCCTCTGCAGAGGAGCAGTCAGCATATTCTACAGCCCCAGCCAAAAGGATGGTACTTGTTCACTATTGCTCGGCAAGCAATATTGAACAAGTCCTGGAGGCAGCACTCAACAAAGCAGTAGCTGTATGGCCACTTACCACCCATCACAAGAACTATCCAAGTTAGACGAACCAGACATGTGGGACACCGCTGGAGAAGTAGGGACGAACTCATAAGTGACATACTCCTGTGGACCCCTTCACATGGATGAGCACAGGCATGACAATCAGCTAGAACCTACATACAACAGCTCTGTGCTGATACAGGATATAGCCTTAAAGACCTAGCAAGAGCAATGGTAGATAGAAAAGGGTGGTAGGAGAGGGTCAGGGAGATGCATGCTGGTGGTGTGACAGGATGATAATGATGAAGGAACATTATAAAATCAAAACATATAAGAAAATTAACTTTTTATAAAATAATTTTTGGGGAGGAATTTATCTATGGCTGATACTGCAGATTTTGTATTTCAATAAAAAACACATCACGATAAAGTAAGATTATTTCTATGCACACGTGACAAACAAAAAAAGGTTTAAAAAAAAAACAACCCCAAAACAGTGAGAATTTTATGTTAGACAAAACAGTGGTTAGTTTGGGCAACATTTTTTTCTGTCTCACTTTATGTCTTTGTTGCACATGATGTATCAAACCAATATATCAAAACTTTTTCTTCTAAGGATCACACATAAAAAAAAAAAAGACAGCAAATTTTAACAGTTAAGAGAAGGGTGAGAGAGAATGAAACCAAAGTCAACTTTCTATTTTAGTGCTTGTGTACCTTGTGTTCTAGTCACAATATCATTGACAATTCCACATCTTATGTTTCAGACCTTTTCATGTACAACCCACTCCTGCCATTTTAAAGATGTTGTAGATCATATATCAGTGTCACATTAAAAGTTGCATTGGTAAAAGGTTAAAAAAAAGAATTTCCCAAATTTCTTTTTAATAAATCCTGATTACAAGAGATGAGAATAAGAAATTCCATATTTTCAGCAAAAACTTAACAGTGGTCTCTGCATTCAGGATGCATCGGAGTCTCAAAAAAAAAAAAAGCACAAATTTTTTCATGCATCTAATATAACAATAACTTTTTCTAACTGCAATATTTGAATTTAAACATATTTTTCTAAAACTATGCAAAAGAAATAACTTATTGCTTGACTGATTGATTTTAATGGCATCTCAACCCATCTAGGGTTATTTGATGTCCAGAGGATAGGGAAATGCACTCTGTACGTTCATATCTACATTTTTTGTGTAGTTGATTTTTAGGAGATTTTTGTTTTTGCACATAGTCCTATGAAATACAAATAATTTTTAAACAGATCTATTTGACCCATAGATGAGACCCTAAGAGGTACAACCATAATGAGTCTGAGAAGACCTAGGAATAATGACAACGAATACTTGCCAGATCTCCTGAACTGAAACCTTGCCATCAGATGCAGTTTAGTGTCATACTCAGGACACCCCTTTTCGGAGGATCTTACATTCTCTGTAGGAGGATACAGTTAGTGTATTCTAACCCTCACTGATCCTATTTACCCAACCCCTCCGCTCGGGCAGGATATAACACAAGGTCAATTTTTTTAAGCGGAGTTTAACAGGTTTGAATTCAGAGTTTTCCTTCTCCTAGACTAGTTGCCTCACCAAGGCTGAAGAACCTAGTCTGTCCTACTATTTACCCATAGCTGGAGGGAGAATAATTGGATTCATACCTTTCCCAAGGGTATTAGTGCTATGTGAAATGCAATCAGTCTCGTCCAGGATTTGAACTCGTGTTGCCGTGTCCAATTCCTACGACGATAACCATTACACCACGGGCACCTCCACATAGTGTGGGTGAAGGTCTTTGCCACCCCAAGCTCTTGAAGCTTTAAAAAAGAGAACACTGGCAATTTTTGCATTTACTTAATGTAACAAAAAAAAATTTGTTACTGTAATATCTGAACTTAAATATATTTTTCTTTAAATATATAAAAGAAAAATAGAAAGAAAAGGTACTGAACCACTTGGGGAAAATTCAAAACACCAACCCAACAAAAAATTAACCCTGAAAAAAAAAAAAAAAAAAAAAAAAAAAAAATTAAAGCTAATTCAATAACTATGAAAAAAAAATCGTTTTCAGTAAGGATTTGTAGAACTAATCAACCCAAAATTTACATCCAAAGAAAAAAATTATTTTCCTTCTCGAAGCTACAATCACCATGAAAGCCAGAATTTATCCCACTATTACAGTAGATACACATTGCTTTACTGGAAATGTCACATTCTGCAATAAAGTCTCAAACACTTCCTAATCATGTCATTATCTATAAATTTTATTGCAAGTATTTATGACTATCTGTTTTGTCTTAGACGGAACACTAATTATTTATGGCCTTCATGCACTAATACAATCACTCCTACCAGCTCACCATCATTATTAAGAAACTGTTTTAGTGTCATTATAACCAGTTTTATCCAAGTCTCTATATGAAGTTGAAACCAAACAAACTATTGATAAATACAGGTTTTAGCAGAATCTTTTAAGTTAAGAATGTAAATAATAAACGACAAAATTGATCTTATTTAAAATTCAATTTTTACCAAAATAAAGAACAATAATAACCATCTTGTACTGTTTTTGTCACCACATTGTTTTAAAGAATACATTGTCTAATTGCTTGCGTACACCAGCAATAAAGTCCTGAAGTCTCATCCTAATTCATGATAATTACATTGTCTAATTGCTTGCTTGCATCAGCTATAACGGTCTGAAGTCTCATCCTAATTTATAATTACATTGTCTAATTGCTTGCTTGCATCAGCCATAAAGCCCTGAAGTCTCATCCTAAAGTTTTCAGTGCCTGCCTAGTCATTACTTTTGATATAGCTGCAATTTTATGACAGTTGTCAGCAAGTTATGTTTAAAGACTTGAGCCTGCTGGTATCCCCAGAAGTCATTACAAAGGGATAAGTCTGGTGAGTGAACCAGCCATGAGATGTTACTATATATTGAGGTGAGGTATTATGAAAAGATCTCACTCAGAAATTCCATAGATACACCCTTCCTTATTCCACACCATGATGGCAACTGAAATGGCACAGATGTTGCAAGTTAAAGACATACTTCCCACTTATTCAGCAGTACAAAAATAAAATAAAATAAATCTAAAATAAAACTTTAAAAAATTAATTAATTAATCTGTCTAAATCTGTCCTTGTTCAAATGCTTGTTTTCATCAGCTATAAATTCCTGAAGCCTCACATTGAAGTCTTTAAGTGCTTACCTAGTCACTGCCACTGGTATAACTGTATTTCAATGATGAATACATTTTTCAGTTTTCACAAGGGAATATGTATTTGGTGAGTGGAGAACTTCTTGTGTTCCTACTCATGGATTGCTTAGATTGTGCACTCATCATGAAAGGATGATTGATTGATTCTAATGGCATGTCAAACCATCTCGGGTTAATATATGCCTAGAGGTTAGAGAATTGTCTTCATTGTACATTCATATTTTTTGTGTAGTTATTTTTGAAGAGTATCTTTTGGCACACAGTCCTTTTGAATAAGAATGATTTTTAAACATCTATTTGACGCATAGAAGAGACCCTAACAGATACTACCACTCTGGGTCAGAGTGAACCTGGGAGTAATGGCAATGAAGGGGTACTCCACACTTCAAAGATCTCCAGAACAGGAGCCTTACTATCAGATGCAGTTTAGTGCAGTTTACCCAAGACACCTTTTTTGTAGGGGGTCTATTTTAACAAGAAGTTAAAAAAAATCTCCATGGATTTAGACAATTTGGAAAAATAATCCCAATGATGTTAAAAACTGCAGAATTGTGTAGATCCAAGGAAAAATCTCATTTCTGCGATAAATTCTTTGCATTCTGTGCAGCAAACTGAAAGCAAAATATTTTTAAAAAAGAAGCTAAAAACATAAAAAATAATGCCTTTACATTAAACAATTTTGAAATTATATATATATATATAATTTCATATACTAGGGTTTGCTGAAAAGTTCATATGATGATGTCAGATCTGCTACTGATGACGTTTTTCACCAATGGGAACCAAGCAGTGCAACACTGATGGAAGAAGTGAGTCAATGCAAGGGGGACTATGCTGAAAAATAAACCTCATTTGGCAGACCATGAACTTTTCAACTGACCCTCATATATATATATATATATATATATATATAAAATCATTGTTACAAAAATCTAAAAAAATATGCCTATTTCTTTAAGCAACTTTAAAAGCAACTCTTACAAAAATGTCACAAGTACAGAAAGCAGAACAGTGAATTAGATATTGCAATGGGAAATGGGAGTGAAAGGGTATGCATCAATTTGAATTGTTTAACAGGCAAGCAAAAGATACAGGGAAGACACATGTACAATGCGGTCAAAACACTTGGCAGCCATCTACCTGAAGTCTTTTTCCCACGATTATCAGATGACTTGTACAAGGCTTCGTTGGCCAAATTCTTGTATCGTTTTGGTGTAGACATAAATGGTACTGGGATCACTTGCACTTCCTCCACTGAAGCACATTTATGTGGGGAGGTTGTGGTCCCTTGTATGGTAGGGGAAAAAAACCAGAGATAAATGTAAGATCATTTTATGTAGATGAAAAAAAAAAGTTTGAACTGAGCACTCATTTTAACAAGTTCATAATTCATAGGTAGGTGAACTTTTCAACACGTTTATATTAGTTTTCTCCCTTGAGGTTGAATTAACATACTGGTATCAAGTGTTATAAATGGCTAATGTTATCTTATGAAAGGTTAAAATATTCCCATATATAAATATTGCGGGAGTTGGGGTGATGAACAAAAACTTTTCTTCTTCTTCTTCTTCTTATTATTTATATATATATATATATATATATATATACAGACACTTATATATACATACACAAACAAAATTGGACAAAAAGAAACAGTAAAAATCCTTAATCATTTTTTATTATTGCCACAAATTCTAATAAAACTTCAGTGGCTTTAACACACATAGGGAGTGATTATTTTCCTTGACTACAGTTGTCAAAATTGCCTTATTTGTAGTGAAAAGTCATTAGCAAAGGACTAATCACAAATTAGGATATCAAATCAAGGAAAAGAAAATTCTATGAAATTTCCTATTTTGAGGTATTTCTTAGAATTTTCTTTTCATGAAACTATGACCTTTTGGCAACAAATAAATAATCACTTCATGTGTGTCAAAGCTACTAAAGTTTCATTAAAATTTATGGTAATAAAAATGCTTCAGTTTTTCACTGTTTGTTTCTTTTTGTCCAATACTATATACACACACACAAACACAGAGAATATTTAATGGGTTATAAGAAGCACCTCAATTTGAGCAGGCATTGACAAATAAATAAACAGGTTTAAACTATGGATGTCAGATGAAGGATTTTTGCTAAACATTTGTAGCTCTCTCCATTATCAAGTCATTTTAAAAATTTCATATGTATTCAGACCTTATTTACATTTGCAGACATGTTTGTGGTTTAATTTAAGGGCCACTGCTGCATTAGAAAACTGAGCACTGACCTTATCAGATGCAGGGTGATTTTCTGGGACATTTTTTGGAAAAAAAAAATTTGTGTCTTATAAGCCATTAAATATGGATTATATATATATATATATATATATATATATATATATATATATATATATATATTATTACTGTTTTACTGTTGCTTTTTACAAAGAAAAGTTTTGTAAGGGAAAAATGTATTTCAAAAAAAGATTCAAACCACCCTTTTAACAATTTCTATGTTAAGTACTTTAACTTTGTGGTCCTTTAAACAGTATTCGTTGGTTGGTTTTATGCTATGTCAACCCTTTCTAGGTTATTTATGCCAAAGTTAGTTTAACAATTATGGTCTCTCATCATATATAGTCCAAAAATGTATGTACTTACCCAACTCCTCTGCCATGAGCAGGATGTGACACAAGGTCAGTTTTTAAGAGGAATATGTATTTACTCAACTCCTTTGCCATGAGCAGGATGTGACACAAGGTCAGTTTTTAAGAGGAATATGTATTTACTCAACTCCTCTGCCATGAGCAGGATGTGACACAAGGTCAATTTTTAAGTGGAGCATAGCTTGTTTGAATTTAGAGTTTTCCTTCTTTTACTCTGGTTGCCAAACAAAGGCTAAAGAATCCAGTCTGCTCTAATGTTTAACCATAGCTGTCAAGGAAGAATAGATGGATTCAGGCCTTTCCCAAGAACATTAGTGTGAACTGAGATGCAATCAGCCTTGTCCAAGATTTGAACACTGGTCACCAATTCCATTTCCTCAGACTCAAACTTAATATTACTTCTTTTTTAATACAGAAGGTTGCCAAATACAACAAATACCAGAAGAAGGCTAGAGAATACGATTGGCAAAAGATTGTGATTTATAACAATCACTAAAGTAAAAAAGTTGGCGACCGTAGTCAAGGGCGACCAAAAAGCTTCCTTTTCAATAGCTACTACACTGAGGTGTAGGGGAGGGCACTACTACTTTCCCTGGATTGCTCCACTTTACCCTTGATATGTACCTTACATTGCTGAGTGTTAAGCAAGGAGGCATCAAGTACCATTTGGTATGATGCGACCAGGGATTGAACCCCAGTCTCCCAGACCATTGGCGAACACTCTACCCACTAGACCAATGAATAAATTAATAAGTATAATAATGATAATCACTTCTCTGAGAAACTCAAAAAGAAATCAGATAATTCATTTGAAGAAAAAAAAAGAGTTATTTCCCTTAAATCATACTAAGCAAGTATAAAAAGAAATTATTAAAAAGGCAAAAAATTTTTGGAATCGCTAACAAAAAATGATTTGGTGTTTCACCTTGATACCATTGGTTTCCATCCTTACTCTAGCCTGAATACTGGAATAAGAACAATTTACTCCAGTGGAATGAATTAAAAAAAATAAAAAGAAAAAAAAATTCAAGAAGCTTACCAAATCTTAAAAGAAGGTCAAAAGTTAAAATGTAACTATAACAACCAAGATAAAGATATTTGTACAAATAGATTAATGTATAATTATTTAATCTATCAATATTAATCTTGCAGTTCAAGTAAGAAAATACTGTCTTTAAAAGATTTTTAAATTATTCAGTTTTTAAACTATTTAATTTATCTATGTTAATCTTACAGTTCAAGTAAGAAAATACTATCTTTAAAAGATTAAAAAAAAAATTTTCAATAAACTCACCAAAATTTTTAATAGCCTTGGTTTTTGGTGATTGATTTGTTTGCAGATGACTGGCCACCAAAAAATTAGGTCGCCGACTGTTGTCAAGCACATTTTGGGGAGGAGATGTCTGTATGCCAATAGATGTTTTCACTGCCTCCCAATTATCTTCACTGTCAGATGTTTCATCTGAAATAACTTGAGGAGATGGGATCATCGTTGCTGCATCTTTTTTCCTGGGTCTACTTGGCGAGTGGTTGCTGATACAATGTTGCGTAGAAATGGGAATCTCAGAAGAATTCGCTCGAAGCTTGAAATTCTGGCAACCTTTTGGATTTACCTGTTTTGATTTACTGCACTGGCTACCTTGCACTCTAATTTTTTCTGGTCTAGCAGAGTTCTGGCTTGGTCTTTTTTGATCCAGTCTGGGTGGAGGGTTGTCCTTTTTCAGACATTTATTTGATTGTTGTCTTGATACAGGGTTGGTTTTCTTACGAGGAACATCAGGCTGGTCCTTGCAAGAATTCTGCTTTTGAAATTTTGGTACTGTTTCTGAAACTGTCGTTGTGTTTGCTGTAGATGTCGTCGACAAGCTACTCATTTCAGCTGCTAAGACAAGGTCGTTCATTTGCCGGTTTACCAAGATGTGGGTTAACTTACGAAGCTTCTGCTCACTGGCCTTATCTCTCAATTTCATCTGTTCACATTTCTTTCTCTGCTTGTCAATTTTTTGTCGCAACCTTGCCATAATCGGATCCAAAACGCCAGCCTCACTTCCTTCAGACTTTACTTGGCGTTGATTCATCTGCCTTTCTAGTGCTATGGAGCTTAGGGTATCTGATGTGCTTGATGGCCGGGAGGATATACTACCATTGTCTCTTTGCACAGTCCCACTAGTACTTGACTCTCTGTTGCTATAAATGCTTCCTGTTACAGAACTACTTTCATCCTGAATTTTACTGCAAAGCAAAGCTCGTTTCTGTTCCTCCATTTTGTGAGCAGCCATTTTGGCCTGTTTGAGTCGAATATTTTCCATCTTCTCAAGGCTGTGATGAACAAGAGCATGAGTAGGGTTCTTGAGAAGTTGATGCATATGTCCCAGTCGTTCACTGCCAAGGCTGCTGTTATGGTCAGAAGCCTCTTGCTGTTGAAATTTTTCCCACAAGAGGTCTAATTCTTTAGAAGAACGCACCACTCTTTCAGTTCTGTTAAAGAAATGAGTAAAGCAAATGAGTAAAAACAATAGCACAAACATTGATGGAAAATTGTAAAACTCTGAAGGACAATGCCATTTTCTTAATCATCCAAAAAAATAGCACATTATAGCAAGATTTTTATTAGGGCAATACACTAACAATGCAATATGATAAGCCGTTTTTAATTACATAAAGTACTCTAAGTGATATACAGTTTTTAATAAAACTATGTAGTAAAACAAATAATGTTTCTGGATAATAGGTGTTATTTTTTAATTGTTTATATATATATATATATATATATATATAAAAGTATATAAAATGACCATTATTTCTTTCAAACTTTGTTTTTGTGTTTTGAATAATGCTATGTAACACAAATATTGTTCCTGGTTAATAGGCATTATTTCTTAATTTTCTATGTTGTAAAAGTATATAAAATAGCCATTATTTATTTCAAAATTTGCTTTTGTGGCCTAGATAAATTACCCTATTTTCGATATGAAAAATTGATAAACTTGCATATTTTCATTCATATAAAGTCTAAATAAAAACAACAGATGAATCAAAATTTACACATGTTTATACTAAAAGTTATACAAAGTTTTTTTGAGATTGCAACTGTAACATGAATCTCTTTCAAGTATCAGCTCTCCAAATTTAGTCTCCCATCATGTTTTGAAAATTTCATTACCCAGGTTACAAAAACCAAAATTTGAAGAGAAAAATGGATTGATTATAACAATATATCAACCCATCTGGAGTTATTTTATGCCCAGATGTTAGGGAATTGTGTTCAGTGTACATTTATATTTTCTTTTTTGTGTAGGTGTTTTGAAAGAGTTTTTTTGCATACTATTATATATGGCCAGGGAATGGAGTAGTGCCCTCTCCTACACCTCGGCATGGTAGCTATTGAAAAGGGAACCTTTGGGTTACCCCTGACAAAGGTTGACTATTATATATGAATTTGGTTCAGTTTCTTTCTTTGCTAGCATATCAACCTTCATGGATTATTTAATGCCAAAACCACTATTGAAGTAGAATAGTAGCAATGTTATTTAACCCATAGCAGGGGTATATGAAATGAAGGATTCCTATCTAAAACAAATAATTTGCACACAGTTGTATGGTTTTAAGTATTCCTATCAAATACTAATAATTATATTGCTTCAAGTAACTATTTCAATTCAATAACACACACTTTCAACACAGTTCTATGGTTTCAACTAACTAATAAGAATCCTTTGTAAACAATGATATCTTCAAGTAACTATACTTAATGTAAATAATTTGCAGCTATATGGTATTAAGTCTTCCTATTGAATGTAAATATGAATAGTTTGAAATAGAAATGTTTTTTGACAATTAAACTGTGTACTCATGCTAAACCGAATTGTTTTAAATAGAATTGATTATTTACATAAAACTTGATTTGGCGTTAAATAACCTACAAAGGTTGATATGCCATCAAACCAAACCAAACCAAACCTTGAATGTAAATAATTTTTAAACAAATCTATTCGACCAATAGATGGGGTTCTAACAGGTACTACCATACCAGGTCAATGAAGGGGTACTCTACACTCACCAGATTTCCTTACCATCAGATGCAGTTTAGTGTCATACCCAGGACACCTCTTTTAGAGGGGACATAGTCAGCAATTCTAAGCCCCTACAATAGGGTGAATAGATCCTTTCCGTTTACTTTAATAAGCAATTGGAAAATAACACTTTCAGCCAAGGAACAAGAAAAAGTAAAAATTTTGTTACATAATGTTATTTTAACTTGCAGAATTACTGAATTAGAAAAAAATGCCATGAATATAATTAATGGAAACTGAGCACTTTTGTGACAATATACCCGACATGGCCAGTCCCCACTATCTCAACTTCTTGTATCATCTCATAGCCATTCGATAGTCTAGTGGTTTCTCTCATCTCTGGCCAGGGACATTTCACATGTTTTACAAACATACAACATATATAACCGAGAGTGGAAGAAAGAAGAAAAAACAAGAATGATCTTGAGTTAGCCCAAAGCGTAAGAAGGGAGAAGTTTTGGCACTTTTCTGGCATTCTGTGGCTATTGCGAGCATGTACCCAAATGAAATTCCCACACAGCTATCAGGAACGGTGACTCATCTTCTTGCACTGGGTGACCTGACTTCTGGGTCCACAAGTCCCAACTCCCCACCTCAGCAGCTGCCTTTCCCTGACTGCTGCTAACTCCAACCTGTTCACTGCTTTGGGACCTTGGCTTTCCTCATCTTCTTCCAGTCGCAAACGCAAGCCCTTTGTGTGGGTTTTGTGCCAAAACAGACAAAGGAATCCTCTAACTTGTGCTCACCCACACCCACAGAATGAATGCCCGCCATCGTGCCATACTTTGTTGGGTAATGATTAACAAACTTTATTACTGTCCAGTGAGTTTGAGTTTTACTGGATGTCTCATTCTTGTTAGCCTTATGTCAAAACTAACATCAAACAATAGAATTTAACAAACCTTTGGGAAAGGATATCTGGTTTCCTTGCATAAACAGGAGGTGCTTTGCTTATATTTTGATCCTGAAAAAGCAAAAAAAAAAAATCATCGAGAAAAATATAGTCATAAAAAAGTTTTATGCACAATAAGCTAGTTAATTTTTTTTTGTTAAGGTGTGCGATGCAGAGATTGGTAAAATAAAATTTCCCCAACTACTAAAATCTTCAAATGAATGTTATATAAAGATATAGAAAAGGATTTTTGTTTTTTTTTTGCTTTACAGCATGTCAATTCTAGCTGGATTATTTAATGGAAAAACCAGTCATTTTTTAACACAATTATATGGTTTCAAGTAAATAGTGATAATCATTTATCAACAATTATTGCTTCATGTAACCACCTTTAATACTAATAATTTATATGGTTTTAATTATTCCTATTTGATATTAATAATTTATGGACCATTATATGATTTTAAGTGTTCCCATCTAATACAAATAATTTGTACACAATTATATGATTTCAAGTATTCCTATTTAATATTAATAATTTATAGATTATTATATGATTTTAAGTGTTCCTATTTAATATTAATAATTTATAGATTATTATATGATTTTAAGTGTTCCTATCTAATACAAATAATTTGTACACAATTATATGATTTCAAGTGTTCCTATTTAATATTAATAATTTATAGATTATTATATGATTTTAAGTGTTCCTATCTAATACAAATAATTTGTACACAATTATATGATTTCAAGTGTTCCTATTTAATATTAATAATTTACAGACTATAACATGATTTCAAGTGTTCCTATTTAAATTTTAACCATTTATAGATAATTATATGATTTCAAATAACTATTCCTATTTAATAATAATTTGTTTGCACACACATGGTTTTAATGATTGATTTTAATTGCAAGTCAACCCATTAAGGGATTAATTTAGAAGCTAAGGTATTGCATTCATTGTATGTTCAAATTTACATTTTTTGTGTAATTGTTTAAGAGATTTATTTTTGGTGGGGACATAGTTATGTGATAGAAATTATTCCTATCTAACACAAGTAATTTGTACACAGTTGTATGGTTTTAAATAACAAATGATAATAATCCTTTGTAAAGAATTATAACTTCAAGTAACTATACTAAATACAAATAACTTATAGTTATATTGTATTATATATTCTATCTAATACATATAATTTTCAATTTGGCCCAGAGATGGGAGCTCAACAGGTACTACCACTATGAATCAGTGGACTTGGGAGTAATGACAATGAAAGGGTACTCCATACTCCACAAATATCCAGGACTGGAACTTTACTAATGAGACTCAAACTCACTTGTGAAGGTTTGCTAGTCTACCTTGCTAACCATTACACCACCATAGGTGCCCATGTGATGCATATAACCAGAATAAATAGTTTATATCTAGTTCTTGTGTATAATATGCACCATTAACTTTTGGTCTGAAAAAAATAGTGTGTGTCAAGTATTATTCTACATATGCATCCATTCAAGTTCACAAAGAAAAAAAAAAAAATCTAGTAATTTTTTTTGTGATCTGAACTAATTAGACCTTCAAACTCACAGTAATTTTGAAAATGTTTTCAAGGATAAAAATTTATTTTAGATTTATTTATAAAGAGAGTTCACTTTCACTTTCTTACTTAATATAGAATGATCATTCATTTTCAGAACAAGTATTTAAAAAAAAAAAAGGACCACTCCCTACAAGTAAGAAAAAAAAAAAAAAAAAAAAAAAAAATTCAATCTATCTGATTAATTGACTTTTCCAACATTAACTGTTCTGGAAATGGGTGATTATTCTACATTGAATTAGTATGTGAAAGTGAACCCCTTCCTTATAAAATGTAAAATAATTGTTTTTTTTTTTTGAAAAATAAAGAAAATCATGGTGAATTTGAGGTTCTAACTCACCATGATTTTTTTTTTATTCAAATAAAAAAAACAAACACCAAAAAAACCCTCCACAAAAACTAGAAAATTCATTTTCCCAGTGAACTTGAGCAGGTGCATATGTAGAACTTTACTGTATGTCTTATACACAAATAATTATGGCAAATAAAGAAATTCTAAATTCAAAAATACATTAACATTTAATGCCAAAAATACATTTACCTTCTGCACATCCTTCATTACCACACGAGGAGAATTCCACTGATTGGTAGGAGCATAACGGATCATCGGATGACAATGTCCTGCGATACCTGAAATATCCTGCAGATGTCCAGAATCAGCCGAACTTAATGAAAGCTCCAACTGTCTGGGATCACAAGTCATATGATCAGGGTCAGTTGTGAAACCACTTGGAGTGTCTACTGTGGTGGTAGCAGATTCAAATGAACTGTGATTCTTGGCTTGTAAATCCAAAAAACTTCTGTCTGCAACTATTTTCTCAGGATAGAGTTCTCTTGCTCTGCATTCTTCAATATCATGAGCTTTATATCCATATTCCTCATATAACGCAGTTGTTTCACCGTTTTCAACATCCAGTGGCTTAAGAGATACTTTCTTATTCAAAGATTGGAAGCTGCTATTTTCTTTTGTTACTAAATGCTCAATTCTTTGGGGAGTGCGGAATGTTCCACCAAGGTCTTTATTTCTGGCCTTGAATTCTACAGGTAGAGATTTGGTGTCAGGTATTGGTAGATTTCCTTGTTCAACTGTTGAGTAACCATTTGTCTTATATAAGCACTGAGAAATCCTCTTCTCCAAAATCCGATTTGAGTGATCTCTATCCTCCTTCATACATGAAAAAAAAAAAAAAAAAATTATATATATATATATATATAATAAATAAATAAAAATAAATAAATAAATGATCTAATTGGGGAAAACAAAGAGTTAACAAAAAAAAATTATATAAATTACAATGAGATCCAAATTTTATATCCATCTATATTGATAATTAGGACAAGTTTGTTTGTCGGTCCTCTATAAAGAAGCAAATAATTTGATAAAGAGCTAGCAAATTTAGTATACAAATTTATTGGATCCAAGAAAGGTTTTAATATATAAAAAAAAAAAAAATTTGGTCCCAATGGGTTAAGAGCAGGGACTCTTCTTGAGAGGGAGTCTCCAATAATAAACAATAATTAGTGGGAAGCTATGAATTAGATGATAAAAGTACATTAAAGTAAAAATTTTGTGTCTCCGAAAAATCAATATCATTTCATAATCTAATATCTTGACTAATTCTAGTTCAAATATTCTCAAATTTTAACAGCATGCATAGAAATGAGTCAAAATTCTATGTTAAATATTTTTTCTTTTTAGGTATAGAAATTCTATTCATGGGAAAAGAGAAGGCATTTAAACATTACACAAAGAATTTTGAGTTGTTTCTATATACTGTAAAAATTTGAATGAAAATTAGTCAAGTTATTAGATTATAAAATGATATGAACTTTTCTAAAACACCCTGTATGTACATCTCAAATGATATCGATCTTTTTAAAACTCCCTGTATTTGAGTGGTAGTCATGCATCTGATTAGATTCATATATACAAGGGTCGGTTGTAAAGTCATATCTGCTGTTAATGGCTTTTATCATATCTAAACATTATAACACCAGTTTGTCTGCTTGTATTTCATGGCATATCAACCTTTGTAGGTTATCTAATTGTCAAAAACATTTCTATTTCAAGTTATTCAGTTTAGTCAAACGGTTCTAATTCAAACAATTCAGTTCAGTACAAGTATAGTTTCTGTTTAAACAGTTAAATGTCAAAACTGTTCTATTCCAAAAAATTCAGTTTAACATACAAAAACTGTTCCACTTAAACAATTCAGTTTAGCATAAGTACACAGTTTAGTTCTATTTGACCCACACATAGGACCCTATCAGGTGCTACCACTCCAGGCCAGAGTGGACCTGGGAGCAATGGCATTAAAGGGGTACTTTGCATTCCCCAAAGTTCCAGCATTACTGGAACCTCAACATCAGATTGTTTAGTGTCATATCCAGGACACTTGGTGGTAGTGGTGGGGTCTTACCCCTCTGCAGAGATGCAGTTGGTGTATTCTATAGGCTCAGCTGACTGGGCAATGCAACACCAGTGGAGGAAGTGTGTGAACCACAAAGTGAACAATATTGAAAAATAACCCTCATTTGGTCTCATTCTATGAGAATCTTGCTCAGCCTATGAACTTTTCAGCAAACCCTTAAATGAACAGATGCTTCATGGCTGTGTGCATCAGACATCTTTGACTCTTTGCTGTGCTCTGAGAGGTAAACAAATTAAGCCAATTTGGTTACTGCCACATAAGTAGCACTTTGCACTTAATTGCAAATGTGCCTTGGAGCAATCTTTGTGGAGGAGATGTTCTTAAATATGTTCCTTTCCATCAAAAATGTGTCAAATAGGCAATCAATCGATCAAAAGAGGTCTGGTTTTGTTTCTTTGTTTAATGACATATCAACCTTCATAGGTTATTTAATGCCAACACCATCCTTGTAGAAGAACAGTAGAGATACTATTCAACAGACAGTTGGGGGATAAAAGAGTTCATATTTCTCTCCAAGGGTATCAGTCTGAAAGTGAATGTAATAATGCGACTGGAGTTTGAACTTGGCTTACTACAATGCCACAATCGAGCATGACAACCCCTACGCTATGGTGATCCCCTCCCCCCCAAATCAAAGAAGGACTTACAACAAAGGACTTTTCATGAATGGTTGAAAGAGAAAGGTCTTCCTGGACGGGAATCTTTTTCTTATTGTTTAGTCGGCTGTAAATGCCAGGTCTGGATGGAACATCCACTCTAGAACCAAGAAACTCTTTGGGGATCTGAGGGCCAATGGCATCATCAGAACCTACAAATAGATTAAAAGAAAAAAATTTTTAAATTAAAAGCAAAATACCCACCACCTGAAAAAAAACCAAAAAACAATGAAAAAACACCTATGTATCAAAAAGGAAGAGGAAAGAATTATATGGTTGTTTGATTTTATGTCATATCAATCATTGCTGAGTTATTCAGTCTTTTTATTTATTTGCAAGCAATTATATAGTTTCAAATACCTAATAATGATAAGCCAAAATGTGACACAAGGTCAGTTTAATGTGGGGTGTAATGATGGATGCATAGCAGTATTTTAAGGCTCTAGATCATTCTCTTCTTGGTTGGGTCTAGAACTTTTCAGCACTCTCTTGCATAATCATATTAATAAATAAATAATGATCATTTCTGTTACCTGTATCAGCACTTTCTAGGGTTGTGGTACCACTTTCTCCAGTGACAAAGCCTTCACTGTAATCAGTATAATACCATTCACGAGATCCAGGCGGCCTGCAAAAAGTTTTTAAAAAATTGTCATTTAAAAAAAAAAAATTTTCAAGTCAACTATATTTTTTTCTGAAGAAAGGAAAATACATAAAGAAAATATGTGATCTGATCTCAATACAGAGTAATGAGAAAATCCTTTGCTTATTAAGGTTATGTTCAGTTATTTGGTTTAATGGCATATCAACTCTTGATGGTTATTTAATGCCAAATCCAGTTTATACATATACTATGATTTTTAAGTGAATAGTTTGTAACATTTTTTAAAATGAGCCAGAGCTTATTTGTTTGCACACAGTTAAATGGTTTCAAGCATTGCTAAATAATACTAATAACTCAATTTAATATCAATAATTTGTTTGCACACAGTTAAATAGTTTCCAGTATAGTATATGATTAAATGATTCTATTTGACCCATAGATGAGACCCAAACAGGTACAACCACATTGAGTCAGAATGGACCTAGATGTAATGGCAATGAAGAGGTACTCCACATTCCCCAAAACTTTAGGAGACTGGAGCCTCACCATCTGATGCAGTTAGTGTCATATCCAGTACACTTGTCAGTGGGGAGTGGAGTGGGGCTCTTACTCTTCTGCAGAGATGCAGTTGGTGTATTCTACAGCCCCAGCTGACTAGGCTGTTTGTTAAAGTAATGAGATATTATATTTAACATAAGTAAAAGAAAGAAATACTGACATACAGAAAATCATTTCACAATGATTTTCTATATGTCCGTATTCTCTCCTCTCTGTCATTGATGATGATTGATTGATTTTAATGGTATTTCAACCTGCTGAGAAAAAATAAAATTGCATTCATTGCATATTGATATTTACAATTTTTGTGCAGATGTTTTTTAAAAGTTTTTTTGGCACATGGTCCTTTCAAGTATGAATAATTTTTATACATGTCTATTTGAGCAATAGATAGGAATATAACAGGTACTCTCATTCCAGGATAGAGTGGACCTGAGAGTAATGAAGGGATACTTTGCACTCAGCAGATCTTCAAAACTGGAGTCCAACCATCAGATGCAGTTTAGCGTCATAGCCAGAACAACACTTTTTTTAGAATATTCTAAACCCAGTCAACAGGGCCATCTGTGTCACTGTCTTTCTCTCCTTTTCATTATTTTCTTTTCTTCTTTTCTTTTTAATTTTTAGAGAGTTTCCATGGTGTAAAGGCTAAAGTGCTGGACTGTGTGAAGTTAAAAAAAAAAATTCTTTGTTAGGGGTCAACAATCAAGTTCAACGTTTACTGGCAGAGCAATCTTTCTTCTCCTTTCTTTTTTCTTTCTTTGCTTTATCTGTCTGTCTCTCTTTCTAGCTACTTGGACAAACTGCTTCCTCCCTAATCTGCTGAAGTTTTTTTTCCATTTATTCAGGCCAAAGCCTACCCATCTGGGCACTTAGTGACACAATCTCAGAACCAATCAAAAGAGGGGGTGGAAAAGAATGGATGCTCTCTTCCTCTCCCGTAAGTTGTCTGTTTCTGATCTCCCTCTGACAGACAACACATGGCGCAACCATTATCCTTTTTCGTCGCAGGTTAGCATGATGGCTGCTACTCTGTGGCCTCAAAGTAAGCAAGTTTGAATTCTAGTGATACCATTATACTCACTTGAGAACTAATATCCTTGGGAAAGGTATGAATCCTTTTATTCTCCCCAGCTATAGGTTAAATAATATCCCTGCTGTTCTTCCACAAGGATGGCTTTGGCATTAAATAACCCTTGAAGGTTGATATGCCATTAAACAAAATAACCAAATGAAATCATTATTTTTCTTCTTTCCATACGTTTTTCCTTTAGTGCTTTAAAATGGATTTCAGTGGACCAATGCTCCTGCATTCTTAAGTCACAAACACAATTGTTATCATTTTAAACTCATAGACAAGCAAAAGTTTTAAATAGGAAAATAATCACAATATTATAATCAGAACTATACTAGTAAATAAATGTCATCATTAAGGCATGCTGATAGCATGTATTCCTCTGACTCTCTCTTACCATCTGTCCCTACCAGTTATTGCTCTTGGTAATAGATGGCATCCAATGTCCACACAGAAGTTTTAACTGGTTGGCTAACACTGGTATGTTTATGTGAAGGAGTCCATAGGAGAAAGTCACTAATGAGTTCTTCCTTACTTCTTCAGCAGTGCCCAGTATGACTTGTTTATTTTACTTGGATGGTTTTATAGGGTACTGCTTCCAGGATTTGTTCAAAACAGTATGAAGCATCCTTGTGTAGTTCACATCTAGCTTTTTCTCCACGCATTCTTTTTTGAGAGATCAAGTGGTGTAACCATACAGTCGTACTGATATGGCTACGGCTTGGAAGAAAAATTGACAGAATCTAATAAATCATCATCATCATGTCGTGCCGCCAGCATGGATATCTCTGACCCTCTCTCGCCACTTCTCCCTATCATTCATCGCCTCCGGCAGGTCTTCAGAGTTACATCCTGTGTCCTCACATAGTTGCTGTATGTAAGTTCGTGCTGGTCGTCCTGCTTTTGCACATCCATATGTGGGGGTCCACAGGAGTACATCGCTTATGAGCTCGTCCTTGCTTCTCCAGCAGTGTCCCGCGTGTCTGGTTCGTCTAACTTGTATAGTTTTCGTGATGGGGGGCAAGTGTCCGTATAGTTGGTGTCTCGTGGGGTGTTGTCGCCAGGACTTGTTCAATACTGCTCTCAACATTCTTGTGTAATTTCCGTCTAGTTTCCTCTCCAGCCGCTTAGTTAGTGTCCATGTGGTGCATCCATATAGCAGTATCGACACAACCGCTGCCTGGAAGAAGCTGCGTTTCATTTTATTGGTTAGGTCTGACTTCCATATGATCGAGAGCCTATCGATAGCTGTCCATGCCTTCGTCAGTCGTGTGTCGATGTCTTTTTCAGTTGATGAGACGCTACTTCCTAGGTAGGTGAATTTGTCTACTAGTTTCAGAGAGGCTCCGTCTAGTCTGGCAATGTTGCCCGTTTGGTTGTAACACATATATTCAGTTTTGTTTGCATTGACATGGAGGCCAATGCCAGCTGCGGCTCGTTCCAGACTATGCAGTAGTGTCTCTGCTTGATTAGGCGTATTCGCTAGTAACGCCAAGTCATCAGCGTAGTCGGCGTCCGTGATTGTTTTTGCGGGGTACCTTTTGCTTCTTCTCTTAGTCAGCTCGAAGTCATTTTCTCTGATTTTGTCGATTGAAGTCCTAAGCACATAGTCTAGACAGATGATAAAGAGGTACGGGGCTAGTGTGTTTCCTTGTAGTACTCCTGCAACAATACTGACCATCCGTAGAATCCTTGAAGGCGTTCGGGCAAAAAACCTTCAGCCGAAATTACTATCTGTCGACTTTACCAAGGCCTTCGATTCCATACACAGAGGGAAGATGGAGCAAATCCTACTAGCATACGGCCTACCAAAAGAAACCGTAGCAGCGATAATGATTCTCTACAGAAACACCAAAGTGAAAGTACGTTCACCAGATGGAGATGGAGATCTAATAAATAAAAAATCATATTGAGAAAAACCTGACTCTTGTGACTCAAAACATTCACTTTTGACAGATCCATAATTGTATTATTAGATTGAGATAGACAAGGAGCTTATCACCTGATTAAAAAGGAAAGAAAAAAATGGTGGAATAAAACTTACTTGTATGGTCTGAGAGTCCAAGTTTTGTGACTAGCAACACTCTCAGTAGAATCAGAAGGGGAGGTAACTGTACCGCTAGAAGAGCTTATGTCTCTTGTTTCACCGGCAACTATACTTGAGGAGTTGTTTGCTGATTGGCTATTAAATTCCATACCATCAGATGGAATTTTGGAAATTTGAGGATCTGAAAATTAAGAATAAACGAATAAATCATTTGGTTAAGTTTCTTTGTTTAATAGTATATCAACCTTTGTGGGTTATTCAATGTCAAAGCCATCCTCATAGAAAAACAGTAGTGGTACTATTTAACCTATAGCAGAGGTGAGGAGGAGAAGGGATAGATAAATAGAATCAATTGAATTTATAAGGAGAAAAAATTTATTACACACACACACACACACAAAAAGCAGATAATTTTCATTCGCTTTAGAGCAACAGCTTGACTGACTTTTTTTTTTTACTTGTCTAAATTTCTGAGATGAAATTTGATAATTTTTGTCACTTAGAGTATTTGGACTATTGTGTTCATCTTCAGTGTTGTATTCACAATGTTTCAGCTGATGCATCCTTTGGCACTTCTTCAGGTGTTTTATGTCGAACTTGGGAGCCCACACAGTACTTCAAACCCATAAGGATAGATTGTTCTATTTCTGTTAACCATAAGTGGATACAAGTGTTAACCTGTAGTAAGTATTCTGTTATTTACCTCTAGTTGGGATTGAACCTGCAACCTCCAGATGATTTCACTTAGAAGTACTTCTCAACCAAAGGTCTATATCCATTGCACCATGGATGAACAGTTCAGAGTGAATTTTTGGGAGTTAAAAATCTAATGTCTCCATCAATCCATGAGATACTACTAACTACTATTATGTAAAATTTTTACCTTAGATCATATTGTATTTTTTTTAAATCAAGTATTTTTTATTATTGGTTCCCATACTGCATTCATCTCTATACTTGCTCTGCTCAACAGGTCACTGTAGCCCAATATATGTACTGCTTCTTTAAGATGTCTTATTCTCCAATGTTCTTCCCTGCCTATTATTTTTTTTCTTTAATTTATCTTTTCAGCCATGTTCCTTATCCAGTTTTATCCTTTCTTTAAAATAAAATTGATTGATTTTAATAGCATATCAAACCGTCTAGGGTTATGTTATGCAAAGTGGCTAGAGAATCATGTTAATTTTATGTTCATATTTACATTTTTTGTGTAACTGTTTAAGAGTTGTTTTTTTTTCTCAAGTCCATTCAAATATGAATAATTTTCAATAAGATTTATTTGACCCATAGATGGAACTCTAACAGGTATTACTACTTCAAGTTAGAGTGAACCTGGGAGTGTATATACCCAACCTCAACTGCCACAAGTAGGATGTGACACAAAGTCAATTTTCAAGCAGAGTAAAGCTGGATGAATTCTGAGTTTTCCTTTTCCTAGACTGGTTGCCTAATCAAGGTTAAAGAACACAACCAGCTCTACTATTTGTCCATAGCTAAAGAAGAACAAATGGATTCATGCCTTTCCTAAGAGCCTTAGCTCAAAATGAAATGTAAAAGCCTTATCTAGGATTTGATCTGGAGTCACTGATTCCATTTCTTATGAAAATAAGTTATAAAGGTTGGTTGGTTGGAGTTTGTTCACTTTGTTGTTTCCCCTTCTTCGGGTATTTAATGCCAAATCTGTCCTTCTAAAAGAACAGTCATGGAACTATTTAACCCATAGCTGGGAGGATAAGGTGGTTCATACCTTTTCCAGGGCTATCTGCCTGAAAGTGAATGTAACAGCGCGACTGGAGTTTGAACTTTCTTATTATGATTCTGCAGTCTAGTGCTTTAACCATTACACCATGAGGACATCCCTGGTTGGTGTTTAATGGCATACCAACCTTGTGGGTTATTTAATGCCAAATCTTGTTTTTTTTGTGTTTATGATTTATAAGTGAATAGTTTGCATGTAGATATTTTTGTTTTTAAATAAATTGTTAGAATGTGAGATATAGGTTATTAGACAAATTTTGCTACACAGGCACAAACTATGTTATTGGTTGGTTGGTGTTTAATGGCATATCAACCTTTGTAGATTATTTAATGCCAAATTTTTTTTTCTTTTTGTGTATATGATTTATAAGTGAATAATTTGAATTGTTGGAGTGCAAGACAAAAATTTTCAGACAACTTTGCTCACAGGTAAATATTTTGTAGATGGTCTTGCTTTGTAGATGCATCCTTAATTTTTCTTGTTATATATATCCACTAACTTGGGATTTGTAATTAGAGCAGACTGGTTTCTTTAACCTTGGTAGGGAGAAAAAAAATTCGAGTTCAAACCTGTTCAACTCTGTTTAAAAATTGACCTTGTGTCAGGTCCTGTTTGTGTGGAGGGGAGGTATGTAAATATACACATAGGCGGCTAATGCCCTTAGGAAAGGTATAAATCCATTTGGTCCCCTCCAGCTAAGGATAAACAGTAAGGTAGAAAATATGAATTCAAATCAGCTTAACTCTGCTTAGAAATTGTTGACCTTGGGTCACACACTGCACATGGTGAAGAGGATTGGGTAAATACAAATATTCCCTTAATCTGATATATATTCAAACGTGAGCAAACAAAAAAGTTGAATAAGAAAGTCATAAAAATCAATTTGTCTATCACATTCAATAAGACTTGTTTACACACATATACCTTCTGATGAGTCCTCTAGATCGCATCAAGTGTCTGCAACAGAGACAACGAATGTAAGTTTTTGTTGGTGTGTGAATAGGAGAATGTCGATGATGAATTTGTCTTTACTTCTTCAGCAATGCCCAGCATCTCATTTGTCTTACTTTGCCAGGATCAATGACCGATAGGGATGAATGGTGAGAGAAAATCAAAGGAATCTTTGCTGTCAGCACACCTTGATGATGATATATATATATGTGTGTGTGTGTGTGTGTGTGTGTGTTCTAACACCTTTTGAATTTTACAGTTAGTAATTAAATATCATGAGTATGAGGCTTCCATAATTTGAAGTAAAACTGAATATGCTCAAATAAAAAATGTCTGAATGAAATATGCCAATTTGGATGTTAAAAAATTCCACAATTGCCAATGTTCTAAGGGAAGAACTAATTTTGAATAAAGATTGTGTAAATAAATATATAATGAAGATAAACTTACTAGTCTCAGCTTGTTGGTTAAGTTTGAGCTTTACATCATCATTTGTTTGAAGTTTATCATCAGATTGTATTTGGTTACTGAAAAAGTAAAATCATTTGTTAATAAAGAAAAAGGTTTGGTTTGAATTCTTTAAGTGCATATCAAACTTTGTGGATTATTTAATGCCAAAGCCACCCTTGTAGAAGAATAGTAGTGGTACAATTTAACCCACAGCTGGAGAGATAAGGGGGTTCAGGATGTTAGTCATTGTCACAGGGAAAGTAGTGCCCTCCCCTACAACACCGGGCATTGGCAAACACTACCCACTAGACTAATGGGCTATATATATATATATATATATATATATATATATGAGTTTTAGAAAGTCCATAAATTTTAGAATGACAATCAATTAATGAAGACCAGAAATTGTCTTCTTTAATGATTAGTTTTTTTGTAGGACTTATGAACTAAAAGATTTTATAAAATTAATGAAGTAAAAACAACACCTTACCTTACTTGGACATTTTACAAATAAATAATAATAACAAACAACAATTTAAAGTTCATCATAAATCCACAAATAAAAATGACCCATATACATTTTTACTCACATCATAACACCGAAATAAAAAGTGGAATAACCATAGGTTTTTACCATTAAAGCTCTTAGGATTCGCACCCCCAAATTTTTAAAAGATGCTTTTAACTATATAGAAAAGTCCTCTGTGCAACTTCAATATCCTAAATCTTTTAAACAATGTGCCAAAATAAAAGTTCTCAAAATTTAGAAACGTAAACGTTTTCCAAAAATTCTAGCTCATTGGTCTAGTAGGTAGAGTGTTCGCCAATGGTGTGGGAGACCTGGGTTCAATACCAGGTCGCGTCATACCAAAGACTTTAAAAATGGTACTTGATACCTCCTTGCTTAACACTCAGCAATATAAGGTACATATCAAGGGTAAAGTGGAGCAATCCCGGGAAAAGAGTAGCGCCCTCCCCTACACCTCGGTGTAGTAGCAATTGAAAAGGGAGCCTTCTGGTCACCTTCGACTACAGTCACCAACTTTACTTACTTTAGATAGATATATTTTACCCAATTCAACCACAAACATCATAAAACAAACCTTAGAATTAAAATAGTCACTTACGCTTCAAAGATTATTAGGAATTTCAGTAATAATAAAAATAACAATACCTACATTGAATCCAGAGCAGGGGTTTATGAAATTCCATGTCTGGATTGTAATAAAAAATATGTAGGTGAATCTGCTTCTAGCCTCAATAAACGAATTTATGAACACATTAGAGATTTGGAAAAAGAATATACAAATAACAGTTTGATTAGACATACTTTAAAAATTAATCACAATTTTAACTTGAAAGATTCCAAGATCTTAGTTTATATACATAATAAAAAATGTTGAATCTAGTATCATTTCAAATGACCACACTATCAAACAGAGATTCAGTTCTTTTTGATTTGTCTCCTTATTAAGTTAAACATTGATGCTGACAAAATAATTTGGCTTCATCATTTATAGATAGATAGTTGTATCAAACAGACTGAGAGAGATAGAAAGAAGCAGGCTGATTTGATAAAATGTGTTATGGAATGTTTATAACAGCTAGATATGAGCAGAATAATATAAATATTAACATAGACAGATGTGATATGGATATTAAAAAAAAAAAAATTCTGAACAATTAATTACATCACACAAATTTGAAATAGAATGCCACCAATGGAAATAAAATGTTTAAAACTATTTTTTCATTTCATTTAAAAACTCGTACGGTCTGATGAAGGTCTACAAACCAAAACATTTAACATCTACAAACAATTCAATAACATCATCCTTTGTAGACCTTTGTCTTTTTTTCCCATTTTTGTACATTATATATGTGTGTGTGTGTGTGTGTGTGTGTGTGTGTGTGTGTGTGTGTGTGTGTGTGTGTGTGACTACACACAAAAAATATCAAAGAAACCAATAAAAAAATGAAAAACAGTAAATTAAAAGCAAAAAATAATAATGTAATAAGAATAAAAAAACCCAGATGTGTTTGACTTACAGTCAGGACATGCTAAAAGCACCTGTACTTGTCAGATCATCAAAATTAAGCAGAGATAAGTCATTTCAGTACTTAAATAAACAAGAAACAGTAGATACTGAAAGTAACCTGAGGCATGTGTACCAGACAAAACAAAGCTTAGTAAATAACAACCAGAGGCCAATAAGTCAGAACAAAAACAAAATAGTGTTTTGAATAAGTTGTTATAAGGACAATACAAAAACAACTGAGCAAAACATTTTCTCAGAACAAACTAAAAACAGTAAAGTTTTTCTTCCAGAGATTTAAATGGAAAACAAATCAATATATAAGACAACTCTTTCATGTTGAGTTAGGAATTTACTGTTTAAAATAAAATCTAAAATTTGGAAGTGGTATAGATCTATATAATTTTGTTCAATTTGCAAGTGAATAGTAAGGGGGGGGGGGGTTCCACACTCACTCCAATGATATAATTTTTCGAAGGTGATAACTATTAAATGCTGATTTGAGGGTCTGGTATGATATTTGATTGAAAAAAAAAGAAAAAAGAAAAAAAGAATAATCCATAATACAAGAGTCATTCAATAGATAAGGTGAATATTGCTTAAGTTGACAATAGGAAGCACTGTTTACAGTTGCACCTTTTTCAAGGAAGTCAATAGTGATGGGTCTTTTCATGTCCCAGAACACTGTCAGCATGACCTTCTTTATTAAAGTGTTGTACACAGAATTTTTTATTTACTGGAGAGTCAGAGTATTTCAACTTTGTGGACTCTATTTTTGACTCAAGCTTGTAGTAGCAAAGCCATGTTTAGTCCATTTGTAATGATTTTTTGAAAAACTAAAACATGCTTCACCATACACATCATACGCTCTTATGTAAATTTCACATAGTTTGCACTTCTCAGCCAAGTGAAATTTGATGACAGACCTCTATTCAAGCCTGGAGCACTCTGTTTGATTTTCTGCTATTTTGAATAGCCTTAAAACAAGTATTTTTGCAAGATTAAAATAATTTTTACTAAATTCCAAACAATACAAAGTTTTTAATTGATAACATTTTTTTTTGTTTTTTTCAGAAAAACTCCCTTTTATTTATTAAATAAACCTTGTATAATAATCAGATTTCTGTATGTACATTATTCTAACAGCATAAAAGAGGACGTTTTTTTAACAGAATTATGTTACAATAATCTAACATATTGTAAGTAACCTGATGCCTTTGTGTCACAGACTAAGCAAAGTTTAGTAAATAACTTTTTAAATGGAAATTATGGCAGAATATTAATGAAATATCTTAAAACAGAAACAAAAACAACTAGTTAAAACTGAAATAACTGAAAGTGAAAAGATGATACACATAAATGAATTAAATATGAATACTTAAAAAAAAGTAAACAGATAAAAAATGGCAATATAGATTGTAAAGGTAACTATATACAAAAAACAAACAAACAAAAAACAGACTAAATACAAAATTATAAAGCAAAAGTGATCAGTACCTTTCTAGAAAGAAACCCACTCTAAAAGGAGGGGAAAAAAGGGTTTAAAAGCCAATGACACATTCTTTTTTTTTTTTTTTTAACTAGTGGAAATGACAAGACATTTTTCCATAATACAAAGGTAGAATTAGAATTGACTAACCTTAAAGCTTTGAAGATAAGAGAGAGAGAGAGAGAGAGAGAGAGAGAGAGAAAAAAGCTTAATGAAGACAGCAATTCATTTGCTGTCTGTCTGTCTCTCTTTTTTTTTTCTTTTCAAATTTGTACTTCAAGGTTTCTTTGGGATTATCTTTTCCTTGATATATGCAAATACTACTTCCCACACTCTCAAGGCTGGCCAATAAAGTTTACCAACCATCATAAGAGATTGTTATTATTATTATTTTTAACATAAGAGGTTAATCAGAGAAAGATTTTGAATGTTTAGCCAACCAACCTGATCATTTCTATTAAATTAGCTGCCATTTAATGTTAAGGCCAACAATGATTACAACCAGAATGAGGTAAAATAGAATAAGTATTTCTAAAATAAATCACAAGTGTTTGATGAAAAGATTAAACAGGATAACATTTAATTGAAAAGAACTAGAATAATCTATCATATAATCATCAGATTTTTGCTTGTGTGTTACTCTATGTAACACAGGGTAAAATAGTACATTGTGGTAAGATTTTTGTTAATAGAATAGTGTTGCAATAATAATCTAACCTAGAGAATAAAGTAATTTCAATCCAATTTGTAACTGAATAGTAATATTCACTCTGATCACATCATTTCTCAAAGGAGATAACTATTGAAGGGTAATTTTAGAGCCAGGTGTAGTTTCAGGCACCTCAGTAGTAACTTATAATACCAGAGGGCTTTACCAAAGTGTGGTAGTGCCAAACCAATGCTGATGCTGCTTCAGCCTAATTTTGGTGTATCACTTCCTATATATTATCTAATTTATTTATTACTTAATGTATGTATGTAATTATTCACTTATATATATAAATATATATATATATATATATATATATATATATATATACATACACATACACACAATTTTTTTTAAAATTTAATTTATTTATCAATTTATGTACAAATATATTTGTTTGTTTATATATATATATATACACACACACAGATTTTTAAAATTTATATATATATATATATATATATATATATACACATACATACACATTTTTTAATGCTAATTTTATTTCTTCTAATGGTCTTTTAATCAATAAAATGTAATTTTGGTCAAACCCTTCTTTAGTCAGAACAATCCAGATGATCTGTTTAGGTGAAACCAAGGTAGATTTCTTGACTCTGTAGTTATATATATATATATATATATATATATAAGCATGATTGATTAAATAATAGACACATTTTGTCTATATAATTTTAAGATCCTTTCAAGTTTCCTGATAAGTGTCTTGGTTTTAGGTTGGAATTGGTGGATGAATTTACCAAAATTGTCCCGAGCACTTTTGGACCTTTCAGATGCCATCATCAGGGGTTGCTTGCATGTGTAAAGAGTTTTTAAAGAGTCTTGAAAGTTTTTAGGTTTTTTATAACGTAACAAAATTACATAAACGCAGAGTGAGATAAAACTGAGATGCTGATGAATTTAAAAACAGAACGCTATCAACGGGAATAGAATATTGTAATAGAAATTATCACTCACGCAAACGACCGTGCATTTGTTTGGCCTGTCAGGTAATGGGATTGGGTTGGAAAAGGGAAGAAAAGTGTCGTCTAGAATGTAAAGGTAAATAGTATAAAACTACTCACAAGCGACATTGCGTGTTTCGATTGTCAGGGAAAGGAATAAGAAGGAAAGAGGAACGAGAGTTTATTTATTTATTTTATTTATATTTGTCGCATTAATTTGCATATTAGAGAGAATGGGGATTATAAAAATACCGGTATGGAAAGAACAGTCAGTCAAGCTTTTGACAGCTGAGAGAGACCAGAGACCTTGTGCGATGAAATGAATTTGGTGTGGCGAACTGAGATAGAAAGACCTTTATTTTTAAATCTCAAATATTATCAGGAAATATGGAATATTTAAAAAAAAAAACCCAAAAAACTAAAGGCATTTCAAAACACTGTTGCCATTTTCAAAATTAATTCTATTGATTTTAGGTTTTTTGTTTTTATATATAGGGCTTCTAGGATTTGTATTCATAGCTTATTTATTTCGTGTGCTATTATAGTGGTGTTTTCAACTAGAATTTTTCAAAATTTGGATTTGGGAATAGTATGGGTTTTAAGATGTAAGGCTATGGAGCTAGAATCATAAATTCAGTGGAGGTGGAAGTGTTATTGGAAATAATTAGGTTGGTGGTTTTAAATTTGTTGTAGTAAATGATAAGTCTTATTTTTTTGTTTGGATTGGTAGGGAGAACATTTTTTTTGATAAGGTGAATTACTATGAAATTGGTTTTTGTAGTAGAGGTTTATTGATTGTTTATGGTTTAGGATATTGTCTATGTTATATTGTTCAGTTTTATTAATGAAATGTTAAATTTCTGTATCAATAATGTAGTTGGGAAACCGATTATTAATAAGGGTTTGTTTTATATTTTTAAGTTTGTTAGGGAGATAGTTTGAAAGGAGGATAGCAGCTTAGCTCTGGAAATAAGTGTTTTTATGATTGTTCTTTTATAATGGAAGGGGCATTCGCTATGGAAATTGATGGTGCAGGGATTAATGTTCGTAGATTTTTATATGTGGAGGTGGTAAATTGGACAATATTGCTAGTGTCTATTAGTACACCAAGAAATGGGATTTTATTGTTGATATTGATTTCTTGTGTGAAATTGAGAACAGAATTATTTTGAAAGATCTCTTGTATTATGTTAATTTCATCAGTGCTATTGGTGAGAAGGAATATGTTGTCAGCATACCTTAAATAGATATTAGGTTTATTGATGGTATTAAAAACATTATTTTCAAGGGCTGACATGTAATAGTTACTGAAATCTTTTTTTTTTTTTTTAAATATTTCATTAAAAAAAAAAAGAATTCCATATTTCTTGATGATATTCTATTTCCATTGATAGTGTTCCGTTTTTAAATTCATCAGCATCTCAGTTTTATCCAACTCTGCATTTATGTAATTTTGTTATGTTATAAAAAACTTAAAAACTTTCAAGACTCTTTAAAAACACTCTTTACATATGCAAACAACCCCTGATGATGGCATCTGAAAGGTCCAAAAGTGCTCGGGACAATTTTGGTAAATTCCTCCACCAATTCCAACTTGAAGCCAAGACACTTATCAGGAAACTTGAAAGGATCTTAATAAAATTATATACATAAAATGTGTCTTTATTATTTAATCAAACATGCTGAAATGGAAGACTGCTGCCTAACTACACACACACACACACACACATATATATCTGAAATTTTCAAAAACGCGTAACAGGATGGAAATAAATTTATAATCCTAATGTGACCGGTTTGTTGCTTTTCTTAAAGTATATATATAAATATATATAAATAACTGAATAAAGTCTCTTTTGTTTTCTGTTTCCATTAAATATAATAACAAATTCATACCCCCACATCCCCCATTCAAGTGCTTACCTTATATTTTGCATTTTCCCTTTCATAGCTGAATCCTGGGAACAGATTCGAGCAGAGTTATTTCTTGATTGGTGTGTTGATGATGATGATGGTGCCCTACCAACAACAAACTCCCTTGAAGTTGAGCTTTCATGGAATTGAGAGACCAGAGAATTTGAGTCTTTATGGTGTCTTTTAAGTCCACCACAGCCTTCCGGTTGGGAATCAGGGTCATACTCTGTGTTTAAAGGAGAGGCCATCATGGAAGGAGAAACAGATGGGAAACTTTTCGAAGCTGGCTGGCTGGCTACATCCCCACTTTCTTTTGGTGTTTTTCTCTCCAAATTTGTGGGTGTCAGAAACTCCTCTTTCTGCCTGCAGTTTGACAAGGCATCCAAGTCTCTTCTCAGAGACTCACTATCTGCAAAATCCTTTGGTTTCAAGAAGGGCATGGGGCTTTTAGAATGAAGAAGGGTACTGATATCAGAACAACTTCTGTTGGCATTTTTCTTTGGCATTTGGTTTTTGGGATGGAAATCAGGTTGAGACTCAGAGAGGGAGAGCTTGTATGGACTTTTTGGTAAAGCATTATTTGACTTACTTGAGCCATAGACATTATCATCACACTTTTGAAAATTGTCTACAGTTAAATTTTTGGATTGTTTAAGATCTGAGCTAAAACTGGGTTCCATTCCTTGAGTGGATACATTATTGGCAGGACATTTTTGACTTCCATTCCTATTTGAAGCTGATGTTTGGACCAAAGAACTGCTAGAAGAAGTTACAGTGTCACATCTTTGATGAGATTTACTCTTCTCTTGTGGATTATTTTCTGATTTAGAACTTTCAAGAAGTTTTCTCTCTGCAAAAACAGCACAGACAGATGCCACAGTGTTTAAAGAATGGCAGTCAGATTCTAAATGGCTGCTGCTAGTTGTAGACTTACCAGAAATGCTTCCGCTCCGACTAACTGAAGAAATGCATGAACTCGTTATGGATGATTCTGAAATTACTGAAGTTCTCTTTAGGTCACTTCTTGGAATATCTGATATTGTGGCAGTAGTGATGGGTTTACTCTCAGGCTCTGTGTTTGAAATAAGTTCCATCATCTCAGGTTGTGGATGAAGATTATCAGCTTGGCTGACCAGAACTGTTTCTTTTGGTGGAGAACTGAAGGTACTCATATTTGACCAATCAAGACATCTCCGTACATCCTCCTCCAAGAATTTAGTACTATTGGCACTTTCAATCAACGCATTTGGAAATGTTTCATTATGTCCAAAATTAATAGGTTCACTTAGCGTATCAGCTTTGTGGGAGAAATGTTGTTCTTCATTCGGAGCCAATGGAGATGCTTTTGTTGGCATGAACGTTAAGCTGGAATTACCAAGGGTTGCAGTCTTTGTATCCAAACATGGCGCTTCACTATCAGTAGGTAAATCCTCCTTGGAATAGTTTGGTGCCTCAGAGACACTTTCCTTTATTGAAGAACTCTCTGAATGTGAAGAACCTGAAAAAGTAGAAACTTGAAAATTATCAGAACTTCCCTTACTTGTAACCGATTCTGCAAAACATATTCCTTCAGTGTTACTTTCAAGAAATTTGCCATTTTCAAAATGTTGACCGTGTTTTTCAAGTTCCTGGTTTTTGATTAAATTAGATGAAAATTTACAGATGGAATTTTTTGATGTATGCAATTCAACTGTTTGGGAACCGGTTTCTGTTATATCAGAAATAGTTTCAGCTTTACTGGTATTATGGTCAGTGCCATCAAAACTTAATTTTTCAAAGAATCCTTCTTTAGGTTGAATCCTGTCCAGGAAATTCATCTTGTGCATCTCATAGAGGGGTTCTTCTGATAAGATGCGCTCCACCCTGAGTGCCAAATCATCAATAACTTCTGGGGTTCGTTGGAAATTTTGGGTACTGCCACGAGGAGCCCCAGAAGTACCAGTACTCTCACTCACCTGACAAGGCAAAACAAATGCTGTTTCTTCCATTTTTTGTGAATGTCTTTTTGGTTTGTTTTCTGTGACCAAGTTTGGCACCATAGGCAGTGTTTCAAAATCATTCTTTAGAGGATATCTTGGGACTGGTTTAAGGCTGGCACCACCTTCAGGGCATGAAATTTGTTGACCTGCTAAGAATAGTAAATTTGCATTAGCAGAGTAATCTTCATCAGTGTCAAAAGCCTGTTCTTTTTTCCTTAGAATTCTATCCATGCCTAAAAGCAAATCTGCTTGTTGGGTAGGTCGTCTAAATAAATTTGTGGGGAGTTTGGAATCTTGCAGAACATCCGGACTGTTTGCATTGCTTGTATTTAGAATTTCTTGATCCTTGTCTTTGATCATCTGATTTTTTAATTGCAAACCTTGTGCTAAGCCATTCTGTAGATCTGTCAGGTCTTGTTTGAGCTGATCATAATTGAGCCCTTCCTTTTCTGTGTAACTACTTTTTGAAGGATGAAGACTTGTACTAAATTGGGAAGTTTCAGAGGAAGGTGTCAGGTAGGTGGTGCTCCTTGGTATCTGACTGATTTCATTGTTTTCATTTTTTGTCACTGCTGTATGCGCATTTTGGTTTCTGTATTCTAAGTATGCTGTACGACACAACAGACTATTAACTTGCCTTCCTAAAACATCAGAATCTTGAGACTGGTCATTATCATAAGAGCGAGCTGAGTTGGGGTTACTAGCTGTCATGCTGTCTATTGAACCTTTGATAGTCGATAATTGAAGGTAGAGATCGGTGCTTACTGAACTACTTTTGGAGTCAGGTGGATACAAGCTGGTGTTTTTAACCGAATTATCAGCTTGATTATGAATCTCAGAATGTTTGTCAGATGTCTGCAAAGACTGATGGGAAGACATAATATTCAAAGGTTGAACTTCATTTTCTGTTGCATTTTCTGGCTTAGAGTTTAAAGCATTTGGATCAAATGATGAGGGTTGATTTTTGGAACTTGTATCTTGGTCATGTGAATTTGAATCCTCTTCTGCTTTGGAGTTATCATCAGGATTCAGAGGGCTGTTGGACACCTCAGAACTACCCAGTGTTCCTCTTCCCGACTCAGTTAGCTGGTTTGAAGTTGCAATAGAAATATTGTCATTTAAATTTGATTGGGAGAGGAGAGGCTTATCTGAAGGAGTAGATGATAAATCACTGATTCTTGAGGCGGAGTTAAATTCTGGAAGTTTAGCTGGTGTCTGGTCACTTTTATTTAAAGAACTTTCATTCTGTTGTTCAATCAGGACAGAAGAAACCATTTTAATTAACTCATCAGTATCATCTTCTTCCTCTTCCACAGGACAGGCAAAATCTCCAAGAGATAAAGGCTGTATAGGTAATGGAATAGGTGGTGTATGATTTGCAAAATCCTGGGGGGTTCTTGAAGGTGGCATTTCTGATATAACAGAATCTAAATCTTGTTTTCTACCAAACAAGCTACCATTTTCTTTAAAGCGGAAACTTTCTCCATAGGCAATGCTCTGATGTAGATCAGGACCACAGATACCAAAGTTCGAAGAATGTCCTAGGATAAGATCTGGTTCTGATTTGGCAATAGTTATTTTATTTTGATCTTGGTTAATATCCAAATGACCTGATTCTTGACTTGTAACACTGTTTTTGTTTCTAGGTAAATCTTTGTCAGCCTCAAACGGAACCCTTAGGTCTGTTTTAATGTATTTCTGTCTTTGAACGACGTCCATATAATTTTCCGCACTTGTATGATCTGAATTGTTATCAACCTCATGAGCGGCAGCAGCACCCTCAAGATTTATATCTTCCAATCCAGTTGTGTTTGGCTCTCTTAATTGATGCAAGGGAGCTGTTATAGATTCTATTGGAAGATTTGTACTTCCAGGCAAGACCGGATCCGGGATGTTGTTGACTTGATAATAACCATGGACGTTATCCTCTGCATCAGAAGTATTACTTCCACTGCTGCTTGTTGCTTTCTCAAGAGATTCAGAGTCAGCACCTGTTGGAAGAAACCGCTCCCGTTCTTCAATCGGCAATAGTGTATCAATATCAACATCTGATATACAGGAAGCTTTCGAAATGGTGATGTGAATGTTAGCATCTAGTTGTTTTCCTAAACTAGTGCCAGTGCCACCACCACCACCAACAGCCACTCCCCGAAATAATCTAGCACTTCTTCCTTTTGTTTGTATATTTGATTCGGAGCCAACCGGGATGAAGTTATCTCTGTTCCCTACAGGTGGCATCATGGAATCTTCTATTTCTGGAACATTCCAGTTTACAGGAGGGCCAGTAAATGCTTGAAGGTCTGGCCTTTCCTCTGTGGGTGGGTGCTTGTTTTTACCATAGTGTGACAGTTCTTTTTGCCTAAGGGTTGTACAGCTGTTAGAGGTAACATGACTTCCATCTCCACCATCACTGTTACTGGGTAGCCCACTGGGATCTGGGACTACACTGTTTTTCAGGGTTGATGGTGGTAAAAGTTTGATCCGCTCATCTATAGACATGTAATCCAGGAGAGAAGATAATGTGCTGGCATAACCTGTGGCTTTAGATGAAATATCGGCATCTGTCTCCTCCTCCTCTGAGGAAACAGACAAGGCACCTAACTGTTCATGCTGAATGTTTCTCTTGGATGTCTTTTTGTATCTTACCTGTTCTTTAGAGGCTGATTCAATAATGACCGAATTCATGATATCAGTACTGGGACTTATGACATTATCATGGCTCTCATTTGTAGTAGACCCTTTATTTTCTTTATTATCAGTTGAGATTAGAGTAGAAGAGGTTTGGGGTATATTAAGTAATTGAGGTATATCTCTTCCTGCAGGTTCAGCACGAACAGACAGTGAAGGATTGAACAAATCTGGAAAAGATTTCCTGAGGGTTGGCGATATGTTTACACGACTCTGCACTTCAGGAGTTTCCTTCGTATGTGTTGAAGTTGAAGCCGAGCTTACAAGACCAGATACAAATGTTCTTTTTTGTTTGTTACTTGGAAGGTGAAAGTTCTGATCACTTGGAAATGGGAACACAAGTGGTCCTGGACTACCGGCTTTTTTTCTGGATTTGCCCAATCTTTCGAGAGTCAGTTTGGCTGAACAAATGTCTTTTGTTTGCTGCGAACAAGGCTCTGACTCTTGTCTAAAAGAGTCAGAAGTCTTTTGGTTCAACAACTCACCAAAAATTGGTAACCTTGGTTTTTCCTTTGCTTGTAATGCATTAGCACACTTTTGGTTTGATTGCAGAGCAGAATTATAACTTTTGTGAGTTGTGCTTGATGTGAGATCACTAGAAGTGATGGAATACTGTGTGAGGGAGTCAGATATCTGAAAAAAAAAAAAATATATATATATATATATATGTTTATAAATTTCTGAGATAAGGATTTACTATTTACAAATTTTGGACTATATTGTCCTCATCTTGGATATGACTTCAAGTCTTACTTAGAGCTTATTCGTTATTAGTCAAAGTTAAAAAAATAAAATTCTTTTGAATTCAGTCTTTCCTTTTCCTAGATCGTTTGCCTTACCAAGGCTAGAGAACCCAGTCTTTCTCTCTTAAACAGTATTCACCCGATGGAAATTAAGCCAGTTTCAGAAGTGTATTCATGTGTGGAGTCTCTTGGGGGATTGGTGTCAAAATGTGGTTCCCAGCCACATTCATGTTTGAATTCAGAGTTTTCCTTCTCCTAGACTGATTGTCATACCAATGTTAAAGAGTCAGTTTACCTACTATTTACCCATAAATGGAGGGGGTAGATGGATTTTCCAAGGGCATTAGCATGAAAATGAAACATGAAGAGCCTTGTCCAAGTATCGAACTCATGTCACTGTGTTCATTTCCTACAATGATAACTGTTAATCTATCCAACTATTTACCCCTAGCAGGAAGGACAAGAGAAGGATTTATACCTATCTCATGGGGATTAGCACAAATTGAAATGCAATCAATCTTGTCCAGGATTTGAACTTGACTCATTCAATTAATTTTGTATGACGAAACCATTGTGATATGTATGCTTCCATTTAATATCAATTATGATAAGGACTATGGCCTGAGATATGAAAATAGTATAAATGTAGTGTTTATGCTTTTTAAAAGCATCTTTCATTTATTTTATATTTAGAAGAAATATTGTCAATTAATATTATTAATAGTAATTTTGATTTCAGTTTTTTTCCATAATTAAAAAGTGTGCATTGATTGGAATTGGTTCATGGCAAAAATTATTTCAATCTCACAAAACGATGTTTTGAGGTTATTTAAAATGGTAGCAAATCAAACAAAATGCTCCAGGCTTGAACAGAGGTTTGTCATCAAATTTTTGCTAGCTGAGAAGTGCAAACCATGTGAAATTTATGGAAGAAAGTGTGATGTGTATGGAGAAGCATATTTTAGTAGAAAAAATGTTTACAAATGGGATAAATTATTCAAAGAAGGTCAAAATAGTATTCAAGATGAAGGCATGCCTACAATAGCAAGCACATCCGAAATGGTGGATTCAGTTAATGCACTCATTTTGGTAGATAGAAGAGTTGCAACACAGGATATTTCTGAACATCAGGGAATTTCTGTGGGTACAGCACACAAAATTGTTCCTGATGATCCTGCCTTTATTTTCACCAGGACAATGCAAGGCCTCATACTGCAACAAGAACTGTGGAAACCATCAGTCACCCGCCACATCTTCCATACAGTCCAGATCTGGCTCCCTTTGATTTCAACTAGTTTGGTCCCCACTAAGGATTTCTGCTAGTTTGATCCCCACTAGGGATTTCTGCTAGTTTGGTCCCCACAAGGGATTTCTATATAGAACAAATTTTTCTTGCCCAGTCGGCTTGAGTTGAAGAATACACTGACTGTATCTCTGCAGAGGAGTAAGATCCCCTTGCCAACAAGTGCCCTGGATATTGACACTAAACAATCTGATGGTGAAGCTCCAGTAATGCTGGAGCTTTGGGGAATGTAGAGTACCCCTTCATTGCCACCACTCCCAGGTCCACTCTGGCCTGGAGTGGTAGCACCTGATAGGGTCCTATCTATGGGTCAAATAGAGCTAAAATACATACTTACGTGAAACTGAATCACTTGAAATATAACTGTTTTGATATTTAAACTGTGTACTTGTGCTAAACAGAACTGTTTTGCTACGTAAACTGCATACTTGTGCTAAACTGAATTGTTTGAAATGGAACTGGTTATTTGTATAAAAATGGATTTGGTATTAAATAACCTTACATCGGCTCATTGGTCCAGTGGGTAGAGTGTTTGCCAATGGTCCGGGAGACCTGTGTTCAATCCCAGGTCGAGTCATATCAAAGACTTAAAAAAAAAAAATGGTACTTGAAACCTCCTTGCTTAACACTCAGCATTATAAGGTATGTATAAAAGGTAAAGTGGAGTAATCCAGGGAAAGGGGTAGCGCCCTCCCCTACACCTCTGTGTAGTAGCTATTGAAAAGGGAGCCTTTGGGTCACACTCGACTACAGTCGCCAACTTTACTTACTTACTAAATAACCTACAAAGATTTATATGCCATAAAAACCAACCAGCCAACAAATTTTTCAAACAATGATGACGTGAAACCACCCTGAGCATGCAGAAGGAATACAAAAGCTTGTTTTTCAATGGGAAAAATGTTTTAAAGAATGGAGATTATACTGAAAAATAAAACAAAAAGTTTCTTCCTGGGTAAAATGTGAGTTGTTATATTGCATAATTCATCTTATCTATTAACTGATCCTGGTACAAATGATTTGCACACATATAGTTTCAAGTATTCCTATCGGTCTGAATTTTTGAAATGAGGCTTGATGAGTAATATTTTGTGTGCTATTTTTTGGACTGTTGTCTTCATCTTTATTGTTTTTAGTTTTAACACATTTCAACTATAGTATCCTCCAGCCTTCTTCAGGTGTCTCGTATTTATCAGGGTATGGAAATGATTCAACCTGGGAAACCAATTTTAAAGGTTTACCAATCTTTAAAAATAATTTCCCAGATTGAATCATTTCCATACCCAGAAAAACAAGGGACACCTAAAGAAGGCCAGAGGATACCACGGCTGAAACATTGTGTTAAAACTAAAAACAATAAAGATGAGGACAACAGCCCGAAAAATAACACACAAAATATTCCTAATACAAATAATTTGCACACAGATCTCTTTGATCTATCGATAGGACTCTAACTAATGGCTTCTCTTGGCTCAGTTGGTTGAGCAGCCAGTGTATTTAACTACATTTGCCTGATACGAAAAAGAAAGTACTCGAGTCTCACTGATGATTTATCCTTTATTATCTCCAACTTGTACAGTTCCTCACTGTCATAGAAATTAAAAAGAAAATACTAGTCAAAATTATTAATAATGATTGACAATATTTTATCTAAAAAATATTTATCTAAAGCTTTTATATTTCTCCTTACTTGAGCAAATCCATTTTAAATAGCTACGATACATTCCATCTTCAGTTGATATATTCCACATATATCATAATTTTATATTTTCTCTTTTTGTTTTTGTGTTTCTTTTTCTTCCTCCTTTTGATTCAAAATCTTTCTTGATAAACAAATGGAACATAAATTCTACACAATATTTCTAATAAGTCAAATGATGTAAATGAATAGTTTATAGGTAACATTATTTTTAAGGAAGCCAGAACTCATTTGTTTACATACACTTAAATGGTTTCCAGTATAGTAAATGATTAAACAGTTCTTTTTGACTCAGATCGGACCCTAACAGGAACTACCACTTTGGTTCAGAGTGAACCAAGGTGTAATGGCAATGAAGGGGTACTCCATATTCCTCAGAGCACCAATACTGGAGCCTCATCATCAGATGCAATTTAGTGTCATATCCAGAACACTTATTGGGGCAGAGGGGATGTCTTAGCTCACAGCAGAGATGCAGTCGAGGTATTCTTCAACTCTAGCTAACTGGGCTTTTGTCGATTACTCCTATGTAATAATTTGTACACAGCTGTATGGTTTCAAATGACTGAAAATAAGAATCCAAAGTAAATGATTGAACAGTTCTATTTGACCCATAAATGAGACTCTAAAGAATAATTTTAAACTGACTTGACCCATAAATGGAACCTTAACAGGTACTACTACTCTGGATCAGAGTGGATCTGGGAGTAATGGCAATGAAGGGCTACTCTGTATTCTCCAAAGCTCACGATCAGATGCAGTTCAGTGTCCTACTTAGGATACTTGTGGAGTCTAAATCCTCTACAGAGGTGCAGTCAGTGTATAGTGTCATACCCAGGACACACTGGAAATGCAGTCAGCGTATTCTACAGCTCCAGCTGACAAGGTGGAAATAATAACAATGCAGTTGAGCCACTAGTTTTATAATGCGAATTTATAGCTGAAAAGCATGCCAAGGTTACCTGGTTGACAGATAACACTGTAAACAAGGATGCTTGTATCTAAAACAAGTTTTGAAAGTCAACATTAGGATTTTCAAGTATACATAATCCTCAAGCTGAGTGGATCAATAAGTCAACTGAATGGCGTGACAGGAAAAAAAATAAAAACCTACTGGATTATTCAGCTAGAGATTAAATAGTATCACTACATTTCTACAAGGATGGCTTTGGTATTAAATAACCCACAAAAGTTGATAAACCATAAAAGAAAGAAATCAAACAAAAGTCCTGGATTATGTATATATGTAGGCCTGCATATTTTGTTGGGTTGTAGCAGTAGATTGGATGAGTCACAGGCTCAGAGACTGGTGAACCAAGAAGAGTCCTAAAGAAGGTGGCAAGGGTTAGGCAGACAGTTTGAAGAAGAAGTTCAGAGAGATGATAATGTTTTAAAAGTTGATATGACTAAAGCTTCATTTCAAGTGATTGTGACTTTAGAAACCAACCTTTTCAAGAACAACCTGTAAAAAAACAAAAAAAAAAAACCAACAATAAGAGTCCAATATTTAATGAAATGGAATGGTTGTTGATGATCTAGATGATCACTAATGTTTTTACAACTATCGCAAGGTTGTCAGAAGATATTGTTGTTATGGTAATTCAAATATATCCATAATCTATTCTACAGGTAACAACATGGTAGACTACATGATTGATATCACCTTTGTTCTTTAAGACATCAGTCTTCTTTCTCTACATCACTTCATAATCTCCCACTAACCTAATCATAGCCCTATGATCCAATATGGTCTATGCAACAATAATCTGAATTAAAGAACTTTTATGATTATTTGGTAAAATCCATTAGAAAATAATAGATCTCCAAGTACAGATAAAAGGCTTTTCTTCTGGTAAGATTAAAAAAAAAGAAGAAAAAGACAAAAAAAATTATACTCACCTTGGATGGAGTAATGAGTGGAGTAGTGGCTGCAACAGTAGCAATACCAGTGTGATGAATAGGACTTAAAATTTGATCATAACTGTTGGCTAAGGCACTAGATAATCGAGGCAGGGTTCTGTTATGAATAGCGGAACTGAGGAACGTAGATGCTGCTTGATCAGAAAGGCTGGTTGGTTGGGTACAACTACTTGTGTTATTCCAAGGAGAGGAATCTTCCAGCAAAGAATACCAAGCCTAGAAAGAGAAAGAATTTGCAAAGAAATAAACATACAATTGTGTAATTAGGGTGCCTTGTCATGGAGTATGTTCAGTAAGCTTATCTTATAGGTCATTACTAGTGATTTGATCCTCACAGACTACCCCATACTAATCCTAGTAAATTACAGTAATTGTGTAATCAAAAGAATAAGTTAATTGACTGATTGATTTTAATGGTATGTCACGCGATATCCCACTGGGAGGAGGGAGATAAAATTACTACTCCTCGTATTTGAATTGACAGTATCAAGCCGTCAAAAAAAAGTGACCGTTAAGGAAGAATGTGGGTCACACAGGGGAGACCAGGTGTTGGTACTTAGTAACCTAAGGTCGCCGGACACCGGAAGGGGAAAGAGAGAGAAGCCAAATGATTGGCTGGGACACCAAAACGGAAGTGGGGCTCCCTTCCCCTCAGCGGAAGTAAAGGATAAAAAAATTTGTTTTTGAGCAGGGTCCGTAGCGGGCAGACAAACCATAGCCATTTTTACTCCAGGTGGAAGACAAAAGAATTACTGAGACACGAAGGACCCCAGGTTCTTCAAGCCAGTGTAAAAAAATAGAACAAAGTCTATTAGCCCGTGAAAGAAGAAAGATTCTCCAGTGGAACCCTGTCGAAAAATAAGATAAGTAACTTTGGGGCCATTTTTCTCTATACCCAAATTTTGTGTACCACTCTCTCTCTCTCAATTTGAAGAAAAACAAAAGTCAAGAAAAGACATTTATATTCGTGGACTGTCCAATTATTATATGTTTTGACACTTTGAAAGTGTATATAACTGTAGTAAAGGAATTCATGTATTTTTATGTTACCATGTGGTCTATATTGTTCTTTGCCGTTCTACTACGAATTTGTTGTTGTCACATTTCCTTTTTAGCTTCTATTTGCCTTATGTTATCTTGCTTAGAATTGTCCTATTAATTCCTTAAAAGTATCACACGGGAAACCGGAGTTGCCAACTACTACAATATAATATTATTACGACTAAAACCTATAGGCTCATTATCTTCCATTGTCGAGGGGAAGGAAGTTTAGCGGCCTGGTGGGTGTGTGATAGTGTGAAATTTGGAACCCCTTGCCAGCGGCGGTCAGTCTGGCTCTAAATTAATCCCTCACGTAATATGCCAGGTCTTATATGCCTGAGAGAAAAACTCTGAACGAGGACTTATTCTATAGGGGATCAAGTGCCAACCTGCCCCGTCTTCACACGTGCGAAGATAAAGTCCCGCTCTGGGATTTTAGTCAATTTGCCGTCACAGGTATGTGGACTCGCCTAAGGTTGAGAGGATCGGTTGTGTTTTATAGCATATCAACCTTGTGGGTTATTTAATGCCAAATCATGTGTATACATATAAGATTTTTAGGCAAATAGTTAGTAAGTAACAAAGTTGAATGGTTTCAAGTATTGGTATTTAACACTAATAATTCAATTCAATAATAATCTATATCAAATGATTGAACAGTTCTATTTGACCCATAGATGGGACCCTAACAGTTACTAGCACTCTGGGTTAGAATGGACCTAGAACTAATGGTAATTAAGGGGTACTCCACATTCCTCAAAGTTCCAGGACTGCAGCCTCACTGTCAGATGGTTTAGCATACTCATCGGAAGAGGGAATCTTACTCCTCTGCATAGGTGCAGTTGACATATTCTACAGCCCAAGCCAACAGAGCTTTTTTGCACACAGTTGTATGACATCAAGTATTCCAATTTAATACAAATAATTTTCACACAGTTGTATGGTTTCAAGTATTCCTATCTAACATGAATAATTATACGGTCTCAATAAATTATCTCTATTAAATAAGTTTTTTGTTTGCACACAGTTATATGGTTTCAAGTAACTAATAATAATCCTTAGTAAACAATTATAGCTTCAAGAAACTGTTCTTAATATAAACAATCACAGTTATATATGGCATTTAGTATTTCTATCAAATAATTTTATAATTAAATCTAATTTTTAAACAGATCTATTTGACCCATAGATAGAACCCTAACAGGTAATACCACTTTAGGTCAGAGTGGACTTATGAGTATTTTCAATGAGGGAGGTGATTTCACATTTTCCAGAGCTCCAGAACCAGAGCCTCAACACCGCAGTTATATCATACACAGGATAGCTAAGTATGAACACACTGAGATAGATATGAACATGATTTGGCTTGCGAAGATAGTTTATATTGTTTACTTGTTTACTGCTTAAAAGCCAAGTAAGATCAACAGCTAATTGTGTTCTTTGAGTATGCAATAAATAAATAATACAAATTTTAAAAATCCATTCCTTTATCGTCAATGATAAACAATAGTGAAATTCTAGCTTAGTACAAATGATTTTATGACAAGTTAATAAAACAAATACAATTAGCCAAACTTTAACAATTAAAAAAAAATGATTAGAAAATCACCAAATATGACAGACATCTGAAGAAAGTTGGAAAATACAATGACTGAAATTTTATGACAACAACTACTAAGATATAAAGAAACTAGTCTGAATAGATGAATATATAATCCTACAATTTACCATATGTCTGTCCATTCTTGCTGATTAGACTCCACCATTTTTAGCCTGATTTCAACTACACTTTCAGGAATTGTTAGAATCATGCTTGGAAAGTTTTGAAGCTATACTAGATTTGGAAGCACTTGTGGTAGGAAGTTGACATGACAATCCAAATTCAAATCCTGAACCAGGCGGTTTACATTTCGCATAAGTACTAATATCCTTGACAAAGGTATGAATCCAACTATTCTCCCTCTAGCTATAGGTAAATAGTAGGATAGACTGTTCTTTAACCTTGGTATGACAACCAGTCTAGGAGAAGGGAAACTCTGAATTCAAACCAGTTGTACACCTGGAGAGAGATGGGCTCTGCCAGGCTATTCCTGCCCAAGACATGCTACATTAGTGCTCCCATGACCAAACAAAGTTTATGGGACAAATGAAAAAAATTCACCTCAAACTGAGTTGTAGGTGAGATCTACAAGTATCACTTGGTAATCATTACAAGAGGCAGATAGCTCTTTACACTTAGACCTTCTCTACTGAAACCAAGCCACTAAGACAGAATTCATTTCATCTCAATGGTTGATTGGCTTAAAAATAATTTAGAAATATAATTATCAAAATTTAGGTTAATTCTACACTTCTCTGTCTGAAAAATAATACAATCAAATATTTGAAATATCTATTAGTTTTTAGTTGATTTTGAGGGCATCTCAGATCTCAGAATAATCCTGAAGCCATTTTCTATATGCCACATTTGGTATAAACAAAGTTCTAACTTGCAGTAAATAGATGATAAAACAAATCAAATATCTTTTGAATACAAATAATTATGTTCAAATTATTTAAAAGCAACCCTATATCCTTTATTTTTAATAAAAACCATCTTATATTTCATAAGTAATATGGATACCCTGTCACCAGGACTTAGGATACTGTATCTAATGGCAAAACTTAAATGCTAGAGAGAGTGGAATACCTCCTCATTGCCATTACTCACAGGCCAACTATGATCTAGAATGGTAGTACCAGTCAGAGTCCCATCTATGGGTCAAATAGATCTGTTGTAAAATTATTTTTATTTGATAGGAGTGTGTGTAAAAAAAACCTCTTAAGAAACAACTTCGCAAAAACTGTAAGTATGAACATAGAATGAATTCAATTCACTACCCTCTAAGCATAAAATAACCCTAAGTAAAGTTGGCGACATTGGTCGAGGGTGACCCGAAGGCTCCCTTTTCAATAGCTACTACACCAAGGTGTAGGGGAGGGCGCTACTCCTTTCCCTGAATTGCTCCACTTTATCCTTGATCCTTACCTTATAATGCTGAGTGTTGAGCAAGGTAGCATCAAGTACCATTTTTTGAGTCTTTGGTATGACTCGACCTGGGATTGAACCCAGGTCTCCTGGGCCAGTGGCGAACACTCTAACCATTATACCAATGTCCGGTAGAAAATAACCCTAAAGTGTTGTTCTTGTTGTTTATTCTGCACGTTAGAGTAGTGACTTCAACAGTATCAACTGCAAGGAGGACCGTGGAAAAATAAATCTCATTTGGTCACATTCCATGAGAATTTTTTGTCAGCCTATGAACTTTTGAGCTGACCATCATATACTAAGGATATTTTCTCATTCCAGAAATTCAGAAAAAAATGTTTTCTTATCAGAATTAAAGCTATACATTTAACATTGAAAATGTTATTATCTTTTTTGTTTAAATTGTTTTCAATTCTAATTATCATGCATGGAAAGAAACATCTGATAAGATTAAACCATAACTGAGCAGTTATGGGACCTAATACAGTTCTTTCACTCATGATTAAAGATAATAACATCTTTGCTTTAGTGATTGGATTATGATTGAGAAGAATAAATAAGAAAAATTAAATGACTTCTTTGATGAAATAGTATGTTTATTGATAAACTGCTTGATAATTACCAAGGCAAAAAAAAGACGAAGTAATCTTGCTCTCAGTTTTTATTCATTTGATCAAGTAGGAAAAAAAAAAAAAAGATGGCTATTTCAATATGAAAATCTGAAGTGATTTCTTTCCTTGTACTTGTGAATGTATTATTCGATACACAAGAATGCAATGAAATAAAAAAAAAAGAAAAAAACTATACAAAACTCCACACAAATCTACATGTTTATTTATTTAATGGCATATCAACTCCTTATAGGTTATTTAATGCTGAAATTTGATTCATTTGTAAATGTTTGATCATAATAGCAGTTTATATTTTCTATGTTTTATTGCAATCATTTTAAAAACACACTTTATTAGTCTACAATAATCATTTGTTTGTGCAGAGTTTATATGGTTTCAAGTATTCCTATCTAATAATAACAATTTATAAACAATTATTATTAAATAGGAAAAGTTATTCCAATCAGATAATAATCATTTATTTACATGCAGTTACATGAGTATCAAATATACCTATCTAATATTGATAATACTCAAACAGATCTATTTGATTCAGAGATGGAACCCAAACAGGTATTACCACTCTGGATCTGTAGTAGACCTAAGAGTAATGGCAACAAAGAGGTGACTTCAGACTTCTTGCGGGGGTGCTGCTTTCAGGATTTGTTCAAAACAGCATGCAGCATTCTTGTGAAGTTCTTATCTAGCTTTTTCTCAAAGGATTTTGTTATAGTCTAGGTGGTGCAACAATACAGTAGTAGTGACATGGCTACAGCTTGGAAGAATTCCAGTTTTATTTTATCAGAGAGACAATGCCAAAAATAGATACAAATAATTTGCATGTAGTTATATGGTTTCAAGTATTCCAATCTAATATTAACAATTTATACAGAATTATATAGTTTCAAGCAAATATTCAGATTTGATAACAATCATTTGTTTACATACAGTTTGAGTTCAAGTATTCCTATCAAATACTAATAATTTTCAAGCTGGAGCCTTACCATGAGATGCAGTTTAATGTCATACCTAGAAACCTACTTTTGGAGGGATCTTATTCCACAGCAGGGGATAAAGTTGGTGCATAATAAACTGAGCCAAGAGTGATTTTCTGTTTTCAACAACAGGGTTACCACCATCACTGACATCAAGGCATTATGTACCATGATTCAGCTGAGCCAGAAACATAGCCATTGGAGGGTTCGGTACCATGTTACCTGGTTGGTTGGTTGTTTGGGTTTTATGGCATATCAACCTTTGTAGGGTATTTAATGCCAAATCTATTTTTATACAAATAATCAGTTCAATTTCAAACAATTCAGTTTAACATGAGTACACAGTTTGTCAAAACAGTTCTATTTCAAGTAATTCAGTTTAGCATAAGTACACAGTTTCATTCTATTTGACCCACAGATAAGACCCTATCAAGTGCTACCACTCTGGGCCAGAGTGGACATGAGAGCAATGGCAATGAAGGGGCACTCTGCATTCCCCAAAGCTCACCATCAGATTGTTTAGTGTCATATCCAGGACACTCTGCAGAGGTGCAGTCAATGTATTCGACTTGGCAACATGTTACCTGGTTAGAAGAGTAGGGGTTTAAGCTCTTTTGAGTAGATGGTCACAAGTTTGCATGAGAAAGAAACCAGATGTGGTTATAGATTCAGCCTGTCAGTAAAATGCTGTGCAGGTTGATTTGTGACTCACTGATTGTATCCACCTGGTCAATGGGATTTAGAATATGCTGACTGAATACCCTGCAGAGAGGTAAGACCTCTCCACATAAAAAGGGTCTCTTGGGTATGACACTAAACTGCATCTGATGTTAAGGTACCTGTTCTGGAGATCTGAGAAGTATGGAGTAACTCCCAAGTCCACTCTGACCTGGAGTGGTAGTACTTGTTAGATCTGTTTAAGAAATATTTTTATTAGATAGGAATACTTGGTGCTATATAACTATAAATTAAGAATAATCACTTAAAACTACAAGTGTTTATTAAGATTATTATTATTTACTTGAAACCATATAACTTTGTGCTGATAAATGATTGGTAGGTTGGTTGTTTTGTTTTATGGCATATCAACCCTTTTCAGGTCATTTAATGCTGAATTAAGTCATTTTGATAAAAGTTTCAAACATTTCAGTTTAGTATAAGTAGTTTTTTTGTTTACACACAGTTAAATGTCAAAACAATTCCATTTCAAACAATTCAGTACAGTTTAAATGCCAAAAGAATTTCTATTTCAAATGATTCAGTTTAGCATAAGCACACAGTTTAGTTCTATTTGACTCATAGATAGGACCCTATCAGGTGCTACCACTCTGAGCCAGAGTTGACCTGGGAGTGATGGCAATGAAGAGGCACTCCGCAATTTCCAAAGCTCCAGCATTACTGAAGCCTCACCATCAGATTGTTTAGTGTCATATCTAGAACACTTGTTGGGGTGTTGTACCCCTTTGCAGAGATGTAGTCAGTGTATTCTGAAGCCCTAGCTGACAAGGTCAGCTAATAAATGACTATTATTAAGTAGAAATAATAACTTGAAACCATATAATTATTAGTATTAGATAGGAATAATTAAAACCATACAACTACAAGCAAATCATTTGCATTAGGTAGGAATGCTTGATATATAACAGTGAACAAAAGACTCTTAAGAAACAATTATATAAAAAAGATGTAAATATAGATGGATGATGAATGCAAGGCATAAAATAACCCGAGACAAACTGACATGCAATTAATGGTTGGTTGGTTGCATTTTAAGGCATATCAATCCTTGTAAGTTATATAATGCTAAATCCTGTTCATATATATATATATAAAATATGATTTGTAAATGTATAGTTAGTAGATAACATTTCTAAATGAACCAGAGCTCATTTGTTTGCACACGGATAAATGGTTTCAGGTATTCCTAACATGAATAATTCAATTTACTATTAATCATTTGTTCATATACAGATAAATGGTTTCAAGTATTGCTATGTAACACTAACAATTTAATTTTAAATCGTTCATTTGTTTCTGTACAGTTAAATGGTTATATATGCACATGATTTCTAAGTGAATAGTTTGTAGGTAATTTTAAAAAAATTAGAGCTAATTCTTTTGCACACAATTAAGTATTGATATTGTTTGTATACAGTTCAATGGATTCCAGTTGAGCTATTTAACTCTAATAATTCTATTCAACACTATTCATTCATTTACACACAGTTAAATGGTTCCAAATATTGCAATGTAATACCAATAATTCAGTCTTTGCACACAGTTAAATAGTTTCAAGCATTCCGATTTGACAAATAATTCTATTTAGTATTAATCATTTGTTTGCATACACTTAGAGGGTTTCTAGTATTGCTATCTAACATTAATAGTTTTATTTGCACACAGTTAAATGGTTTCAAGTATTGCTATGTAACACTAACAAATAGTCAAACAGATCTATTTGAGCCATAGATGGGAACCTGTCAGGTATTATCACTCTGGGGCAGAGTGGACCTGGGAGTAATGGCAATGACGGGGTACACATTCCCCAAAGCTTCAGGACAGGAGCTTCACCATCAGAGAGTTTAGTGTCATATCCAGGACACTTGTTGGGGTGGAGGTGTCTTAACCCTCTGCAGAGATGCAGTCTGTGTATTCTACAGATCCAGCTGACTTAGCTGTCAATCATTAATGGTATGAGGGTGTGTTCTATCAGAGTTTACAAGAACAGCCAGTGAAATTGGAGACTCTCTTGAAGGGGTGTGACGTAGATCTAGTTGCAAATCATTAGCAACAATTTATGATGGTTTGTTCCAGCAAGATAATGCAACCTCTGTATCATATGGGGGTGACATAAAACAAGTTCCAGGAACATTGATTTCCAGGTACTCTATTGGTCCCTGTACATACTGGATTTTGAGGTACTTGATTGGCCCCTATACATACTGGATTTAAAGCCCATTAACCCTAAAGAGAGAGCATGTTGATGCATGAGGAGTAATGATTATCATTTTAGGAAATAAACACAGTGAACCAAATTCAAAACCTGAATGAAGCTGTTTACATTTTCACATAGTAATAATACTCTTGAGAAAAGTATTAATCCAAATATTCTCCCTCTAGCTATGGGTAAATAGTAGGGCAGATAGAGTTTTTTAACCTTGGTATGGCAACTGGTCTAGAAGGAAAACTCTGAATTCAAACCAATCTGTTGAAAAATTGACCTTGTGTTACATCAACCACTGTTGGTTATCTAATACCAAATTCTATTTTTAAATACATATCAAATATATATGATTTACAAACAGATTTTGTAGATACACGCAGTTAAATAATCAGTTCCATTTTAAACAATTCAATTTATCATATGTCAAAGTTAAATGATTACAAGTATTGCTATGTGTAATTAACAATTCAATTAAACATCAGTCATTTGTTTACACACAGTTAAATGATCAAACAATTCTATTTCAAACAATTCAATTTATCATGTCATTTGTTTGCACTGTTGAAATGTCAAACAGTTCTGTTTGGCCCATAGATAGGACTCTATCAGATGCTACCACTCCAGGGCCATAGTGGACATGAGAGCGATGGCAATGAAATGGTACTCCACATTCCCCAAAGCTCCAGCATTACTGGAGCCTCACCATCAGATTGTTCAGTGTCAATATCCAGGATAGTCGTAAGGAGGCGGGGGGGTATTACCCCTCCGCAGAGATGCAATTAGTGTATTCTACAGCCCCAGCTGACTGGGCTGCACCTGTCCATGGTGGTGGGGGTTGGGTACATACATATATTAGTCAGGTTTTAGAATTTGTTAAATTACCTTTAGTGACATCAACAAATAAAAATCAGTTATGGAAAGCCCTGGAATGTGCCTGGATAGATATATGCACACAATGACTAGCACCATGGAGACACTGAGTTATTTTGTGTAGCAATAGTTATTCAGGCAAAGTATTACATTTTTTCTGGGCACCCCAGTTTAGTAATGTGGGTCAAGGAGGTCTAAATTGGTTCAAGGTTTTTCTAAAATAATGAGATACAGAGAATTGAGTAAAATGAAGCTTAACCTGGTATATTCTAAAGGTCAGAATTAAGTATTTAATAAAAAAATCAACTAAACTAACACAAACAAATAATGAATAAATGTACATAGATTTTTTTTTTTACACCTGATACATTTATCTGCAATTATTTATTAACTGGATATAATATAAGAGTATGGGACAAGTGAAAATTTTATCATTCATTTATTAACTAAGTATACCTCTACCAATTCTTTTTAATAAAAAGTTAATTTTCCAATAAACCAAAGATCTCAGGATTTGTAAACCCCCAATTTACTATTTGGCATGAGTGAACCCAAAATTTTTTATTGAGACCCCAATTGAAAATCACTGTTTTGATAGTGGAACATGTAAATTTGACTTTTATATTGTATTCCTTTTCTTGTGTATGTGTATATATATATATATATATATATATATATATATATGTACACATACACACACGTATTAAATGATATATAATTTAATAATAATTTATGATTTAAAGTGGTTCAAGCAAATATCTTAGTTTCACTTATAAAGTTAAAGTATCACTATTGATTTTTAATGGCACCATTTTTTTCATCATTTTTTAATGGCATCATTTTTTTCATCAAAAGTGTTTCAAGGTATCTAGATTGTTGAACATCAAAACTGAACATATTTTATTTGACTGAAGCTTAAATTTTAGGATCTTGGATTGCTAAGTCATTGGAATTTATTTCACTGTCTGTAAAGGTACTGACAGCTTTAAGCACCACCTGATGAGAATGTACTCAAAATTTGACAAGATCTTTTTAAATATGGGAACCAACATGTGTACGACAGGTGTTTCCTGACATTGCCCAGTTTCACAAACTTTTACAGCCATCAGGAGGTTTTGAAGGTGCTCATGGTGCAACAGATGTTACTGTGGGAAGTTAACTCAGCTATCAGAGTTTAAATCCTGAATGAGTCTGTTTGTATTTCAGATAGAGCTAATGCCTTTCAGAAAGGTATGAATCCAACTATTCTTCCTCCAGCTAGTAGTAGAGAAGACTAGGCTCTTTAACCTTGGTATGGCAACTAAACTAGTCCAGGAGAAGGAAAAGCCTAAGATATGCTACATAACCAAACCAGGTTATGGGATTGGTGAGAATGAGAAAAGAGGTGTTGCCTGAATGACAGGTTTTCAAAAATATCTTCAAAAGCTTTCCAGTAACGAATAGACAATAAACACATTGCTATACCAGGATTGGGAACTTGGTAGTTAGGGATGCTTTAATCAGTCCCCAATCTCCAGTGACCATTCCCTAACAGGAATCAGAGACAACATTTCAATCATTCAAAAATCAGAGACAAAAAAGAGGAAGTAAGTTTCTGGAACTATCATGGGCCCTCCTACAAGAGCCCTAATGGACATGTAAAATATCTAAAAAAGATAATTATTAATTGCATACCTACACCAGGTTAAAATGATAAGGGAACTTGTGTATCTTTCAACTATTGAGGAATTGACATTTCAGTTTTATTTTAATGATATTCACAAACCAATCTAAAATTATGATATAATTTTATTAGTTTGTAGTTTTGTAAAAGTGTTTAGAATAATCTGTGAAAGACACTGGATGAAAAAAAGTTGTTTTCAAGAACATCAAATTACTCACTTATGAAGTGTGGGTAGTATAATGGCTATTGTCCTGAGAAATGGATGCAATGAGCAGAGTTCAAATCCTGTAGAAGGCAGTTTGCCATTCACTTTACACTGTCTCTCATGCTGGGCAGTATATAAAAAATTGATCTGCTCAGATTCGGATAGCCTTTACTCAAGGTAGAACCTGCCTGTCACCTAAAGAGACAAGGGCTGGTTTTTTTGGCTTGACATCTGAGGTGCCCCAAAAGGAGAATACAGAGAGAGCTGATTTTTGAAAATTTTTATATCTAAATTATGGTTAAAATTTAAGGTTCAAAGTTTTTAAAACGTAAAATCTTTAAAGTGCTCAATGCACGAAAATGCAGAGCAATATTACAATATATTTCAAGTATAAAATAAAATAATAATAAAACAGGATAAAAGCTCACTACTCAGTTTCACTTCGACGATCTTCAGGGGAAGTACCACATACAAACATAGGTATAAAATAAAAAGATGCAAATGAGAAAAGTTTGAAAAAAATGTACCCGGCACTGTTACAGTTGAAAAAGGTATAAACTACAGAAAAATATCTTTTAAAAACAGATGTAGACACCGTGTTATTTTGTGTAGCAATATAAAATTTTGTGTAGCAATATAAAATTTTGAACACTAGAAGTCCGTTACTTAGAGTTTCATGTGAGGTGCACAATTATCAGGCGGTGTATGTATATATATATATATATATATATATATATATATATATATATATATATATATATATATTATTGAGTTAGGTTTATTTAGGCGAAATAAGTTTGTCTTTTGTGTGTCTAGTCTGGTTGTGAATTAGAAAACAGTTATTTCATCCATTTTTCGAGTTGATCTGAAGAAGTCCTGTTAACTTTTAGAGCATTGATTAATATCAATGCTTTTTAACAGGATGGAAATAAATTTATTATCTTAATGTGACCGATTGTTGTTGTTTTTTTTTTTTTATTGTTTTGAATATATATATATATATATATATATATATATATATACACACACATACACACATATATATTTATATATTATTATTGCAGACATTTCCTTTGAAGGATATTCAAGACAAGTTTCAAGACTTATATCTTAAGATAAATCAAATACAAGTCATTTTTTCCTGGAAAATTTCCAGAAATTTGTTTGAATAATTTTGAATTTATTTAATTACATCTGGTAGCTAAAAAAACTTGCAATTCTTTATGTAATTCCCCGTGTCGGATTTTAGATAAATGTTTATAAATCTAAATGTTTTTATCTAAAAATTACTAATTATCGACATCTGAATTAACGTTTTTAGTGAAAACAAAAAACAACACTTCCCACTATACACATACAAAAAAGAATTCTTATAAAGCAATTTTAAGATGAGTTTAATTTATATTTCTGTGAATATTGATTAAAAATTTAACAATTTTTAAGAATAATGAAATATGATTATTTTAAAAATGAACCTTATAAATCTAATGATGTGTAAACTTTTAAAAACTTACAACGATGGTAACAATGCTTCCGTTGAAATTTCCAAGATTTTGTAAATAAATATCCCAAGAAAAAGTCCTTTCAATAAATCTTCCACTTCTCAAATAAATGCGAGATCTCAAAGATATAAATATATATATATATAAGGGCAAGTTAAAAACTTATAATTTTTATTTAACATTAGTTCGAATCGTCTTCTTTCTCTTTCGTCTTTACGCTCAACAGAATGAAGAAGATAAAGGATGCGCCTTCAATGTTAAATTTAGAATTCATATTTTGAAATAAATCAGCGTATATTTCATAGAATGCATAATATTCAAGTCCAGTGCATACCAGCTACATAATAAGGAATTATTCAGAGAAAAAAACGATGACATTATAACAAGTCTGGACATAGCAAAGAGAGGAGAGACAACCCAGACCATGTTTTAAAATACATTAACAACAGTACTCCGTTAGTTACCTGGACCATAACAACAAGGCATACATGTTTAAACCTGTACGCAGATAGGGTGAAAAGCTAGTAGCATATTGTCTACCAAACGTCTAATCTCTTTGACCTGAGGCGAAAGACCTTCTACAATCGACCGACTAACACTCAAATCCATGCAAATACCCGATAAAAACAAATCCTACCTGACTTTTATCCTCCATATTTACAAGATTCAAGTTTGCCACTCGTAGCTGCGGAGCTACTTCCGGTTAAGGCAAAATTCAAAAAAGAAATATGAAACGAAAATCATCATCACCACTACGACTACCATCATCACTATCAGCAGCAGCTCATTAGTATCAGCAACAACAACAACAACAATAATAATAATACTAATAAAATTATTATTATTAATAATAATAATACTAAGAAGAAGAAGAACAACAACAATAATTATAATAATAATAATATCTGTCCTAGAGAACGACTCACATAAACTCCAATGGGACGTTGACAGACAAACGGATCACCTAATCTCGGCCAGAAGACCATAACTTATAATAATCAACTAAAAAAAAAAAAAAAAGAAAACTTGCATAATTGTGGATTTTGCTGCCTAAGCTGAGCATAGAATAAAACGGAAAAAAGGGAAAAGTAGTACCTCGACCTTGCTAGGGAATTGAAAAAACTAGGGAATATGAAGGTGACAATGAAACCAATTGCGATTGGTGTTTTTGGTAAAGTAACCAAAGGATTATTAAAGGGACTGGAGGACTTGGAGGTAGGAGGACGAGAGGAGACCATCCAAACTACAGCATTTTTGAGAACGACCAGAATACTGGGAAGAGTCCTGGCGACTTGAGGAGACTTGCTGTCGCTTAAATTCCATTGAAAGACCATCAACTGAAATTCATGTGAAAAACTTTCAAGGAGTAAATAATAATAATAATAATAATAATAATAATAATAATAATAATAATAATAATAATAATAATAATACCAATTAAATTTGAAAAGTCAAGAAAGCTCAAAACTAAAAACATCACCACTATCTCAACCACATCATCATCATAATTATTATCCTCAAAATTATCTTGATCAATATCTTGATAATAATAATAATCATAATAATATGAAGATGATGGTGATACCAGTGTAATTGGTGTGCTTAGAACAATCGCCAAAAGCTTGATAAGATAGCTGGAGGAGTTGGAAATTGGAGGACGAGCCAAGACCATCAAAACTACAGGATTGTTAAGGTCAGCCAGAATACTGAGAGGAGTTCTGGAGACCTGAGGAGACTTTATAGGATTTACACTCCTATATTTTTTCAAATGGCCATGATGCAAGAAAATTCTAGAAAATACGAGGTGCCTACAATAAGTTTCCAGACTTTTTTGTATGGGCACTTTTATTGATAGTACACACATGAAAATCTAGTCCCCTTCGAAGTAATCTCCTCAGGCTGCGATGCACTTGTTGTACCGTTACAACAACTTCTGAAAGGCCCCATGGAATTCCTCTCGTGTGAGCGTGTCAATGACCTTCGTCACAACCTCTTTCATCTCCTCAATTGTCTCATAATGACAGCCTCCAAGTTTTTCCTTGAGTTTAGGGAATAAGCAAAAGTCACAGGGAGCAAGGTCTGGACTATAGGGAGGGTGAGGAACTGTCTTGATGCCCACCTTGGTCAAATAGTCTGTGACAAGGATGGAGTTGTGGACTGGTGCATTGGAAATGCCCCTGACCTGATTTGAAGAGTGCTGGCCTCTTCCAACAGAGTCTCTTCCTGAACTCCCTTAAAACCTCAACATAGTATTCCTTGTTGACTGTCTGTCCAGTGAGAACCCAGTGCATGTAGATCATGCCAGTGCTGTCAAAAAAAGGGATCATCAAAAGTATGTGGGCAGATTTGCTCTGTCTGGCCTTCTTGGGTCTGGGAGAGCCAGCATGCTTCTACTGGGAACTCTGTCTCTTGGTCTCTTGGTCATAGCAGTAGATCCAGCTTTTATCGCAGGTCACCAGAGCATCAAGAACTGCGGGATCTGAATAGATCAGCTCGACCATATCTCTGCTGTCATGACAATGTCTTTCTTTCTGATCTTCTAAGAGCACCCTTGGGACAAACTTGGTACAAATCTTCCGCATCTTCAGTTCGTTGCGAATAATTGTGTGTACAGTTTCTACACTGACATCAAACTGTGCACTTGTTGTCTCTATAGACACACAACGGTCCTTATCCATGAAATTCTTTATTTGGCCAATCAACTCTGGTGTTCTGACTTCCTTACTCCTCCCACACCTCTCATCATCCCTCACAGACTCCCTGCCTTCCTTGAATCTCTTATGCCACCCAAAAACTGATGCTTGATTCATGCAAGATGCTCCAAAAGCAGTCTGAAGCATTCCATACATTTCTGTGGAATTTTTTCCAAGTTTAAAACAGAATTTTATTGCATATCGTTCTTTTAAAGTGTCCTCACATCCAGATTGCATTTTTGAAATTGACCAGGCTTTAGTAGGGTGTATTCAAATTCCTGCTGTAGTTGTTCATTTGAACCTGAAATCATAAAAATTGATCTGTCATTTCATAAGATGTATAGCAATAACATACTGAATTTTCAAGAATCTACGACAATTTCAAATGCCTGTACCAAAAAAGTCTGGACACTTTTTGAGCAGTTCTCGTAGGATCCTGATTCACTTGTTCTCAAAAGAGAATATTAGTTTTGGGAACCTATTGGTCAGGGAAGTCATGTGATTTGTGATCCCAACTACGTCTGCATCTTTGATTTTATCCCGCCCAAAATAAACGGTGTGATTGTAGCCGCTCACATGACAAGGTTTAACTATATATACTCTATACTTCTGATAACTCACTCTTTTACATTTTGACTCCAAGGGACAGCTCTCATTCTCTCTTTCAACTCATACATTCTGACTCTCAGCTAGTGACACGTAATTCCAGAAACATACAATGTGTGCATGTAAAGTATGCAAGTTCTTTCTTCTCATGTTCTGCCTACCTGCCAAAAGCATTCATATAACCTCAGACTCTTTGGCAAAACCAGAAAGAGACAAAAGGCCTGTGTATTAGTACTTCTGGGTGAAATACTTTATCAACATGCACATATAGCCTATAGGACACAGTTAATATTTAGTCGACTTGCATACACCTAGATAATAATACACTCACACACAAACACTCATGAATATTTGACAAACTATATTTTGAACATTCGTAATATTATTTATAATGTACTCGTTGATATATAAATGTATTTTTGTTTGTATTGCTTTGTTGTGAATATTCTTTTGTCTACATTGCTGTATTTTGCAGATTTTAACAACACCACCACAAAATTGTGGGAATGTACATATCTAACATCACCACCATAATTTGGTATCACTCAAACTACAGTGAAAGATCATCAGCTAACGCTGACGAGACAAACTTGCTAGGAATAATAATAAGAGTGCAAAAAGCGTATAAGACTAGACAAGACTGGTTGGGGAAGGTGATCCACTGGGAATTGTGAAAGAAGTTAAAATCTAACCATATGAACAAATGGTATATGCACAACCAGAATCTACCCTAGAGAATGAGACCCACAAACTTCTCTGGGATTTTGAGGTACAAACAGATCACCTAATCTTGGTCAAATGACCAGACCAAGTGATAGTCAACAAAAAAAAAAGAGAACTTGCCAAATAGTGGACATTGCTGTTTTGGCTGACCACAAGGTAAAACTGAAAGAAAATGAAAAGAAAGATAAGTGCCTGGACCTTGCTAGAGAACTGAAAAAACTATGGAACATGAAAGTGATAGTGATACCAATTGTAATTTGTGTGCTCAGTATAGTCACCAAAGGGTTGATAAAGGGTCTGTAGGACTTGGAAATTAGAGGATGAGTGGAAACTATGTAAATGACAGCATTATTAAGATCAGCCAGAATACTGAGAAGAGTCCTGGAGACTTGAGGAGACTTGCTGTCACTCAGACTCCAGTAAGAAACCATCAGCTAACACTAGCATGAAAAACACTCAAAAGAGTAAAATGATAATAATAATTGTTGTGTAAATTTTATTCACATACACAAAATTCACACCCATATTTTTAAACCAATCAACAAAGGAAACAATTTAGAACATTCTTTTGAAAAAAAGGATCAAAACTACATACACAAAATTTACGCCCACATATTTTAAAACCAATCAAGTATTTTCCTCCCAAAAAACCATTCATACCTGTTTTGATCCACTTAGGGGTTATAAAAGAAAGCAATGAACCAATTCTACAGATCGGCACTGCTGACAGAATGAAGCCACGCTACTGAACTTACTCCACCAAAACCTGAGAGGCGCCATGCTGTCAAGCAAAAATTAAATCTACAAAAAAAAATAATGAAAATGAAATATTTTATTTAGTTATAGCTTTTATTTAGAAAACAGTTATCAATGATGACATGATTAGATTTTTCTGGGAAGAGGCATTTATTGATACTCTACAAGAAAAATAGTATTCATAGTTGTATGGTATCTTTATTTACATCAGTAAGTAAGCAAAGTTGGCGACTGTAGTTGAGGGCGATCTGAAGGCTCTCTTTACAATAGCTACCACACCAAGGTGTAGGAGAGGGCATTACTCCTTCCCCTGGATTGCTCCACTTTATCCTTGATATATGCCTTATGATGCTGAGTGTTAAGCAAGGAGGTATCAAGTACCATTTTTAAAGTCTTTGGTAGGACCCCACCTGGGATTGAACCCTGTTCTCCCAGGCCATTGGCGAACAATCTACCCACTAGACCATAATATACTTTTAAAAGTACTTGATAAGGTACTTTTCCAGAATAGCCTACTAAGGAAAATGATTTATATACGAGGGTCATTCAATAAATAAGGAGAATATTTATGAAAATAGTGAAATAATTTGTTTTTTACTGAATTTTTTCAGAAATGTAAACTTTGTATTGTTTAGAGTTGGTTAAGAGTAAAAATTATTTCAATCTTACAAGAATAATTATTTTGAGGCAATCCAAAATGGTGACAAATCAAAGTTGTCCCGGCTTGAACTAATGTCTGTCATCAAATTTTGGGTAGCTGAGAAGTGCAAACCATATGAAATATATTTAAGAATGTACGTAGGATGAGTTTGGAGAAGCATGTTTTAGTCAAAAGAATCTTTAAAATGGACTAAACATGGCTTTGTCACTATGAGCCAAAATTGAAAAATAGACCATGGAGTGAAAATACAGACTCTCTGGTAAAGAAAAGGTTCTGGGCACAGTGATCAGTAAAGGAAATCATGCTAACAGTGTTCTGGGATATGAAAGGATCCATGACTTTTGATTTTCTTGAAAAAGATTTAACAAAATGCAGTACTTCTTATGGCCAACTCCTTAGGCAATTTTCACTTTGTTTATTGAATGACTTTTTATATTTAACCAAAACCTTTTGCTATCAGCAGGATGTAAAACAAGGTCATTTTTAAGCAGAATAAAGTTGGTTTGAATTCAGTTTTCTTTCTCTTAGATAGGTTGCTTAATCAAAGCTAAAGAACCCAGTCTGCTCTGCAATTGCCCAGTCAGCTTGGGCTGTAGATTACACTGATTGCACCTCTGCAGAGGAGTAAGACCCTCCCCCAAATGAGTGTCCTGAATATGACACTAAACAATCTGATGGTGAGGTTCCAGTAATGCTGGAGCTTTGGGGATTACGGAGCACCTCTTCATTGCCATTGCTCCCAGGTCCACTCTTGCCCAGAGTGGTAGCACCTGATAGGGTCCTCTTTATGGGTCAAATAGAATTAAACTGTGTACTTATGCTAAACTAAAATGTTTGAAATAGAACTGTTTTTTTGACATTGAAATTGTACTTACGCTAAACTGAATTGTTTGAAATAGAACTGTTTATTTGTATAAAAATAGATTAGACATTAAATAACCTACAAAGGTTGATATACTATGAAACCCAAACAAACCAGCAAACTGCTATTTACCCATAACTAGAGGAAGAAGAGATGGATTCATGCCTTTTTCGAGGTCATTAGTTCAAAGCAAAATGCTAACAACCATGTGCTAGGCTTGAACTCAAGTTGCTGATTTCATTTTGCATAATGTATTGAAAATCATTCAACTGGCCATTATTGCAGACATTTCCTTGGCGGGCTATTCTGAACAAGAACCTTTAATTTAAAAATGGATATTTTTTGTTGCTATTATTAATTCTTCATTCTTACAAGTTTTTAGGTTATTTGTTTTTTGAAATATGATCCAGAGTTAGCTGTAAAGTAATTTATATAATTCTAGTTTAGAATGCTAAGATATATAAGTCCGTGTTTATTGAAGATTGCAGTGTAGGTGTCCTGACCAGTTAAATTCCTGCAATTCTTTCTTACTTATCTTGCCTGTTTATAAATATAATTATTTATAACTTGATGAGATTTATGAGGTTGATAGAGAAAGTGTAGAAGTACAAGCCCAGCAAGTTACATGTGTAAGGCGTTTTGGTAAACTTATGTATTTTATTTATAACCCTAATAAATCTCTGTTCTGACAATGGGGATAAGAATACACTGAAGAAGCCCCCCCCCCCCAAAATGGGGTGTCCAGGGTATAACATTAAATCAGGACAGGCTTTAAGCCAATTATACCAGTTGCTCCAAATTGGCTTCTGTACCTAAGGTGACCCCATACAAGAGTATAATCTACTCTTGGTTCAAATGCTACATAGTAACACATTGCCATAGATATGTTCTCAGTTGAGTTCAATACCGAAGGCTAGTCCTGGAACAAACAGCATCTAATTGTGAGGCTTCAGTTCTGGAGCTCTTGGGAGTATGGAATCACTCCTTCATTAACATTACTCCCAAGTCCACCAGTTAGGGTCCCATCTATGGGTTTGGTAGAGCTGTTTAATCTTTTAATAGAGATTATTATCTATATCAAATCAAATAGAATTATTGGTGTCAAGTAGCAATGCGTCAAACCATTTGGCTGGGTGTGGACAGATGATTAGTATTAAATTTGATATGAGTGCTTGATAAATGGAATTGCTAATGTTGAATACCAGTACATGAAACCATTTAAATGTGTGTAAAAATATGATTCATATTGAATAGAATTATTAGTGTTAGAAGCAATACTTGAAACCATTTAAATGTGTGTAAAAATATGATTCATATTGAATAGAATTATTAGTGTTAGAAGCAATACTTGAAACCATTTAACAGTATGCAGAAAAATGATTAATGTTAAATTGATCTAATGAGTAGAGTGTTTGCTAATGGTCCGGGAGACTTGGGTTCAATCCCAGGTCAAGTCATACCAAAGACTCAAAAAATGGTATTTGGTGCCAATTTGCTGAACACTCAGCATTATAAGGTACAGATCAAGGGTAAAGTGGAGCAATCCAGGGAATGCAGTAGCACCCTCCCCTACACCTTGGTGTAGTAGCTATTGAAAAAGGAGCCTTCAGGTCACCCTTGATTAGGGTCGCCAACTTTACTTTTACTTAGTATTACATAGCAATGCTTGAAAGTATTTAACTGTGAGCATATTTCTTTTAGATAGTAATACCATTTATTTCCAAACAATAAATAGCAATATTTGAAACCATTCAATTGTTTGTAAACAAATGAGCTCTGGCTTGTTTAAAAAATGCTACCCACAAACTATTCACTTAAAAATCATATGCACAAAGAAGATTTGACATTAAATAACCTACAATGGTTGATATGCCATAAAACACAACCAACCACCACCACCACCACCACTGCCAACAACATTTTAAAACTTTGTTTCAGTTTTGGTTCTTATATATTAAAGTGATACCTGTCACAGAAAATTATTTAGCAGGTGTCAAAATGAGCCAACTGCATGTCTTCATTCATTATACTACAATTTCTTTCCTTTAGAATTTGAAATAATTTTATCAAATAACAATTATGTCATCTAAACCATTTGGTTTTATCAGTGTTTACAGTAAAAAGCAAAAAGAAAAAGTTGGCTGGGACTACAGAATACACCAATTGCATCTCTACAGAGGGGTAAAACTCTGCCAGTGAGTGTCCTGGATATGACACTAAACAATCAGATAGTGAGGCTTCTATAATGCTAGAGCTTTGGGGAATGCAGAGTACCTCTTCATTGCTCTCGCTCCCTGGTCCATTCTGGCACAGAGTGGTAGTACCTGATATGGTCCTATCTATGGGTCAAATAGAACTGTTTGATGTTTAAACTGTATTCTTATGCTAAACTGAATTGTTTGATATAGAACTGTTTTGACATTTAACTGTGTGTAAACAAATGACTGATGTTTAATTGAATTGTTAGTAATGCATAACACTACTAGAAAACAGTAAACTGTGTGTAAACAAACTATTAATAGTCAATAGAATTATTTGTATTAGATAGAAATAATTGAAACCATTTAGTTGGCCATAGTCGAGGGTGACCCAAAGGCTCCCTTTTCGATAGCTACTACACCAAGGTATAGGGGAGGGTGCTACTCCTTTCCCTGGATTGCTCCACGTTTGTGCTAAAAAAATGTTATCTACAAAATGTATTTGAAATCATAATTTCAGTATAAATATGTATAAAAAGGATTTGACATTAAATAACCGACAATTGTTGATATGCCATAAAACCAAACCAAATCAAAAAAATATTAGAAAAAATTCTGTTGTAAATTGAATTGAAATATAAATATTAGAGAGCAAACCAAATTATTTTAATGCGTGATCTTCCATAACTCAACTGTTTCACAAAATCCAAAAAGTAGAAAAAAAAAAGAACCATGTGTGTTATATTTCCAAAAATAGCTTTTCCCTATTTTGCTGTCAAGAGCTTGTGGGCCTGAATACTAGCAAGCCATCATGCTGGTTAGTAGGAGTCTATAAGTAAAAAAAAAAACGGACGTTAGATACTCTGGCCTCTGAATCAAAAATGTCAGTTCTAAATTTTCTGATGATTACCAAGTTTAATTCTCAAAAGAACTTAGGATTGACATATAAGTAAACAATTAAGAAAAAAGACTACAAAAAACATTCATGTACTCTGTATACCTATAAAAATTGATAAAGAAAATGGTTGTATCATTATGACAGTATTAGGTTGGTTGGTGTTTGGGAGGATATTTAATAGATTTCTCACTCACCAAGGTCCAATGTTAGCATTACTATATCCAATGATATATGAACACTGAATAAATGGAAGGATAAACAAAATAAGCTTATTTACACATATAGGAACATTTACTTCAATGATGATATACTTGAAGAGAAGCTCATTATATAATGGCTATTGTTGAAGGAAATGGACATGGTGACCTGGGTTCAAAACCTGGATGAGGCTGTTTGCATTTTGCATTGCACTAATACCCTTACAAAAGTTATGCATTTAACTATTTTCCCTCCAGCTATGGTTAAATGGTAGGGCAGACTGGACTCTTTAGCCTTGGTATGGCAACTGGTCTTGGAGAAGAAAAATTCTGAATTTAAACTTATCAAACTCTGCTTAGGAAGTCACTTTGTGTCATATCCTGTTGATAGGGAGGTGTTGGGTAAATAAGTAAAAAGTAAGTAAAGTTGGCAACCCGAAGGTTCCCTTTTCAATAGCTACTACATGGCAGTGTAGGGGAGGGTGCTACTCCATTCCTTGGATTGTTCCACTTTACCCTTGATCCTTCCCTTATAGTGCTGAGTGCTAAGCAAGGTGGCATCAAGTACCATTTTTTGAGTCTTTGGTATGACTTGACCTGGAATTGAACCCTGGTCTCCCAGACCATTGGTGAACACTCTACTCATTTGGCCAATAGCCTGGTTAATACATACATACATACATAATAAACATACTAAAAGTATTGACAAGAATACACAAATGTGTCCTAACAGATAAAATATGCATATATTATTCTATGAAAAAGCAGTGTATGAAAGGGGTACAAAAAAGTAACACTCTTAATGTAGCTGGATAGTACAATAACCATGGCCAGGAGAGGAAACAATGTCCCACTGTTCAAAGAACAGGTAAACAGAGCATGTCTTTACTAGTCAAAGAACAAGGAGAAAAGAAACAGATGGATTCTCTGATTCGGATACGAGATTATCCATGAGGCTACGTCATCGACACACACCTACTTTTCTCGAAAGATAATAAGTAATTATTTCCCTACGGCAGCAAGAAATTAATTAGAATTGTCTTGAATGATTAAAAGGATTTTATACATGTCTGATTATAATGCTAACACTTTCTCAGAAAATTTGAGACTAGTTCTCTCACCTAGCTTTTGTTTTCTCTGAGTATTAGTGATTGTAGACATCTAACCACCTTAATAGCCAAGAGAACAAAGTGACTGCTTAACGTAACTTCCTTAGTCTAACTTTTCACTGACTAACTCTTAACCACCTTGTTGAAAAGCAGGCTGAAATATTTATTGAACCCAGACTGAAAAAAGCCTTTTCTCTGCTCACACATCATCATGTTGTGCTGCCAGCATGGATCTCTCTGACCCTCTCTCACCACCCATCTCTATCGTCCATCACTCCCAGGAGGTCTTCAATGCTATATCCTGTATCGGCACAAGGCTGTTGTAGATAGGTTCTGGCTGATCATCCTGCCTTTGCTCGTCCATGTGAAGGGGTCCACAGGAGCATACCAGTTATGAGTTCGTCCTTACTTCTCCAGCAGTGTCCTGCATGTCTGGTTCATCTAACTTGGATAGTTTTCATGATGAGTGGTAGGCGGCTGTATAGCTGTTGTTTTGTGTGGTGTTGCCTCCAGGACTTGTTCAATTTTGCTTGCAGCATTCTTGTCTAATTGCCATCAAACTTTTTCTCCATACATATCGTCCATGTAGTGCATACATATAGCAGTATCGACATAACCACTGCTTGGAAAAAACTGCGTTTTATTTTATTGGTCTGGTCTGACTTTGATATGACCGATAGGCTATTGATAACTGTCCATTAAATAGTGATACTATTTAACCCATGCTGAGGAGATAAGGGGGTTCATACCTTTCCAAAGAATATTAGTTCAAAAGTGAATGTTATTGTGCAACTGGAGTTTGGACATGTTTAATTTGAGGTTACAGACTAGCACCTTAGCCCTTCTACTATGGGGACTCTCCCCAAAATGTGAAGGAGTAGTTTCAAGGTGACCAGAGAAAAAGCTATTTTTTGAAAATTCATAGCCCACAACAAATTCTTGTGATCGATTTTTTGTTGTCCGTCACATAGTTGAGAACCTGACTCCTGGAAGTGGGAGGTGTCTACTACCTTGTATTTACTATAACTATATTGTGTTAAAATATTCTAATTTGTCTAAAATGCCCTATTCAGGTATATGAATTATACAATATACTTTATATATTGCATCTTTTTTGTTTTTTGGAAAGAACAATCAATAGCTCAATTGTATGTGCTCATCAGAATCATACCTGACATTAATGGGCCGATTTTAGGTATCTATCTGATCGTTTTGGGCTCTCAATCAACGTCTTCCTGTTTTTCTTTATTCTTACCTATTAGTACCTTAGTTGATTTTCGTCGAGGGTCACCCGAAAACTCCCTTTTCAATAGCTACTACACTGAAATGTGGGGAGGGTGCCATTCCATTCCTTGGATTGCTTCACTTTACCCTTGACTCAAACCTTATAATGCTGAGTGTTAAGCAAGGCGACATCAAGTACCATTTTTAAAGTCTTTGGTATGACTCAACCTGGGACTAAGCTCCGGTCTCCTGGACTATTACTCTATGAACACTCTACTCATAAGGTCAGGTTTTTACTGAGTTTTTATTTTGAGAATATTTGACGCAACTTTTTTTTTTTTCAGTGAAAGAATACAATTTCTAAAGCCAAATTTCAGGCTTTTATTCTTAAACTATCAGATGTCACAAATTAATTAAAACTAATCAACACATGCTTATAAGATATATCATAATATTAACCCAAAGACAAATAATTAAAGGGAAGTAACTATAATAAAATTTATTAAGTTATTTCCCTTGAAAATCATTTTCTTGCGCATGCATAAATATATACACAGACTCAAAACTAATATATATATATATATATATATATATATATATATATATATATATATATATATTAAAAACGCAATTGACTCATAATAAATAAATTTTAAGCATTATTAAAGCTTAATTTGTTGAAGGTTTTGTAATGCATTTTAATCAGAGTAAATGAAGTATTACGAAATTTACACCGGCAAATTCAACGGAGTTACTTCCCGCTTATTTCTGGTTATTTTCGTAAAACACGGTTCAAGGAATTTTGAATAAAAAACCCACAAATAATCATTTTATTGTTTATCAAAAAAAAAAAAAAAAAGATCAGTAGTTAGGTATATAATATGTAAAAAAGTATGAGCTTTACTTCCAAAAAAAAAAAAAAAAACGAAACTAAAGTATTACTTTCTTCCCATCACATAGAGTCGAATCTGAACACATGGTAGCTACCAGTCATGTAGTTTAAGGAAGTTGTTTGTTTGTTATAAATTGGAAAGTAACTATTTTTGGTTCCTTGCAATCAGGACGATGTCAGTGTTACTGTCCAGGAGGTCTTTTAATTGCTGTCAGAACTTTACTCGTCATCGACGTACCATCCAGTCTTTGGTAAATGTTTATAAACCTGAGCAACAAGATTACATCTCGTCTTCCCGGTTATCTGTTGGTGCCTCGTTACTTTTAGTTCCATGTCGCTACAAATCCGGCAAGGATAAAGAATTGAGCTCACTTTTCCAACCTTTAGTCACTACCCCGGCCCAAAACAGTTCTGATGACTTTAATGTTGGCGAGGAGCTGAGTGGACACATTGATAAACGTAAATTAAATTTACTTTTTAAAAAAAAAGATTTATTAACATTTTCTTTTACTTTATCTTTATTCTGACCTTCAGGTAGGAAAGAAAAGTCCGATGTGCTGATATTTGATGATCAGGCTGGTTTAGTTTATTTGTTTAACGACATATCAAATTATTATGGGGTATTTAATGCCCCAAATTTGATACATTTGTAAATATTTCATAATTATAGGTTTGCTTTGTCTTATTTGTTAAACGCAATATCGACTCCTTATGCGCTCCTTTGTTGGTGGACATTAGAATACGCTGACTCTCTGCAGAGGAATAAGGGCTCCTCCCTTCCAAAAAATATAAAAAACATACACAATAAAAAGTGTCCTGGGTATGACTGTAAACTGCATCTGGGGGTGAGGCTCCTGTTTTGGTGCTCTGAGCTGTGTGCAGTACCCCTTCCTTGCCATTACTCCCAGGTGGTCCAGTTTGACTCTGGGGTAGTAGTACCCGTTAGGGTCCTCTCAATGGGCCAGATAGATTTGTTGGAAAATTATTAGTATTCGATAGGAATACTTAATATTATATAAACGGATGCAAAAAAAAAAAAAAAAAAAAAAAAACCACTTGAGAAACAACGCAAAAAGTGTAAATGTAAACATACAACCTAATATCTGGGCATAAAATAATCCCAAAAGGTTGACATGCTACTAAAATCAATCAATCAACTCCTTATTTTGTGACAACATTTGATTTATTTGTAAATGTTTGATTGTAATTATAATTATTAATAATAATTATTTATTGGTTTAATTTGGATTATTTGTAATATGGTTTCAAGTATTTTTATCTAATACTAATAATTTGCACTCAGTCTTATGGTTTCAAGTATTCATATTTAATAAAAATAATTTGCACACAGATGTATGGTTTCAAATATTCATATCTAATAATAATTTATACACAATTATATGGTCTAAAGTGACTATTCCTATTTAATAATTATAATTAGTTTGCACACAGTCAAATAATTTCAAGTGTTCTGATCTATCATTAATAATTAAATTTAATAATAATCATTTGTTTTCACTCTGATGGTTTTGGGTATTTCTATCTCAGTCTAAAAATTTTCAAATATCTATTTCGGTCAGATGGGACAAACCCAGTTGTCTGGGGTTATAGACTATACCGACTGCATTTCTGCTGAAGAGTAAGACAAGTGTCCTGGATATGACATTAAACAATCTGATGGTGAGGCTTCAATAATATTGGAGCTTTGGGAAATTCAGAGTACCCTTCATTGCCATTGCTCCCAGGTCCACTTTTGTCCAGAATGGTAGCACTTAATAGAGTCCTATCTATGGGTCAATTAGAACTGTTTCTCTTTAGGTTTGGTTTCTTTGAATGGCATGTCAGCCTTCATTGGTTATTTAATGCTAAAGATATCTTTTTAGAAGAATAATAGTGTTACTATTTTACCCATAACTGAAAGGATAAGAAGGTTCATACTTTTCCTGAGGGTATTAGTCTAAAAGTAAACGTAATAGTATGACTGGAGTTTGAACTTGTTGACTACACTGTCACAGTCCAGCATGTTAACCACTACACTTCAGAAACTCCCTCCTCCTCCTCTTATGGAAATCTAGGTGTTGGTTGGTTGGTTGGTTGGTTGGTTGGTTATTTAGTTTAATGGCATATCAATCTTTGTGGGTTATATAATGCCAAATCCTGTTTATATATAGTTCTATTTGACCCATACTGGATGTTGGCATAATGGTTAGAGTGTACGCCAATGGCCCAGGAGACCTGGGTTCAATCCAAGGTCGAGTCATACCAAAGACTCAAAAAATGGTACTTAATGCTACCTTGCTTAACACTCAGCATTATAAGGTAAGGATCAAGGGTAAAGTGGAGCAATCCAGGGAAAGGAGTAGCGCCCTCCCCTACACCTTGGTGTAGTAGCTATTGAAAAGGGATCCTTCAGGTCATTCTTGACTACGGTCGCCAACTTTATTTATTTGACCCATAGATGTTCAAGGTTGACATTGACCAGCTGATTTTTAATCAGGGTTGTCAGTCTGAAAAGATTTAAAAAAAACAAATCACTTTTATCACTTTCTCAACAGAATTTGTATGTTATCCTCTCTGTCCTTTTAAAATTTATTTTCTTATTTACTTTTTTACAGCAAAATTATTACAGCTACTGAATCAGTTTTATCAAAGACAAGAAATTAAAATTCTTGCAGCTGAAAATGGTCTTGATAGTAAGTATAAATCTTGATTATGTCAATTGAGAGCACATTTTTACTGTCATACACTGAGTTATGCAAGTATATATTTATCACTAAAATTCTCCTGTTTGTTAGTGCGTGTGTGTATATATATATATTATTTTTTTATATATCTAATAGCATGGATTCTTATCTGCGGCCACTGGTTTCATGCTGTCTTTTTATGACAATCATCTGCCTGATGATTGTCATAAATACTATTTTAAATGTAAACCAAAAAAAGATATTGTAATATGAAAAATTTGACATTTTTAATTCCAAGTGTCCATTCTTTTTTTTTTTTTGTTAGGACACATTTTTATTTCTTAGCTTTTTTTTACTGTACCTACCTAATAATGTTATATTTTTGGAGGGAAAAAAACCCCAAAAATTAAATAAAAGCTTTGTTTATAATTCAAAAGCTGATTTGTTTAAATAAATACTTTTCATATTTTTTGAAACAAAATATTTTAAGTTTTAATCAGTGTAACTCAAAACCTTTTTTATTTTTTTAAGAAAAAGAAATAAACTATTCATAGAATTAATGAATATTTTAATTAAATTTGTAGAGGATAGATAAAAATATGAATTAAAACAATGCTATTTTTTTGAAAATTATTGACTGAAAAGTTTTTTCATAACTGAGCACTAATTGGAAAGAATAAGAATTCATTGGAGAAAAAGAAAAAAATCATGGAAATACTTAAAATCTTTCCCCAGTATAGGTTTACATATCTTTATATATTATTTTGAATGTCAACTAAAAAGAATAAAAAAGGAAAAAACAGCTCATAAGATTAAAGAATACTTTTTATTTGAATTGATAGATGAAATCTTACAACAACAAATAAAGACACATTTTTAATTCATAGCTTACTCCCCTACTTCTTCATATCTATTTCATTCACTGGTGTTCCTAAAATCCTTTTATTCAAGTCATGGATGGGGAACTTCTGCTTGTGTGTATATATATATATATATATATATATATATAACTAAGATCCTCAGTATGTTTCTCTGTGTGTGTATGTGTATATATACAAGCAGAAGTTCCCCATCCATGACTTGAATAAAAGGGCTTTAGGAATATTTCTTCTTTATGATTTTCAAGTGTAGATATTCAAGTCTTGTTTTTTGTACATTGGGATCAAGATGATTGAGAAAGTGTCCCATATTTTTTTACCCTAGTGCTTTCAAACATATATATATATATATGTAGTAATTAGGGGTTAGAAAGCTTAATCCAGGACTTTCTCTTCCAAGGGACACTTTTCCTGTATCACTGCCCAGAGCAATTTCTATCTTCAATTACCATCAATGGTCTCGCAACAAAAATCTCTAGCTTAGAAAAGTGCCCTCCTGAAATGTCTCTTCCAATCACTTTGATATAAAGTATCTCACCAACTCACTATGAACACAGACCCTGTCTCTATCACCTGGGCTCTTTTTATAGGCTTAGAGCTTTGCATGCGTCCTTGTCAAGTCTCGTCAGTCTCATAAGAATCCGAGATCGTGAGTTCTTAAAACACGACTTTGGAGCGGTCATTTTTGCCTTTGCATGCCAGGCACAAATGAGCACGTTTTTTTCCGGGGGTAAGTCCATTTCTCTTCTACAATATATATGTTTGAAAGTGCTTGGGTAAAAATATATATATATATATATATATATATATATATATATAATATTATAACAGTGTTGGTTGTCACTAAATCACTTTGTGGGTTTGTGTCACACCAATTAACTGCCTGATTGTTGTTTTGTAAAAAACTTCATGGAACCCAGGGGTTGCAGGCTAAATTCCATGAATTAAATATATATACCTAATATATATTTATTTATTATTATCACATATATATATATATATATATTTGAAAGCACTTGGGTAAAAAAATATGGGACACTTTCTCTATTGTCTTGATCTCAATGTACAAAAAACAAGAAGATGACTTGAATATCTACACTTAAAAATAATAAAGAAGAAATATTCCGTGGTCTTTAACAAAGCCTGTTTGAATAATATAAATATATACAGTGGGAAAAATAAAGATTTCATCTCCTGTGGATTTTCTGAGTTTGCCACCTTACAAAAATAGGAATGGTTTATAATTTTCAGGGTAGGTCCCTCTTGAAAGCGAGGGAATATAAAAAAAAATTCTAGAAAATCACATTAATTTTTGAACATTTATTTATTTTTTATTGGAAAAAATAAGTATTTCAACCCCTGCCAATCAGCAATGATTTAGTCTCCACAGACTGGTTATGTGACCAGGAGGCATATCGACTAGTCCTATTACTCAATTATTACTCCTAATCAAGTACTCATTACCTGTATAAAAGATACTAGTTTACAGAATCCTTTAATGAATCAGAATCTAATCTCTCTGCAATGGGCAAGATGAAAGAATTGTCTAAGGACATCAAGGATAAAATTGTATACCTGCATAAGATTGGAATGGGCTACAATATGATTGGCAAGCACCTAGGTGAAAAGAAGTCAACTGTTGGTGTGATAAGAAAATGGAAGAAACATCAATTGATTATCAATCTCCCTTGTTCTGGAGCACTACGCAAGATCTCCCAATGTAGAGTAAATCCGATGATGAGAAAGGTGAGAGAACAACCCAGAAGTATGTGGCAAGAGCTTGTTGATGATCTCAAGGCAGCTGGAACCACAGTCATCAAGATGACCATTAGTAACACACTACGTCGTAGTAGACTGAAATCATATAATGCTCACAAGGTCTTCCTACTCAAGAAGGCACATGTACAGGCCTGTTTGAAGTTTGCAAATAAGCAGCTGGATGATTCAGAGTAGAGTTGGAAGAATTTGCTAGGTGTGGTCCTCTGCCACTGCACCAACAGGATAGGAACAGAATGCGGACCAGCAGTAGGCACCTTGTTGCCTTAACCATATGCTTTGGGTCATTGACATGCTGGAACACCTATCTTCAGTGTCTTGGCTGAGGCAAGGAGGTTTTCACACAAGATTTCCCTTTACTTGGCCCCATCCACCTTTCCCTCGACCAAGTGTAGTCATCTTGTCCCCTTAGCAGAGAAATAGCCCCAAAGCATAATGTTTCCACCACCATGCTTAATGTTTGGGATGGTGTCCTTGGGGTCCAATCAACTTTTTTCCTTCAAACATGGCAAGTCGAGTTGATGCCAAAAAGCTCAATTTTCGTCTCATCTGACTTCAGAACTTTCTGTTGGAACACATCTACTAGTAATAGCAAGGCAAAGTTACTTCACACTCCCCTAAACTCTAGAACTTTTTAAAAATTATTTCTGTTTGATGGGACTGTGTGCAAAAAAATAAATCTTAAGAAACAACTACACAAAAAATGTAAGTCTGAGTATCTAGTGAACATGATTCCCTAGACTCTAAGCTTAGACAAGTTCATATGCCATGAAAATCAATCACTCAATCATCTGACTTGTGTTTTTTTTTCTAAGCAATAGTGATGTAGAAATGAGAACTCTCTGGCTGAAATTCAGTCTTCCTGGATGTATACACTTTGAGGTAGTGATACAAATATATGCCACTAGGACTCCAAGGGTTAGATTTTAGAATTAGAATAAAAACTCTTTAGTTTGAGAACTTTATCATCATACCTGGTATAATATCATTCAATAAATAAGGGAAATTTATCTATGAGGGTCATTGGAAAAATAAGAAGTTTTTTGAAATAAGTAAATCAAATTTGTTTTTTAGAATTTTTTCCATAAATGTAAATTCTGCATTGTTAGTGTTGGCTTATAGCAAAAATCATTTTAATCTTACAAAAATATGTTTTGAGACTTCAAAATGGTGGCAAATCAAACAGTGTGTTCCAGGTTTGAACAGAGGTCTGTCATCTAAATTTTGGTAGCTGAAAAGTGCAAACCATGTGAAATTTATTGAAGTATGTCTGATGTGTTTGGAAGAGTATGTTTTAGTAAAAAAAATGTTTAAAAGTGGACTAAACATGGCTTTGATTCTATGAGCCTGTGTCAATAGAGTGGAAATATACTGACTTTCTAGTAAAGAAAAAGTTTTGTGTGCTTCTTATTGCCAACTTGTTAGGCAACAGGAAGCACCTTATTTATTGAATAACTGATATAAAGTGATTGTTTTTAATTTTTGTTTTTCCCAGGTAAATTTTTCCACCCAAATTGATTTTTTTTTTTTTTTTTTCAAATATTGTTCTATATTCCTGATATATGTATCTATGTTGTACATGGTACATAATATTTAAGCAATTATAATACATAGAGATTTTTTCTTTTTTGTATTTTTCAGAGAAACTTTTCCACCAAGCTTACTTGAGTTTTCGCAAATTCTGTTCTGAATCAGCAAACTTGTCCCCAGATCTTCATATAATCCTCAGTGATATCATTCACAATGCTGGTATGTTTTCATTTGATTATCTATAATCTTTTTTCTTTCTTTTTTTTTCAGTTCTTTCTCTTTGATTTATTTGTTTAATGGTATATCGACCCCTTCTGGGTTATTTAATGTTTAGATTTTTTCATTTATATTGGAATCATCTAATTTTTTCCATAGTTCTGTGTTTACAGAATAGCATTAAGATATTCTAGCTTTGAGAATAAAGCAATTTCCAGCCCAATTTGCAACTTATTGTTGAAGCCAAAATCAATGCAAACTAAAACTATAACATGTAGACACTTTACTGAGTAAAGTTGGTACCGCTATGACAACTTGGTTTTGAATTTAGAGATATCTTTCTCTTAGACTGGTTGCTAACCATGGCTACAGAGCCCAGTCTTCCTATTTTATGTATATTTGTGAGAAGAAGAGATCAACTTATATTTTGGTTGGCATTAGAACACATCTACTTGATTCCATTTTCTGTACTGTTACATTAAAAGCCAATGCTTCCAAACCTTTTTGGGAGAAGACCCAACCAGAATATTGAGATGTCTTCTATTGCTCCTCAAATTATATTCGTATCCAAGTAACTGCCGTCTAATAAATTCTAACACCTCTTGGTGGTGTGGCAATACAGACCCCATTGAAGATTACTGTGGCATCCTTAATTGTGGATAGATCAACTTCAATTTTCTTGTGTTGCCCAGTCAGCTGGAGCTATAGAATACACCGACTGCTTTTCTGCAGAGGGGTAAGACTCCCCCCCACCAAACAAGCGTGCTGGATATGACACAAAACAATCTGATGGTGAGGTTCCTGTGATGCTGGAGCTTTGGAGAATGCAGAGTACCTCTTTATTGCCATTGCTCTCAGGTACACTTTTGCCTCGAGTGGTAGCACCTGATAGGGTCCTATCTGTGGGTCAAATTGAACTAAACTGTGTACTTATGCAAAACTGAATTGCTTGAAATAGGACTGTTTTGATATTTAAACTGTGTACTTATGCTAAACTGAATTGTTTTAAATACAACTGTTTTTGACATTGAAACTGTTCTTATGTTAAACTGAATTGTTTGAAATAGGACTGGTTTGACATTTAACTGTGTGTTAAAAAAAAAAAGAAAACTATACTTATACTAAACTGAATTGTTTGAAATAGAACTTTTTCTGACAATTAATCTGTGTACTATTGCTAAACTGAATGGTTTGAAATAGAACTATTCATTTGTTTAAAAATAGATTTGGCAAAGGTTTTATGGTATATCAACCTTTGTAGGTTATTACCTACAAAGGTTGATATACCATAAAACCTTTCCAAACAATCAATCAATTTTCTTGTTTGAGAGATAATGGTTGCTGCTACACTTTTCTTGAATATTGTATCAATATGTGTTGTATAGCCACATACAACTATACGTATACATATACAAATATATGCGGAAACATAGTCAACAATAATGACGAACTTGAATGAACGAACACACTTCTTTATAAAAATATATCTCTCACACTTTATTCTCGAAAGGGTTGATGTTGGTTGTGTGTGAGAGGTGATTTAGAGATGGGGACAGACTGCTATATATTGACCCCAAGTTCTTCTGACCATAGTAGCACTTCTTTCGCATTTTGGTTGGGCTGCTCAACCGTGGGTCACTGAGGGCCCAAAGCCTTCCGTCTGCCGCTGGCTCTCAATTCGGCATCTTGTCTCTAACTGACTCCAACTGGAACTGACCCAAGCTGACTGTGGCACCTGGTTATATAATTGTCTCATGCCTACCTGCTTCTGCTGTTCCTCCGCTTATTTACACAGGTGCATCTCTTGATTGACGGCTTGGTCGAGGGTCAATATATAATATATGTTTGGTGGTGAGGTGTGAGTCCCTGTGGTATAATGGCTAATATGTTGGACTGTGATAACATAGTGAGTGAGTTTGAATTCGAGTTGTGATGTTATATTCTATTTTGGACTAATACCCTTAAGAAAGGTATGAACCTCTTTATGTTTGATATTGATTTGAAGATACCCTTTGACATGTAGATGCAGCTGCAGAAGTTGGACACTGGGAACAAAAATAACAAGAAATGCACCTGATACCTAAAGTAAACCGGACACAGTTGTCCCCAGTGCAAATGTCGCATAAATTATGTGGGCGGCATGTTAGAAGGAGGCGTGTCCACATGAAATGTGCATGCAGCAGGTTGGAAGAGAATTTGAGAATTTGCATGGTTACTCTGAATATTATATAACCATGGAGATTTTGACCCAAAAAGCAGAACCACGAGGAAAGCAGTCCCCAAAAGATGTGTACTGTTGGCCCCTGTGTTTATGCTGCTCAGCCTTCTTCGACTCTTTCTTACTTGTCCATATATTTTGGGTAATAAAAGGAAAAGAAGGTGATTATATTTTTATACATTGGTGTTGTTTTTCTCTACTATGCAACACTTATCCCTTTCAATTGTGGGTTAAAATACTACCACTACTGTCCTTCTACAAGGTTGGATTTGGAATTAAACAACTTATGAAAGTTGATATGCCATTAAACAAAGAAATCAAACCAAAACTTATTCCACCCAGCTAAATATTAAATAGTACTGCTACTGTTCTTTTACAAGGATAACCTATGAAGCTTGATCTGCCATTAGACAAACTGAACTAAACCAAATGAAATGAATATGTTCAATGGTGGTAAGAGAGAAGTTTATAATCATTTTTAGAAGATATTTTGGATTTGACCCAGGACCCATAAGCTTCCCAACTCCAGATAGTTATAGTAGCTATGTGCATACACTGTTAACCTTAACTTAATTAAATCTGACATCATAGTCTGTTGTTCTTTCTCTATCTGTATTTCTCTGATGATTATTTACTAATTAAATCCCCACTCTTCAAGCCTCTCAATGATCCCCTATGAAATAATTTTAATCACTGTTCCTTTTTAACTTGTAATACCTCCCTTTTTGGTAATGTGGTATGAATGCTGTTTAGAAACACTTTTTTAAGCCAACTGCCCCTCATTGTTACCTCCAAAAAAGCAACTTGCTTGTGGATTAAGATCTAATCTATTTAGATAGTTGATCATATCTGAAATCATGCTTGATACCATTTTATTTTGCTTACAGGACATGTGGACGATATTTTTCCATATTTCATGCGACATGCACGTGAAGTCTATCCTCATCTTGGCTGTATGGAAGACTTGAAAAAGATTAGTGATCTACGGTTACCAGCCAACTGGTGAGGATTTGCATCTTTTTCAAATTTTCATACCTTCTGTCATATTTCTTCTTTTCTATCTACCATATTTCTTTCTTATTTTTTTCATATATCTTCCTTTCTTTCTGCCATTGGCCCTGTCGGTTCGGGCTGTAGAATACACCAACTGCATTTCTGCAGATGAGTAAGACTCCCATAATGAGTGACCATGATATGACACTAAACAATCTGATGGTGAAGGTTCAGTAATGCTGGAGCTTTGGGGAATGCAGAATATTGCTTTATTACCATTGCTCCCAGGTTCACTCACACCTGGAGTTGTAGAACCTGAAAGGGTCTTATCTATAGGTCAAATAGAACTAAACTGTGTGCTTATGCAAAACTGAATTGTTTGAAATAGAACTGTTTTGACAATTAAAGTGTGTACTTATGCTAAACTGAATTGTTTGAAATAGAACTGTTTATACGAATAAAAATTGATTTGGCATTAAATGGTTGATATACCATCGAACCAAACCTAACCAAATCTTTCTGCCATCTTTCTTTTTGTGACATTTCTTTTATTTCTCTCTGTCTGCCATATTTCTTTTTTTTTTCTTTCATATTCCTTTTTTTTTTGGGGGGGGGCATATTCCTTTCTTTTTTTCTGATATATTTCTTTTATTCCTTCTGTCATATTTCTTTCTTTTTGCTATATTTTTTTTGTTTCATTCTGCCATAATTTTCCTTTCTTTCTCTCATTCTTTTTCTTCAATTTTTTTTCTTTCTCTTTATACCTTTCTCCTTCTTTCATTTAGTTCTTATCTTTTTTTCTTCCTTTCTGGTATATTTTATTGTTCTTATATTTTTTCTTTCATTCTGCCATATCTTTTCTTTGTTTTTTTTTTGTCTTTCTTCCACCATATGTTTTCCTTTTTTTTCTCTCATTCTTTTTCTTCAATTTTTTCTTTCTTTTTATACCTTTCTCCTTCTTTCATTTAGTTCTCGTCTTTTTTCTTCCTTTTTGGTATGTTCTATTGTTTTTATATTTGTATATTTCTTTTTGCTTTTTATAGCTTTTTTCTTCCTTTGTTTTTACATCTTTAAAAAAAAAATTTTTCTTTTCATTTTTTTTCATTTCTCTTTTGAATTCTAGTTTAGTTTGGCCATCAGGGCACTACTTGTATAGCATACCTTGGGCAGGAAATGCCTAGCAGAGCCTATCCCTCTCCAGGTCTACAACTGGTTAGAATTCTGAGATTTTTCCTTTTCTTAGACTGGTTGCCATACCAAGGCTAAAGAGTGCCGGCTGCCCTACCATTTATCCATAGCTGGAAGAAGAATAGTGGGATTCATATATTTCTAATGCTATGTAAAATGTTCACAGCTTTGTTCAAGATTTGAACTCAGGTCCTCCCAGTAAGACCCCCACCCCACCCAATGAATGTCCTGGATATGATATTAAACCATCTCATGGTGAGACTCCAGTTCTGGAGCTTTAGGGAATGTGATTAATCCCTTCATTGCCATTGCTCCTAGATGCACTCTGACCCAGAGTGATAGCATCTGATAGGGTCCTATCTATGGGTTAAATAGAACAAATTCCGTGTGCAAACAAATGACTGATTTTAGATAGCAATACTTGAACCTATTTAACTCACCATCAGATGTTGTTTAATGTCATACCCAGGACACTTCTTTTTTGTTGAGAATGGTCTTGTAAGTGCGAAAGTTTGCATATTCTAAAACTTGGTGGTAATATTTTTAGAGTAACTTTAGAGGCAGGTTCCAAATATGGCATTTGTTTTGCAAGATTGTTTTTATTTATTTTAAATAATTGATGATGTTGTTGTCGATTACTTGAAACCATATGGTTATTGTCCTTCTAAAAAGAAAAAAAAAGCCTGATTTTGGCATTGCATGACTCAATAGTGGGTTTTTCTCACTTAAGCTTGAAAATGTACGTTTGTTTCTCCTGGTGTTTAAAACTCAACTCATTACTTTTTTCTCATGACTGTTCACAGGCTCATTCAGTTTCTTACATGGCTGAGGAATTTGAACTTTGACCTGCCATCTGTCAATCAATCCTACTCAGTGTTTGCCCTATCTAGTAGTTTGATAGAGGAAGCCATTACATAACATTAGTTCAAATAAATAAATCCCTCATTTAATAAGAATTCTGATTCTTTGGCAGGTATCCTGAGGCCAGAGCAATTCAACGCAAGATTATATTTCATGCGGGTCCCACAAACAGTGGCAAAACTTACCATGCTCTTCAGAGATTCCTGACATCCAAGTCTGGTGTCTATTGTGGTCCCCTGAAACTGTTGGCAGCAGAGGTTTTTCATAAAAGTAATAGTGAGGTAATTTTTCTTCTTTTCATAAAATAATTAACAATATTTAAATAGTTTTTTTTCCATTTGTGGAGGCAGGTCATGTAACCTCTTTTGGTCAATTAGGAGGCACCACAAGCAGTGTGTCTGAAGCATATGAATTTTCTCTTTCACCCTATTTTTTTAATTCTTGGCAGTCTGAACTGCAACAACATGTGGCTAGGTGCTCAGAAGTAGACTCACAGTGGTGTCCACTTTTTTTGTAGCCATGTCAGCTAACACATCAACAGACTATGGACACACATGGCATACACTCAACCTAACCATTCATAGAACAATATGAGCATATTTTTATCAGTGCGGACAGGGTTGTGTATTCTTATTCATGCCATTAGTATGTGTATTAGTATGTAGTATGTATATAAAGGGTTAAATAATAATATATGTACATAAAGGGTTAAATAATAATATATGTATATAAAGGGAATAAGTGTTTAATTTATATCGAATGAATTTAATTAGAAAGTGTCATATATATATATATATATATATATACACACACACACACCAACCCTTCTACATGGGCAGGATGTGACAAAAGGTCAATTTTTAAGCAGGGTTTAACTGGTTTGAATTCAGAGTTTTCCTTCTAGACTGGTTGTCTAACCAAGGCTAAAGAACCCAACCTGCCCTACTATTTATCCTTGGCTGGAGGAAGAATAATTAGATTCATACTTTTCTCAAGAGTATTAGTGCTATGTGAAATGCAAACAGTCTTGTCTAGGTTTGAACTCTTGTTGCTGTGTCCATTTCCGACGACGATAACCATTACACCACGGGCACCTACTGCATCACCTATATATATATATATATATATATATATAAAGCAGCTTATTCTGTCAGGGGAAATTTTGTGACGTTTTTCTCTTAATGGCCCAGTCAACTACAATAAATGGATAAATAAAAAATTAAAAAGATAAAGGGCAACATGTAAAAAAAAAAAAAAGTATTTGATAGAAAATAGTTCTCAATCGAATCAACTTTTGTACTGACTGCTAATAAAGCAAAAGGATAAACACTTTCATGCCTTATGAAGGGAATTAGTCCAAAAGTGAATGCAATAGTGCAACTGGAGTTTGAACTTGCTTATTACGATGTCATAATCTAGCATGTTAGCCACTACACCATGCTGACTTACCCAAGTTATGATGTCACCATGCAACTGATTTCAACAGGAGTATGAAATGTATGTTGTTTAAATGAGGGGAGAGAATGGCCCAGTGAGTAGAGTGTTTGCCAATGGTCTGGGAGACCTGGGTTCAATCCTAGGTGGCGTCATACCAAAGACTTTAAAAATGGTACTTGATACCTCCTTGCTTAACACTCAGCAATATAAGGTTTTTATCATGGGTAAAGTGGAGCAATCCAGGAAAAGGAGTAGTGCCCTCCCCTACACCTCCCCTACACCGCGGTGTTGTAGCTATTGAAAAGGGAGCCTTCTGGTCACCCTCGACTACGGTTGCCAACTTTACTTTACATTCATATTTAAAATATTAAAAAAGAATGTGTATCTCTATATAAAGTCGCTAATTCTGTCAGGGGAAATTTTGTTACTTTTTTCCTAGAGTTCTTCAGTAAATGGATAGATAAGAAAGTGAAAATGTAAAGGGTAAAAGACAATGTATAAGAGGTATTAGATACCTGATAGGGCCTTGTCTATGGGTTAAATAGAACTAAACTGCATACTTATGCTAAACTGAATTGTTTGAATTAGAACTGTTTGACTAAACTGAATATCTTGAAATAGAAATGTTTTTGACACTTAAACTGTACTTATGCTAAACCAAATTGTTTGAAATGGAACTGTTTTTGACATTGAAACTGTGCTTACACTAAACTGCATTGTTATATATAGAACTGTTTTGACATTTAACTGTGTAAACAAAATCTGTACTTATACTAAACTGAATTAGCTGAATTAGAACTGTTTGAATAAACTGAATAGCTTGAATTGTTTGAAATAGAACTGACTTTTTGCATAAAAATGGATTTGGCGTTAAATAACCTATATGCCATAAAACCCAACCAACCAACCAACCTGTAGTATCTATAATTTCTGACTGAACCTAATTTTTCAAATCAAACCAGACCATTCTAAAATACCAACCCATAAAAGTTTTGGCCAATCATGATAAACCTTGGATGAATTGCAATGTTTGTGTATGAAATTCTTGAAAAATCAGTCTGGAAACCCATAAAAGAAAATGTCTATTTAAAAAAGGACTTTGGACAAAATAGAGGTTGGAGGAGCCCAAATTTGAAAATTTTTGGTACTTTTCATGAAAAGGGTGGGTGTTGTAAAAATCAAAATCATGTGTGGTGAATTAACTTGTATTTATAATCTATTGGTTCTAGTATTTTTATTTGTGTGACTGAATATTTGTAGTCAGTTCTAATAAGATAAAACTTTTAGCATAGAAACAACTGACTATGAATTAGATTTGATTTGGTTGCTTTAATGGCATATCAACCTTCACAGGTTATTTAGTGCCAAACCCATCCTTGTAAAAGAACTGTGGTGGTACTATTTAAACCATTGCTAGAGGCATAAAGGGGGAGAGTTCATACCTTTCCTTAGGGTATTAGTCTGAAATGGAACATAATATCACGACTGGAGTTCCAAATCACTCACTATGATGATGCAATCCAGCGTGTTAACCACTATGCCATGGGGACTCCACTCTCAGTGAATGGGGAAAAAAAAAAGACTCTTCCATAATTTGTCATGTATAACACATGTTGCATATTGTCCTTCGACAGAGCTGTCAATCAGGGATTTTTCTACACAGGATGCAGCTGTGTAAACAAATTGATTACTAGAAAACAAGCAATACGAAGGTGTGAGTAGATCATTCAAATCACCAACCAGAAGAATGCAAAGGTTGCTAAAGGAATAAGAATATGCTAACTGTGTTGCCGAGGAATACGAATATGCTAACTGCATTGCAGAGGAATACAAATATGCTAACTGCGTTGCAGAGGAATAAGACCATTCTGAAAAAGGTGTTTACAGAGTGTGTTATTTAAATGAAGATTGAGTGATAGGAAAATAAACTTCCACTTGAATCTGTTTCCATTTATAGCCAATGCTGAAACCAGAACAATGCTTCACTCAGAACTCTGTTCACCACAGACAACAGTACTCTCGCTCTCTCTTTTTCTCTGAAATACAGGTCTAGTCTTCTCAAGTCTCAAAAACCAACTGACTCGAAACCAAAAGTCAACTCTTTTTATCCTTCCTCGGTCTTGGGCAAGAAACCATAATCTCTCATTTGAGTTAGCCTCGTTCTGGCCAATAATGCATGCGCTGTGTCATTTTAACTTTGATTTGTCAACATTTGCTTTGCAGGTTTTCGGCGAGGCATGTCTCTGCCACACAGAGTATGACACTAAACTGGATCTAGTGGTGAGGTTCCAATCCTGGATTTCTGGGTAGTGTGAAATAACCCCTTTACTGCAGAAAAAAATTCCTTTTGTTTTTCAGAACATTTTATGGTGATCTAAAGGGGTTTTTTTTAAAAAAAAGTTTTTCTTATAAGATACTGCAGTAAAAGTTTTTAATAGTTGCATATATATGAAAACACAAATTAATTTAAAAGTCTAATTGTTTTTTATTTTTTGATAGGGAACACCTTGTGATCTTGTGACCGGAGAAGAACGGCGCTACTCAAATTCTGAAGAAATATCGTCAAATCATGTAGCTTGTACAGTGGAAATGACGAGTGTCACTGTACCTTGTAAGGTCCTAAAATATTCAGCAGATCTGAAATACAGGGTGTCTCAAAATAGATGCAACCCATTAATATGATAATTCATATTGCATCAAGTCATCTTTCATCTGAGTCTTAAAAAGCAATCATATCACATCAGAAAGGTCCAACCAAATGACAAGGGCAGAAATTAATAGACTTTATCCTGCAGTGCACGTGAAAGACCAAGTTCTTGTGAACGTCTTTGGAGGGTCTTTTTGGACTTGTTCTGACAAAATCTCTCACTGCATTCACATTGTCTGGACATCGTGCCGTCAACTTTCTGCCAGATCTGGGATTTTCAACTTCCTTGTTGAGGTTGTTTACTGACTCTGTGTCTTGAAATTTGTGTACCCAGCGATATAGTTTGCTTTTCTGGGGATAATTGTTAAGTTAAACTTCCCACAAAATTTTGCTTGCACAGTTTTGAATGATTTTCTCTCCAAATAAGTAGTGATGCAAAATATTTTTTCCTCTCTTGTCCAATCCATTGTGATTGAGGATTAATAGTTGTTATAGTATACTATTTTCAAATCTGAAACAAAAAAGACCACATTATTATTAGTAGAATTATTAGTAGTCACATGGGTCCCATGTATATTGAGACACCCTGTATATATGAGGGATACTCCAAAAGTTAGGGGGGGGTGCTATCGTGGTGTAATGGTTAAAGTACTGGACTGCGGAATCGTAGTAAGCGAGTTCAAACTCCAGTCGCGCTATTACGTTCACTTTCAGACAAATACCCTTGGGAAAGGTATGAACCCCCTTATCCTCCCAACTATGGGATGAATAGTACCACTACTGTTTTTCTCAAAGGATGGTTTTGGCATTAAATAAATTACAAAGGTTGATATGCCATTAAACAAAGAAACCAAACTAAGTAGTAGTACTATTTATTTCTGTAGAAACTTCAACAAATAAAGGGAACAAAATAACACTGGAAGATAGAGCAAGTTTTCAAATATAAAACAATTTTTTTTTTCAGCCACTGCTATTGGCTATGTGTTTTTGGCATCAATGAACTAGAATGCTGTATGCTGTACTTGTAAAAATCTATACTGGTGGAGGCAACCAATATTTTCATGGCAGCAATGACAGTGTCATTATCAGAAAAATGTTGTTTTCTTTCAATGGCCTGATTCATGTGGCTGAGCTGATCAAGGCTCTCTTTATTTCATGGTTTGACAATTGTGTTGAACTTAGCTTATCACTCACATAGCTATCACTGTTGATGAAACTCATTAAAAACCACTTAATCATGTGTACATTCACTGTTTGGTTTCTTTAATCAATCAACAGGTGTCAATGAATATTAATGTGCGCTATTTTTTCCTGGAGGAATTCAAATGGCGCATCTTTCATGCCAGATACTATTTTGCTGCTATCTGGGACAAGACAAAATAGAAAGTAATTGAGGTATTGGTAGAAACATTCAACTTCTGCTGCCATACCACCAACATCTACTTATAATGTTGTTGGACAGCATAATAAATAGGAGGTATTATTTTTGGAGCGACCTACCTGTGGGGATGAAGCATGTAGGCTTGTGTTCACTGCTAAAAATACTTAACCATTGATAGTGACTGTGGAAACTATTACTAATGCAGACTATGCTGATAATCTAATATTTCTTGTAAATACACCTGCTTAAGCTGAATCTCTACTTTAAGCCTGGAACAGGCAGCAAGAAGCAATGGTCTCTATGTGAGTAAGTAAAGTTGGTGACCGTGATCGAAGGCAACCAGAAGGCTCCCTTTTCAATAGCTACTACACCGAAGTGTAGGGGAGGGCACTACTCCTTTCCTTGGATTGCTCCACTTTACCTTTGATATGTACCTTATATTGCTGAGTGTTAAGCAAGGAGGTATCAAGTACCATTTTTAAAGTCTTAGGTATGATGTGAACTAGGATTGAACCCAGGTCTCCCGGACTATTGGTGAACACTCTACCCACTGGGAACCCAGATAAAAAAATGTTCATGTATGATAATCAAAATGGTGCCATCTCTTTTGATGGCAAGGCTCTGAAATTAGTAGACCAGTTATTATACCTTGGTAGCAATATCTCATCGACTGAAATTGATGTCAACCTATGCATAAGTAAAGCATGGGCTGTTATCAAATGGTTATTGTTCATATGGAAATCCAATCTTTCTGATAAAATAAAAATTCTTCCAAGCTATTGGGTTGTCAGTGCTACTGTATGGATACACCACCTGGACTTTAACTAAATGCTTGGAGAAAAAGGTCGCTGGGAATTACACAAGAATACTGTGTGCTGTTTTAAACTAATCCCGGAAGCTGCATCCTACAAAACAGCAGCTGTATGGTCACTTACCTCCCATCTTTCAAACCATCCACGTAAGACATGCAGGGCACAACTGGAGAAGCAAGGACAAACTTACAAGTGATATTCTCCTATGGACTCTTATATGTGGATACCTGACCATAAAAAAATCTACATTTATCAGCTCTGTGCAGACACTGGGTGCCGACTAGAGGACTTACCAAGAACAATGGCTAATAGGGACGGATGGCGAGAGAGAATCAAGGGAATTTGTGCTGTTAGTATGCTATGATGATGATTTAGAAAAATAGTAGCTGAAAAATTGCTCTATCCAACAGTGTTATTGTGCTCCCTTTATCTGTTGGTAGTTTCTGTAAAAATAAGTAGGAGGTTTACTTTTGGAGAATTCCTTATATATTAAAAGAATGTTACCTATCATACAATGTGTTTTAATGTTGGGAATATGTAATTCCCATTGTATGTGATATCAGACTTGTTTTTAATTTTATATAATTTTGATTATGAATTTAATTTTATATGATTTTGATTATAAATTAGATGTAACTTATCTTTTTATATTACTATAACAACTTAATTTCTCATTACTCAGGTTGGTTGGTTGATTTTGATGGCATATCAACTCTTATTAGATTATTTTATACCAAAATCAGTTTAACATTTATCTATGGTCTCTAATTATATATGGTACAAAAATGTATCTTCACAATCATTTTAAACGAGTAAATACTTCATACTGAGTTGTAATTGTTACATAATGAAAAGGTCGCCTATTAATTTTATAAAGTTAGTGTTGAATTCGAAATATATGAATTAAAAAATTAACTGGTAATTTTTTTTGAAGAAGAGTCATGGAAAATAACCAGTGATATGATAGACAGGACTTGACCTTTTTTTTAGCATTTCTTTGATTGGTTGGTTCAGTCATGAGAACAAGTCAGTTAAGTAAAGTTAATGAGAGAGTAGTCCATGGTTCTGTAATGAACAGATGCCTAAAATGACTGTTTCTCCAGCTGTATGGTTGACATAGGAATTTGGGTGAATAAAAATGTCAAAAATCAAACAAAGTCTTTGTGTCCATTTACAAGAACAGTAGTGGACATGGAGACCAAGATAAACCCAAGATCACCTGAAGATGTACCAGATAGAAGACAAAGATATAAAAGAATAAGGTATATACAACAGCGATATTAATGTTTAAAGAGTCAATGTAGTTCAATGTCATTTTCTACAATATCTCAAATGGATCTATTTTACCTGTAAATGTGAGCCTAACAAGTACTGATTTGATTTGGGAATAATGGTAATGAAAAAATGACTTAATATTATTCAAAGCTCCAGAACTGGAGTCTTACCCCTAGTTGCAGTTTAGTGTCATACTCTAAAATCTCTTGTGTAATTTTTGGTATGTTTTTACCATTGTATCCTATTGACTTTTAATTTTTATCATTTTGTATAATTTTAATTATGAATTAGATGTAACTGCTATCAACTTTTGATACCATAACAACTAAATTTCTTATTACTTTGGTTGGTTGGTTGGTTTTATGGCATATCAATCTTTGTTGGGTTGTTTTATGCTGAAGTCAGTTTAATATTTGTAGTCTTCAATACAGGATGTGGTAGAAATACCTCCCCAGTCAAGTTGGCAGCATTTCTGCAGAGAGGGAAGACTCCCCCCACTCCAATGAGTATCTTGAATATGACTCTAAATAATTTGATGGTGAGGCTCCAGTCTTTTGAAGTCTGGGAAATGTGGAGTATCCCTTCATTGTCATCACTCTCAGGTCCACTGTGGCTTGGTGTGGTAGCACTTGATAGGGTCCTACCTATGGGTCAAATAGAACTGTTTGACATTCAAACTCTGTGCAAACAAATGACTTATGCTAAACTGAATTGTAAGAAATAGAACTGTTTGATCATTTAACTGTATATAAACAAATGACTAATGCTTAATTAAATTGTTAGTGATACATAACAATACTTGGAACCATTTACCTGTGTGTTAATGAATGTATAGTGTTCGATAAAATAATTAGTGTTAAATAGCAATACTCTTTCCCTGTGTGCCTAAATGAATTATTGGTATTACATAGTAAACTTGAAAACATTTGACTGTGTGCAAATGAATGAGTAGTGTTGAATAGAATAATTAGTATTAAATCACAATACTTGTAACTACTTGACTATATGCAAACAAATGATTAATATTGAATAGAATTATAATTGTTAGATAGCAATAATTGAAACCATTTAACTGTGTAGTTTTAAGGCAAGAAGCAGAGGATACTTCGCACAAACTATTACAAATGCAAACTCTGCAGATGACATAGTGTTTCTGACAAATACACCTACCCAAGCCAAATCCCTACTGCACAGTCTGGAGCAGGCAGCAGGTGGCATTGGCCTACATGTGAATGGAGACAAAACAGAGTACATGTTTTAATCAAAAAGAGATATCTCAATTCTAAATAATGGTTCTCTAAAATAGTGGACAAGTTCACATACCTCGGAAGCAGCATCTCATCTGCTGAAAATGACACCAATATATGACTAGTGAGAGCATGGACTTCTATCGATAGGATATCAATCATATGGAAGTCAGACCTTTCCGATAAAATAAAATGCAGTTTCTTCCAAGCATCAATTGTATCAATTCTACTATTTTGATGCACCATGTGGATGCTGACTTAGCATATAGAGAAAAGGCTAGATGGGAACTACACAAGAATGCTATGAGCTGTATTGAACAAATCCTGGATGCAACATTCCACAAAATAGCAGCTGTACGGACACTTACCTCCTATCTCTAAAACCATCCACATAAGACGAACAAGATATGGGGGACACTGCTGGAGAAGTAAGGACAAACTCATAAGCAACGTTCTCCTGTGGACCCCTTCTCATGAACATGAAAGTGTTGGCTGCTCAACAAGAACTTATCTATAACAGCTCTGTATGATCACAGGGTGTAGTCTAGAAGACCTGCTGAAAGCAATGGAAGATTGAGATGAATGGTGAGAGAGAGTCAGGGAAATCTGTGCTAACAGTAAGACATAATCATGATGATGAACTGTGTAGAAACAATAGCAATACTAGTGTGCAAACAAATTGATTCTAATTCATTTAAAAATGAAATTACCTACCAACTATTCACTTACAAATCATATCTGTGTGCAAACAAATGAATGATGTTAAATTTTGACTTATATAACAATATTTGAAACCATTAAGCAGCGGTCGTGTTGATACTGCTATATGGATGCACTACATGAACACTAACTAAACGGATGGAGGAAAAGCTTGACGGCAATTACATAAGAATGCTGCGAACAATTTTCAACTAGTCCTGGAGGCAACACCCCACAAAGCAGCAGTTGTATGGCCAACTACCTCCCATCTCAAAAACTATCCAAGTTAGATGATCCTGACATGCAGGACACTGCTGGAGAAGCAGGGACAAGCTCATAAGTGATGTTCTCCTATGGACCCTCACAAATGGCCGAGCTAAAACAGGGCAACCAGCTCGAACCTGCCAGAAACGATGAACGATAGGGGAGGAGTGGCGAGAGAAGGTCAGGGATATCCGTGCTGGTGGCACGACAAGATGATTAATCGTGTGCAAAAAAAGAATGAGTTCCCTCCACCACCCGCCAAATTCCTCTTTTTTGGAATAATCCACGAGTTGATTAGGTAAAGATTGAATCACTTTTTGTTAACAATGGATTTAGATGATCGCAAAATAAATTCCATGTTTAACTTTTGGTTAATGAAACATTTCTCTTTTTTTTCATTTTTCATTTTCCAGATGAAGTGGCTATCATAGATGAAATTCAGATGATTAAGGATCAACAGAGAGGTTGGGCTTGGACACGAGCTCTCTTGGGGCTGTGTGCCCAAGAAATCCATTTATGTGGTGAGGCCTCAGGAATTGACCTTGTGCAAGAATTGGTGAAGGTCACTGGAGACATGATGGAGGTCAGTCAGTCAGACATTTAGTTTTTAAGCTGTCAGATTGAGTTAATATTTTTTACTAAATGTTTTTTTTAATGAATTTTTGGTTTTGTCGGCATTTAATTTGGCTTAGTTTGCTATTTCATAGAAATTTTTTTTCTTTAATACTTTTTAATGTTTTCAATTGATAAGATTTGTATTTTTTTTAGAAATTTGGTAGTTTTGAAAAATATTAACATTTTTATAATTTGATAGGTGATTCAGTTTACAATATCACTGCTATAATAAAGAGAACCTTACTTTCTCTCTGTCATACCATACTTACATTGAAAGGCTTTCCAAGGTAAAAAGGATGTGTGTATACCTAACCTTTCAACTATTAGCAGGATATGACATATAGCCAATTTGTTAAGTTGAATGCAGCTGGTTTGAATTCAGAGTTTTCCTTCTTCTGGACAGGTTGCTTTACCAAGGCTAAAGAACCCAGTTTGCCTTACTATTTACCCAAAGCTGTGAGAAGAAAAGGTAGATTCATACTTTTGCAAAGGGCATTAGCATGAAGTGAAATGCCAACAACCTTATCCAGGATTTGAACTTGGGTCTCTTTTCACGATGATAATCTTTGTGTCCTCACATGTGTGTAAGAAACCTGAGTAGAATTTGTTTTTATTTCCAATATGAGCATTTGACTGAAGATTGTTGACGAATGGTCTGAACAGTTGTGATGAAAATCAGCTGAAAGTAAGATGAAAGGGGTTCTCATCATAATTTAATTTGATTATCATTATTATTATTCCTTGTCTAATACAAACAAGCAGGTTAGGTTTGGTTGGTTTCTTTGTTTAATGACATATCAACCTTCATGAATTATTTAATGCCAAAACTGTCCTTGTAGAAGAATATTCATCATCATCATGGTGTTGTCACGTGATAGCTCACGGAGACGAAGAGGTAAGAATGATACTATCCTCCCGTGTTGCTATTAGCACTATCTAGCAGTCAAAAAGTGACCGTTAAAAGAGAATGTGGGTCACAGAGGAGATAGACCAGATGTTCGCACTTAGTGACCTCAGGTCGCCGGACATCGGAAGGGGAAAGAGAGAGAAGCCAAATGATTGGCGGGGACCCCAAACGGAAGTGGGGTTCCTTTCCCCTCAGCGGAAGTAAAGGACAAAAAAGGGAGTTTTGGAGCAAGGCTCGAGGCAGACGGACCATAGCCATTTTACTCCGGGCTGAAGACAAAAAGATTAACTGAGACATGAGAGACCCGAGTCCCTCAAGCCAGTACTAAAAACCGAACAAAGTCTAGTAGTCCGTGAAAGAAGAAAATTCTCCAGTGGAACCCTGTCAAAAATAAGATAAGTAACTTTGGGGACATTTTTCCTTTACACCCAAATTTCGTTTACCTCTCTCTCTCTCTCTCAATTTGAAGAAGGACAAAAGTCAGAAAAGACGTTTATATTCGTGGACTGTCCAATTATATGTTTTTGACACTCTGAACGTGTATATATATGTAGTAAAGGAATTTATGTATTTTCATTTTACCATGTGGTCTATGTTGTTACTTCATGCTTTCGTTCCAGCTTCTATTCGCCTTATGTTATCTTGCTTAGAGTTGTCCTATTAATTCCTAAAGTATCACACGGGAAACCGGAGTTACCGACTACTACAATATTAATATTATTACAACTAAAACCTATAGGCTCATTATCTTCCAGTGTCTCGGGGAAGGAAGAAAGCTGCCTGGTGGGTGTGTGATAGTGTGAAATTTGGAACCCCTTTGCCAGCGGTGGTCAGTCTGGCCCTAAATTATTCCCTCACGTAATATGCCAGTTCTTATGTGCCTGAGAGAAGAACTCTGAACAGGACTTATTCTGTAGGGGATCAAGTGCCAACCTGCCCCGTCTTCACACGTGCGAAAATAAAGTCCCGTTTTGGGATTTTAGTCAATTTGCCGTCACAGTGTGCTGCTAGCATGGATTTCTCTGACCCTCTGCCGCCACTTGTCCCAACCATCTATCGCTCTTGGTTGGTCTTCCATGTTACATCCTGTATCAGTACAGAGCTGTTGTAGATAGAACATTAGTAGCACTATTTAATTCATACCGAGGAGGATTCAAGGTTAAATAGCCTCTAGCACCAGCCATGCCATTCTCAGATGGGCAATGAAATCATTGACAAACAAAGCATAGCACTAGACCCCTCTGGTCTAGTTTAAGCTATGAACAGGCACCTGTGCTGAACTCACATTGCACTTAGTATGTCTAAGTCCCTGCAGGGTTATCTGGCTCACATTGCATTAAGTGAGCCTATGACTAACATAGTCCAGCAGGGCATAAGTCGTGGTTCATGCCCAACCTTTCTCTTCCTTAAAACCCTTGCTATAAAAAAGACCTTGTTACAAATTCTGTCTGGTGTAAATCAGAGATAAATATCCATATTTGGAGGGATAAGGGAGTTCATGCCTTTCCCAAGGGTATTTGTCTGAAAGTGAACATAATAGTGTCCCTGGAGTTTGAACTTGCTGACTACATCTTGCAGCCCTGCATGTTAGCCACAGGGTTTTTTCTGAAGCAAACAGATTAATAAAGGAAATGAAATATTTTTGGTTTTACTAAATATATCTTTGTTTAGTTACTGACCTTTTTTTTCCTCTCTTTCTAGATTCGAAAATATAAACGATTAACAAAATTAACATACCTTGATAAACCAGTTGGTAAGTATTCCCCTTTCTCTGCAGTTTTGCAAAATGGATTCAAAACATGAAACAGAAGTTAATTACTTTTTTTATCTATTTATTTGGAAGTGAATGCTGTTGTCAAAAAAACCCCCAAAAAACAATTGATTAAATAGATCATTAACTGTATCTTAAATTCTAACAATTACTGCTTGGTTCTATGCGTGTTCAACTTGAGACATGTTAATTGAGTTAATTCGTTTTTGATATTGAAACAATTTCAAGAATCCTTCACATTTTATACGATGCACATTTGATCTTTACTGACAAGTAGAGAGAGCTTGCAAGAACTGATTTGCATATAATTAATGTTTTATATGTCTGAACCCAGCATATTGCAGAGGGGTAAGACCCCTGCAAAGAGTATCCTGCATTTGACATTAGACATTCTGATGGTGCAGCATCAGTAATTCTAGAGCTTTGGGGAATGTAGAATACTCCTTTATTGCCATTACTCCTGGGTTCACTCTGGCCTGGAGTCGTAGCACCTAAAAGGGTGCTACCACTCTGGCCTGGAGTCGTAGCACCTAAAAGGGTGCTATATATGGGTCAAATAGAACTGTTTTACCTCTAAACTGAGTGCAAACAAATGGCTTATCTTAATTTGAATTGTTTGAAATCAAACTGTTTGATCATTTAACTGTGTAAACAAATGACCAATGTTTAATTGAATTGTTTGTGATACATTGCAATACTTGGAACCATTTAACTTTATTGACTTATGTTAAATGAAATTGTTTGAAATAGAACTGTTTGATCATTTAACTGCGTGTAAACAAATCACTGATGTTTAAATAAATTGTCAGTTAGACGTACAATACTTGGAACCATTTAACTTTGTTGATTTATGCTAAATAAAATTGTTTAAATAGAACTGTTTGATCATTTAACTGTGTGTAAACAAATGACTGATGTTTAAATGAATTGTTAGTTATACATAGCAGTACTTGGAACCATTTAACTGTGTTGACTTAATGTATGTATAAACTGGATTTGGCATTAAATAACCTACAGTGGTTGATATGTCATAAAACCAAACCAAAGTTATCATCTGATGAAGGCTTTGTAAGCAACACTGGTGTTTTCATGGCAGCCCTTGTATTAATTTATTATTTTTCTACAAACCCTGTTATAAGAATTTTATGTGGTATAGGATAGTGGCCTCAACTACCAACCACACTTTCTCATAAAGCATTAGACTATCTTGTTGATTGTCTAACACTGAATAGTTCGGCAAGGATAGACTACATGACATGAAAAGTTAGACTACAAACATTTAATATTTACATATATGGTACACAATAATAATTGTCCTAAACCAGACTAAATAAAAGTGCAATAGTTGCTCCAAGAACAAAGTGATGACTGGCAGAAGTTACTTATGTAGTTCTGATGTAGTGCGAGTTCTTGTAAGGTGATTTGTACGCATGTGCTTCTCACATAGCAGAGGCTGAAGTAGACGTCCTATCTGTAGGACCTTCTTGGTCAGAAAGAGAGGGAACTCGTTTCTTAAACTGTCACATGATTGTCAGAAGCTCCGCCCATGAATCACAAGGAAGGGAGACAATTACGTTTTGTTCCCAACACTGTGATTGTAACTTATCAAAGTTAAGAATTCCTAGATATGAAAGTATCATCGTGTTCAAAAGACTGATTTCATATTTAGAAATTAATCTCCAAAATTGTGATTATTTTTTTTACTAATTTCAGAGTCATTTGATAATGTTCGAGATGGGGATTGTTTTGTGTGCTTTAGTAAGAATGACATCTATTACATCAGTCGAGAACTGGAGAGACGAGGCAAACAGGTTGCTGTTATTTATGGTGGATTACCCCCAGGTAAGTTAGTAAGTTAGCGACCATAGTCGAGGGTGACCCGAAGGCTCCCTTTTCGATAGCTACTACACCAAGGTGTAGGGGAGGGCGCTACTCCATTCCCAGGATTGCTCCACTTTACCCTTGAACCGTACCTTATAATGCTGAGTGTTAAGCAAGGTGGTATCAAGTTCCATTTTTAAAGTCTTTGGTATGACTCGACCTGGGATTGAACCCAGGTCTCCCGGGCAATTGGCGAACACTCTAACCGCTGGGCCAATGTCCCGGTTCAAAAGGACCTTTACCCCCAGGTAAGACATCAGAATTTTTGTAAGTTTAAATAGATATACATATATATGAATACAAATTTCATTGTGTGATAGTGAGTGTGTGTGTGTGTATATATATATATATATATATATATATATATAGACAATGAAATACAACACCCTCATACATTCTCCATGGGTGTGAGGAGAATGCGTGAAAATAGTAGTCAGCACAGCAGTATAAGTATATATATATATATATATATATATATACACCATTTTATTTTTGCATATCCACACACACACACACACACATATATATATATATATATATATATATATATATATATATATATATATAATATCCAGTCAGCGTCTGAAGACAGTGGGTGTGGCTTATTTGTATATAAAATATATGAAGAATTTCATATAAATCTATGGGAGTGCTCAATGTATGACTATTGTTATATTTTTCCCATCCAGGTTTATATAATAAAACTCACATACAGAGTGTATACAGTGCAATTGGAAGAAAATTCAAACCTGGTTAAATTGTCATTGTACATTTATTTAGCCGGAGAATATCATACTCTCCGTCTCATCAGATGACTGTACATATTTAAATCAAGGTTGAAAAACAAATATGGATTACTGTCTACATGTGTATAAAAAATAAAGGAAGAAAGAAAAACCTAAATAAATTTCAAATTCTCAGGTGAGAGTAAAGAGAGTCAAAACAATAAAGTGTTAGAAAGATTAAGAAACCAGAGAAAAGGTGTTCCTGTAAATTAACCCATCCTAATTTGAACATATGCTAGATTTTTCATAGCAGGTGGAATCATCTGAAAATTGTAAGCTTGAAAACTAAATGATTATCTTCATATAGTTTTCATTTACTTCTTATGCATATGTTAATTCCCTTAGCTAATGTGGTCTTAGATTTTCTCTTAAATAAGAAAATAAAATAAAAATGAAATTAAAAAACCTTTCGCGAGCAATCAGGTACCTTTAATTAACCTAAAAAATGGTCAAGGGGAATTAACTACTCCAGAAATTAAAAAACACTTATTTTGAATTAATATCTAAATTTCCAAGAATCTCCTCCTCTAGATAAATCTTCCCATCATATAATACTATCAACTAATGAAATAAATGTTATTAATTCCAATAAAAATCATCCAGTATATTGTCCTTGTTATTGTCTAGAGTTGGAGCCTCGGTGGCCCCCAGTTAGGATAATCTAAATTTACTTTTATGTCAACATTTAAACACAAGCTTGTTCTGTTCATTTAATAGTAGTGCGCAATCTTTAAAATTGATTATACTAATTTTTTCATCAATACACAAGTTACATCAACCATTGAAGCTATTCATGGTTGAAAACTGCCTGACTATTTTCCACTTTATTTAGGAGATTAGCCCCTGATCCTCAACGTTCCAAAAATACTTAGAGCAGTTTGGTTTTTAAGTTCCAGATTGGAGAAAGAATGTCTGTGATTATACAGTCTTCAGTTCCAATTCTCAGTGGAGATACCTAAATCGATCCTCTCCCTTTCATTATTATGTTCCATGGGGGAAATGCATGCTTGGTATACAACGTTCTTTGAGTTGCATCATCTGCCCAAGGAGCATTCCCTTTTACTTCTACAGTTACAAGACGCCACATCTGGTCCCCCATTATTTCTCTTTAATTCATTTAGTAACCTACTATTATGGTTATTTAAGATACTATGCATATTCTTTGTACAAGAGTAACTAATTTTTACTGTGTTCCTATTAAAAAATTTTCTTAATGAATTGTCCCTACTAAAGTGCTTTAGAGGTTTAGGAAGTATTTACCTATGTTAATGTTGGCTTGCTTGAGAATTTAAAATTCATATAAGTTTTTTTCTTTCTTTTTTCATACATATATCGACTGTAATCCATATTTGCTGATTTTCAACCTCAATTTAAATGTGCAGTCATCTGATGAGACGGAGAGTATAATGATATTCTCCGGCAAAATAAATTTATAATGATAATTCAACCAGGTTTGAGTTTCCTTTTAATTGCACTATATATATATATATATATATATATACCATTTTATTTTTATATATATATGTGTGTGTGTATATGTATATATATATATATATACCATTTTATTTTTGTATATATATATGTGTGTGTGTATATATATATATATACCATTTTATTTTTGTATATATATATATGTGTGTGTGTGTGTGTGTGTATATATATATATATATATATATATACCATTTTATTAATGTGTATATATATATATGTATTAATTATTACACATTAATAAGTACACTCCAATAATTTTTTATAAAAAGTTAATATTATTTTGAATCAATCGTACAAGAACTATATGATTATACAAAGAGTTATATATTCATTTTGATCTACTTTTGTATGAAGATCATGTCATGAAGACTGGCACCCAGATTAATTGCAGATTCACTTGTGGCTGGTGTGGACAATACAGTATAAGAAGGCCTGCTAACAGCACTTGTAATTGAAGGTTCAGACTGGGCTGAGGCAGTGTGACTCATTTTTTGTCTTTTGCTGTTCATGTTGCCTCTGTGAGAGGTTTTAAGAGAGAAGACTGTTTGGTGCATGGCATGATTCCAGTTGATATTTATTTATTGCTGCCTCCCCCCAGACAGGATTTGACATAAGGTGTTTTTTGTTGTAGGGGTTGCCCTGCTGGACTTTGCTGGTCATAGACTCACTAGGTTCAATGTGAGCCAGATAACCCAGCTGGACTTAGACTCACTAAGTGCAATGTGAGTCTGGCACATATGCCTGCTCATAGCTTAAACCAGACCCAAAGGTCTAGTGCTATGCTGTGCTTGTTGATGATTGTTTGTCTACCTGAAGGTGGCCTGGCTAAAACTGAAGGCCATTTGACCTTGAATCTATAATTGACTGTGAACTCTCATTCGGCATGAATGACAGATGGTCCAGCTAAAAAGTCAGGAATTTTGATAGCATGATACCAATTGTCACTTTTGGATGGTTGATGTGACTGATACTTGAAGATTTCTTCAGAGAATAATCATAGGAGAGGGTGCTACTCCCTTCTCTGGATTGCTCCATTTTACCCTTGATACGTACCTTATATTACTGAGTGTTAAGCAAGGAGGTATCAAGTACCATTTTAAAAGTCTTTGGTATGACGTGACCTGGGATTGAACCCAGGTCTCCTGGACCATTGAGCAGTCTTAAGTGAACTAATATTTGAATGGGAAGTTACATTTGTTTAGTTTTCTAAATGCTCCATATAGTGTAATTAAAGAAGATAAGGTCTGGGTTTGATGGAGACCATGAAGAAACTCCAATTATTTTGGAAATTTTTTGGCTTGGTTTTGGCGTTAAGCAAATCATAGATTCTTTGTCGTTTCTTTTCTTGCTCACTCATATTGAGCTGAATTTCAATAAAAAAGTGCTTGAATAATAGAGCTCATCATGAGAATTTAGATTTATTGCATTTTTAAAAAATTGATCTAATCAGATTAAGAAAAAAACATTTTAAAAATTATTCCATATTTTGCTTTTGCATCCTGTACTTCTAGATAATGTTACAAATACTAGTTACTTGGATTCTAAGAGTTAACATCTTTTTTTAAAAAATTTTTTCAGGAACCAAATTGGCTCAGGCACAGAAGTTTAATGACCCCAAAGATCCCTGCAAGATTATGGTTGCTACTGATGCTATTGGAATGGGTTTAAACTTGTAAGTTTATCAATGTTTGTTTTTTGACAGGTGGGAGGGGTTGGGTTCTGTTGAAGTTATCAACTGTCAGAGTTGTTATTAACTTTTGCTTAGTCTGGCACATAGGCTTCAGGTTACTGTTGGTTCTAAGTGGTCACCTACTTTAGTATTTAGCAAGTTCATTACTGTATAACTTCACTGATCTGGTGGGACCCAGTGTTTTTCAGCATGACTTGGGTTCAGCAGATTAAAGTGAATATGTACTTGCCTTTCAGCTGATCAGATTTTCTTTTATATGATAAAATTACCATTTTGTTTTGTATGTCCTAGAATAAAGGTTCTAAAGGTTTTATCTACAGGTAGTATGGTACCTTCTGACATGTTTGTATATTCCCAACAAAGACTTGACCCTGTTGGCTGGGACTGCAGAATACACTGACTGCATCTCTGCAGATTCCCCCAATGAGTGTCCTGTATATGACACAAAACAATCTGATGGTGAGGTTCCAGTAATGCTGGAGCTTTGGGGAATGCAGAGTACCCCTTTAGTGCCATTGCTTCCAGGTCTATTCTAGTCTGGAGTGGTAGCACCTGATAGGGTCCTATTTCTGGGTCAAATAGAAGTGATTGACATTTAAATGTAGTGAAATTGAAAGGCAGAACCTGCTGACTACTGCCTTCGATGAGCTAACTGGGGTTCGTTGTTCAAAGAGACAACGAGTTGTATGCTGTATATGCAGACAGAACAGCTGACGTTTATGTGAATCTAGCAACTGTCCCCGGCTGGATAAAATACAGGTGGTGAGCTGGACGAGAAAAATGAAATTTGACAATGAAGCTCTGTGAAATTAATTCCTTTCATAGCAACATAAAATGGAAGAAAGAAAGATGCTAGAAGTGATGCGAGAAATGGCCTACTTCAAAGTTCAAAAGGAGCATGAATGTGTTTTGCATGTTGAGTGCCAGAAGTATAGAAAAAAACAGAAGCATGAGTGCAATTTGTAGGTCTCATCTCCGGTGGGACGCGGTTTGTGACACATGCAAATTTCTTCCAGCCAGAACTCGTATAAAAGGAGTAATCTCAGCATTGTTGTTGTATAGTAGGACTGAGTGGACGAGTGCATTGACGCGGTGAGTGAAAAAGACAGAACATTTTGACTCGACGAGTGAAAAAGACAGAACCAGTGTATTGATGCAGCAAGTGAGAAAGTCAGGACTGGTTGCCAGCAGGGAAGGCGAGCATCGGAATCCATTTCCTCTCCAATCTTCATTAAACTGTACTTATGCTTAACTGAACTGTTTGAAATAGAACTATGTATATGTATAGAAATGGATTTGGCATTAAATAACCTACAATGGTTGATATGCCATAAAACCAAACCAAAATGATCAAACTGTCAAAGGCTGGTTATCATTAATATTTTTATCTAATTTTCTAAAACTACCTTGGATAATTTAAATAGAAAAAAATGTTACAATTATGTATTTTAACTCTTGGAGGTGCCCATGGTGTAATGTTGGAAATGGACACAGTGATATGAGTTCAAATCCTAGACGAGGCTGATAGCATTTCACATAACACTAATACCCTTGGGAAAGGTATGAATCCAATTATTCTCTCTCCAGATATGAGTAAATTGTAGGCCAGACTGGTTTCTTTATCCATTGTTAGGCAACCAGCCCAGGAGAAGGAAAACTCTGAATTCAAACCTGTTAAATCATGCTTAAAAAATTGACTGTTTGTCACATCTTGCCTGTGTGGAGGAGTTGGTAAGTACGTACATATTTTTACTTATTGGGTTCATACCTTTTCCCATCCTCATTGAGTCTTTTGTCGCATCAAACATGACACTGGGGGAGTTCCCTTGGTGTAGTGGCTAATGTGTTGGCTTACGACTTTGTAGAAAGTGAGTTCAAACTCTCGTCACACTATTATGTTCACTTTCAGACTCATACCCGTGGGAAAGGTTTGAACCCACTTCCAGCTGTTGTTCTTTTACTAGGATAGATTTGGCTTTAAACAAACCATGAAGGTTGATATGCCATTAAATAAAGAAACTAAACATGAATACTATACAGCATTCAATGTCCTAAGCTTACTTGCTTACACATGGTCATATTTAATTCTAAATTACCAACAACTAACCCACCTTGTCAGCTGGGTGGATCACTAGAATATGCCAATTGCACCTCTGCAGAGAGTTAAGACCCCCTCCACCTTTTGGATACTGATGGCTGAGCAGTCTGTGACCTGGTCCACTTCACTTTGGTCCTTACTAGGCTAAATGGGTGGTGGAAGAGGTCCAATCCAATCAATCAACTGGTCATATCAAGCCTTAGTACCTATATGATTCTCCTAACTGTATTTTTCAAATTGCTCTTGTGGCAAAAAAGTAAATTAAGTCGTAAGTTGGCCGACTGTAGTCTAGGGTGACCTGAAGGCTCCCTTTTCAATAGCTACTACACTGAGGTGTAGGGAAGGGCACTACTCATTTCTCTGGATTGCTCTGCTTACCCTTGATCCATACCTTATAATACTGAATGTTAAGCAAGGAGGCATCAAGTACCATTTTTTGAGTCTTTGGTAAGATTCAACCTGGGATTGAACCCCAATCTCATAAACAATTGCCGAACACTCAAACCATTATGTTAGGCCCACCCTAATTTATCTTTAAAATGCAGTGGCTGAGGGTCGATTGTGCTGAGATAGCAATACTTGAAATTGTTTAAACTTTGTGCCAACATATGATTAATATTAGATAGAATAATTAGTTTTAAATAGCAATACTTTAAAACCATCTGTGTGCAAACAAATGATTAGTATTAACTGTGTGCAAACAAATAATTAATATTAAATTAGATAGGAATACTTGATAAAGAGAATTACTAATGTTAAATAGCAATGCTTGGAGCAATTTAACTGTGTGAAAACAAATGAATATTATTAAATTGAATTATTAGTGTTTGATAGCAATACTCAGTTACCTGAGTGCCAACTAATGAGCCCTAACCTGTTGAAAATAAAGGTACATACAAGCTATTCCCCTACAAATCATATATAATATAAATATATGTATAAACAAGAATGTATTAAATAACCCACAAGGGTTGATATGTCATTAAACCAAATCACCAAACCAAACTAACAACTAAGGAATACAAAGTGTACAAGTAAGTCTCACATAAACTTTTTTGGTATTTTATAGTCATGTACATGCGGTTAGGACCTTTCTACAAAAATTTGTTATTTCACTTTTTTGTTGCTCATTTCATTATGCATTCTTTTTAATGTATTAGTTATTGTGACGGGGAAATTGACTAAAATCCCTAAACGGGACTTTATTTTTCGCACGTGTGAAGACGGGGCAGGTTGGCACTTGATCCCCTACAGAAATAAGTCCTGTTCAGAGTTCTTTTCTCAGGCAGATAAGAACTGGCATACTACGTGAGGGAATAATTTAGGGCCAGACTGACCACCGCTGGCAAAGGGGTCCAAAATTTCACACTATCACACACCCACCAGGCCGCTAAACTTCTTTCCCTTAGATAATAGAAGAATACGGGCCTATAGGTCTTAGTTGTAATAATATTAATGTTGTTGTAGTAGTCGGCAACTCCGGTTTCCCGTGTGATACTTTAGGAATTAATAGGACAGTTCTAAGCAAGATAATGTAAGGCGAATAGAAGCTGAAAGGAAAGCATGAAATAATAACATAGACCACATGGTAAAATGAAAATACATAGGTTCTTTACTACGGTTATATATATATATATGTTCAAAGTGTCAAAAATATGTTATAGGATAGTCCATGAATATAAATGTCTTTTCTTGACTTTTATCCATTTTCGAATTGAGAGAGAGAGTGGTAACAAAATTTGGGTGTAACGGAAAAATGTTCCAAAGTTACTTATCTTATTTTTTTGACGGGGTTCCACTGGAGAATTTCTCTTCTTTCACGGGCTAATAGACTTTGTACTGTTTTTAATGCTGGCTTGAAAGATTTTGGAGATCTTCGTGTCTCAGTCTTTTTGTCTTTAGCCCGGAGCAAAATGGCTATCGTCCGTCTGCCACGAGACTTGCCCAAAAACTACCTTTTTTTTGTATTTACTTCCGCTGAGGGGAAGGGAACCCCACTTCCGTTTGGGGTCCCCGCCAATCATTTGCTTCATTTTTCTTTCCCCTTCCGATGTCCGGCGACCCAAGGTCACTTAAGTGCGAACATCTGCGTGACCCACATTCTTTCCTAACGGTCACTTTTTGACTCCTAGATAATGTTAGTTCAACCGGGGGGGGGGAGTATCATTCCCACCTCCTCGTCTCCGTGAGCCATCACGTGACATTATCTACTAGTTATAATTATATAATTAGAATAATGATTAAATATGCACTAGTTATAATAAGTCATTAAGTATTCATCTTAATGTTAACTTAGTTCAACTAAAAGAAAAAAAAAAAGAAAAATTGATTGAAAAAATTTCATTCTTCATAATTGATTCATATAAATAAAAACCATTTGTAATGCATAACAACCTTTGCAATTAAAAAAAAAAAGGAACAAACCTTTATTTTCTGAAGAAATAATCCTTATGTTGGATTGACTTGGTGGTATATGTCATAAACAGTTTCTAGTCTGATATTTATTGTAATTTAGCATTGCATTCCGGGAAAAATAAATCCTCCAATTACTATAAAATGCCAGATATGTGGCAGCCATTTTGTCTTTTAAATTTTACTTCATGACTGTCTATGAATGCTGAATGCTGGGAATTAACTTGAGATATTGATGAACATTTTATGAGTTTACAAACTTTATTCTCTGTTTTGATGTTTTAATATGTCAAACTTATCAACAGTCTATTCAATTACCTTCTTTTTCTTTATTTGCATTCAATGTCTCTCTTCTCTTCTCTGTCTAGCTGTTATTTTTTCTGTCTCTCTCAGTCTCCATTATATTAAGAATTTAGATCATTATTTTTCTTATATTGAGAATTTAGATGACTAAAATTGGCCTTAAGTGCAAAAAGCAATTGTATAATTCTGTAGCAAATTGAACAGAAAATTGCTTTATTTTCTAAATTAGAGTATATTAAGTGTTTGACTCTTATAAGAATATCGCTATGATTTGTTTCCTCTCTCTCTCAGATTATTCCTTTGGTAGAAGTAATAGACAACTTCCTGTCTGATATATATATCAGTTTGACAATTGCATTCTGGAAAATGATAAATCCTCCAATTACTATAAAATACCAGATAAGTGGCAGCCATTTTGTTTTGAAATTTTGCCTTTTGTCTGTCTGTGAATGATAAACATTGAAAATTAACTTAAGACATTGAAGAACTATTTGTGCATTTACAAAACTTATTCTCAGTATTGATGTTTTGATATGTCAAACATATTAACTCCTTTTAGTGTAGTATTATGTAATAGCAACTACAACAGTTGATGGCCTGGCTGTGAGATTCAAGTACATACCAACTGCATTCCCTGTTGGGGAGTAAGACTCCCTCAAAGAGCAGTGTTGTTGGTATGACAATAAACTGCATCTGGTGGTGAGGATTCTTTTCTGGTGCTTTGGGTAGTATGGAGTTTTCTCTTTGTTGGCAATTTTCCCTGGTTCACACTAATCCATCATCATAGTACTTGTTAGGGCCTCATCTATGAGTCAAATAGATTTCTTTGAAAAGTATTAATGTTAGATAGGAATACATGAAACAATATAACTGCATACAAATTATTTGTCTTAAGAATAGTTACTCTAAACAATAATTGTTGACAAATGTTTATTATTATTCATTACTTGAAACCATGTAAATCTCTGAAATACTTGAAACCATATAATTGTGTAAAAATTATCAAGAAATGTTGAAAATATAAATAATCAAACATTTACAAACTAACCAAATTTTGGCATTAGTTGAGGGTGACCAGAAGGCTCCCTTTTCAATAGCTACTACACCAAGGTGGAGGGGAGGGTGCTATTCCTTCCCTAGATTGCTCTACATTACCCTTGATGCTTACCTTATAATGCTGAATGTTAAGCAAGGTGGCATCAAGTACCATTTTTTGAGTCTTTGGTATGACTCAACCTAGGATTGAACTCTGGTCTCCTGGACCACTGGTGAACACTCTACTCATTAAACCAATGAGTAAAGCAGACAAAATCTAACCAATTGATACTCTGGTATGGTGAATATGTTCAAACATTTGCGGAGGATATGTCTTAATAATATTAACCATATTTCATCAAAGTCTACCTATTAAAGGTAGTGCTGTTCTAATATATATATATATACATATAAGTTGGCCAATTGTTGTCGAGGATGACCCAAAGGCTTCTTTTCAATAGCTGTTTAATTGTATAGCAATACTTGGAAAGATTTAATTTTGTTGACATGCTAAACTGAATTCTTTGAAATAGAACTGTTGGATCATTTAACTGTGTGTAAACAAATGACTGATATTTAATTGAATTATTATTGATCGATAGCAATACTTAAAAACATTAAACTGTGTGCAAACAAATGTTAATAGTAAAAAGAATTATTTGTATTAGATAAAAATTAATGAAATCATTTAATTGTGCGAAAAAGAATGAGCTCAAGCTACTTTAAAAATGTTATCTACAAAATGTGTTTAGAAATCATATATTCAATATATATATGTATAAAAACAATTTGGCCTCATGTAACCTACAATGGTTGATATGCCATAAAACCAAATCAAACCAAACCAATCTCTGCACAGTGGTAAGCCCCTCCCATGAGTGTCCTGGATATGACACTAAACAATCCAATGGTGGAGCTTTGGGGAATGTGGAGTAACTCTTTATTGCCATTGCTCCTAGGTCCACTCTGGTCTGGTGTAGTAGCACCTGATAGGGTCCTATCTATGGGTTAAATAGAACTGTTTGACATTTAAACTCTGTGCAAACAAATGACTTATGCTAATTGAATTGTTAGGAATAGAACTGTTTATCATTTATCTGTGTGTAAATAAATGACTGATTTTAATTGAATTGTTAATGATACATAGCAATACTTGGAACCATTTACCTGTGTATTAATGAATGTATAGTGTTGAATAAGATAATTAGCGTTAAATAGCAATACTTGAAACTCTTTCACTGTGTGCCTAAATTGAATTATTGGTATTACATTGCAAACTTGAAACCATTTGACTATGTGCAAATGAATGAATCATGTTGAATAGAATAATTAGTGTTAAATAGCAACTTTATAGAACTGTTTGACATTTAAACTGTGTGCAAACAAATGACTTAAATTAAATCGAATTGTTAGAAATAGAACTCTTTGACCATTCACCTGTGAGTAAACAAATGTCTGATCCTATTTACCAACCCCTCCGCTCGGGCAGGATATGACACAAGGTCAATTTTTAAGCGGAGTTTAACAGGTTTTAATTCAGAGTTTTCCTTCTCCTAGACTAGTTGCCTAACCAAGGCTGAAGAACCTAGTCTGTCCTACTATTTACCCATAGCTGGAGGGAGAATAATTGGATTCATACCTTTCCCAAGGGTATTAGTGCTATGTGAAATGCAATGAGTTTCGTCCAGGATTTGAAATCGTGTTGCCGAGTTCATTTCCTACGACGATAACAATTACACCACGGGCACCTCCCTAACACCACGGGCACCTCCCTAAACAAATGTCTGATGTTTAATTGAATTGTTAGTGATACACAGCAATACATGGAACCATTAACTGTGTGCTAATGAATGAAAATTGTTGAATAGAATTTGTGTTAGAATTAGTATTAGTGTTGATTAGCAATATTTTAAATTCTTTTACTGTGTGCCCAAATTGAATTGTTAGTTTTATATAGTGATGCTTTAAAACCATTTAACTGTATGCAAATAAAACTATTTGTGTTGGATAGCAATATTTGACACCATTTAAGTGAGTGCAAACAAATGATTAATACTAAATAGAACTATTTGTTTTCAAATATATGGAACCATTTAACTGTGTGCAAACAATAGTAATACTTGTGTGCAAGCAAATTAGCTCAGACTCATCTTAGAATAAGATTACCTACAAACTATAGATATACAAATCATATGTATAACCATTTAACTGTATGCAAACAAATGAACCCTAGGTCATTTAAAAATTTCATCTACAAACTGTATTTACAATTCATATATATGTATAAAGAGAATTTAGCATTAAATAACCTACAATGGTTGATATGCCATAAAACCCAACCACATCCAGCCCAATTGGCTGGGGCTGTAGAATATGCCAACTGCATCTCTGCAGAGGGGTAAGCCCCACCCCTAATGAGTGTCCTGCTAGTGAGGCTCTAATCCTGGAGATTTGGGGAATGCAGAGTACCTTTCATTGCCATTGCTCCCAGGTCCACTCTGGCCCTGAGTGGTAGCTCCTAATAGGGTCCTATATATGGGTCAAATAAAACTGTTTGATATTTAAACTGAGTGCAAACAAATGACTTATGCTAAATTGAATTGTTAGAAATAGAACTGTTTGATCATTTAAGTGCATGTGAACAAATGACTGTTGTTTAATTGAATCGTTAGTGATACATAACAATACTTGGAATTATTTAACTTTGTTGACATGTTTACAAATCATATATATCTAATGTATATGAATAAACTGGCATTAAATAACCTACAATAGTTGATATGCCATAAAACTAAACTAAACCATTTGTATTTTCTGTCCTTACTGCTTGCTAAATATGATTGGTCATGCACCATGACCTTGTTTTATTAATCTTGACTAAAAAACGAACTGGCCCAGTCAGTTGGGGCTGTAGAATACATTGACTGCATCCCTGCAGAGGGGTAAGACTCCCCCAATGAGTGTCCTGGATATGACACTAAACGATCTGATGGTGAGGCTTCAGTAATGCTGGAGCTTTGGGGAATGCAGAGTACCCCTTTATTGCCATTGCTCCCAGGTCCACTCTGGTTCGGAGTGGTAGCACCTGATTGGGTCCTATCTCTGAGTCAAATAGAACTAAACTGTATACTTATGCTAAACTGAATTGTTAGAAATAGAACTGTTTGTATGTATAAAAATGGATTTGGCATTATGTAACCTACAATGGTTGATATGCCATTAAACCAAACCGAATCAAACCTAGCTAAAAAACAAACTAACAAACCCTTTTTTCTTTATAACTTTCAGATCAATCAAGAGGATGATTTTCTACTCTTTGGTGAAACCTACACTAAATGAAAAAGGAGAGAAAGAAATGGATGTGTTGACACCATCACAGGCTCTTCAAATTGCTGGCCGTGCTGGCCGCTATAGAACCCATTTTGAAGATGGTGAAGTGACAACATTTAGGCGGGAAGACTTGACACTTTTGAAAGATGTCACTAGTCGTATTATTGAACCAATTGAGGTAAGTTCTCTATTGGTTTTTGTCATGAATTTATCGTTTAAAGGTATCTTTTTGTCTGATTCACAATTTTGTTAAATCATAAAATACTGCAGTTCCTTAAAAAAAGTTTTGTTAATACATTTTAGCTAAACTGGTAAATGTATGAATTGAGGTACACGTGTGTGTGTGTATATATATATATATATATATATATATATATATAAGCAGTCAAAGTGAATAAAAGTGGAGTTCCCATGGCCTCGTGGCTAACATGTTGGACTGTGACATCACAAAAAGCAAGTTTGAATTCCAGTTGCTCTATTACATTCATTTTCAGACTAATACCCTTGGGAAAGGCATGAACCCCCTTATCCTCCCAGCTATGAGTTAAATAGTACCACTACTGTTCTTCTGCAAGGATGGCTTTGGCATTAAATAACCTATGAAGGTTGCTATGCCATTGAACAAAGAAACCCAAAACCAAGGTGAATGGATGTCCTTTTCATCACTCCAAGAAAACGATATATTTTAAAGTAAATTGGGAAAGTGATGATTACTTATGTTCTGTGAAATTCTGTGACAAAGTATATTGTTCCCCTGCTGGTCAGAGAAGCTATATAAGAGTCCACAGGATTATTGCCAATACCAAAAACAGTTCTTTTATTTGTCACATATACAGCAGGATTTGGAAATGTGAAGTTGGCCTGAGGAGCCATATGTGTACCCGTAGGCACTCTTTGCTTGATTGAGGAGATGGCTTTCTTCTATAAAGTTGTTTTACTTGCTCTCTCTCTCTCTCTCTCTCTATATATATATATATATATATATATATATATATATATATATATACTCAACCTCTCTGCCACAGATGTGATACAAAGTCAGGTTTTAAGCAGAGTACAGTTGGTTTGATTTCAGAGTTTCTCTCCTAGATTGATTGTCTTACCAAGGCTAAAGAACCCAGTCTGCTCTACTATTTACTCATAGCTGTGGGGAGAACAGATGGACTCTTGCCTACACAATCAGTCTTGTCAAAGATTTGAACATTGGTCACTGATTCCATTTCTTGCCACAATAACCATTACATTTTGTATGTGTGTGTGTGTGTGTGTATATATATATATATATATATATATATATATATATATATATATAGTTACAAACAAATTCTTCCTTTCCTCTTTTCTCGCATTCATGAGAACTGGTATGCTGGAGTAAGAGGGAGCGTAGTTTGAGTGAAACTGGCCATCTATAGGAATGTTTTTCCTTTATTGGAAAACTCTGGAAAAAATGGCATATTTTTGAATGACCTAATGAGTAGAGTGTTTGCCAATGGTCTGGGAGACCAGAGTTCAATTCCAGGTTGAGCCATACCAGACTCAAGAAATGGTACTTGATGCCATCTTGCTTAACACTCAGCATTATAAGGTATGGATCAAGGGTAAAGTGGAGCAATCCAGGGAAAGGAGTAGCACCCTTCCCTCCAGCTTGATGTAGTAGCTATTGAAAATGGAACCTTTGGGCTACCCTTGATTGCGGTCACCAACTTTTTACTTTTTTTTACAGAAAGAGAGTTTATGACCCTAGTAAATGTCTCTCTTTTGTCATCTGCTGTTGAACTTTGTTAGGGTTTGTTCTGAATTTTTTAAAACCACATTTTCTGTTGGATTCTTTACTTGTGTGTCTATGTTGCCCTTGTGTTTTGCTTTGTTTTCAAATTCATACAACCTTTTGACTGTTGGACAGAAGTCATCATCCACTTATTGAATAAAGACATGGAAGTTTCATTTTTTTCCTGTTATTCATCTTTATTTTTTCAGTCTCTGTGTCATTTTTGCTCTTAATTTTTTGCTTTGCTGTTTTTTTTTTAATGAATTTTGAAAAGGTTAATAAGCAGTGTAGCAGCAGTGATCGGTTCAAAACAATACGTATAATAAATTCATTAATAGAAACATATGTATTATACAAATTGTTTAGTTGGTATTTAAAAAATGTTCCAAGTCAAATGTAGTATGACATTAAACTGTATCAAGTTATGTGGCTCCAGTTCTGGAGATTTAGGGAGTGAGCATTACTGCCAGGTCTTGTAGTGGTAGTATGTGTTCAGATCCCATCTATGGGTCATATAGATCTGTATGAAAATTATTAGTATTAGATAGGAATACTTGAAGCACTATGATTGTTTGTAAATTATATGTATAAAGAATAGTGACTTTGAAACTATAGAATCTAAAATGTTCCTTTTCTTAGACTGGTTCAAAATCAGTCTGCTTTACCATTCAAATTAGTATTCTGTTTTCTGACATTGTGTAAAATTAACAATTTTTTATTAATGATTATTAAAAAAATATATATATAAAGATTAAATTTAACAATCAGACCCATATTTTCAAAAGCATCTATATTTACTATACTTACTTAAAAACAGGGTGTTTGAAAAAAATGTTAACATTTCTCGGAGGTTTCCTTTATGATATTATGATTCTAAAGTCTTTACCTGTTCACCATCCTAACTCTGTGCAAATAAAATTTTACCAGAAGTGCCTGCTATTGATGGGGAAAATTCATAAATAGAAATGACGATTTTGGGTACATCTTGTATCAAAGACAATCCAACAATATATATTTGTATAAACAGGATTTGGCATTAAATAACCTACCAGGGTTGATATACCATAAAATGCAAGGAACCAACTTGTCACCATCGCTGTCACCACATTATTCCCATGTAGTCTCTGTAACATCAGTTCTGCTTTTTTAATAAAGATACTCCTATAAAAATATTAACATTGTTTTTAATCACCTGTGGAGATTCCAAGAATGGAATGATGAATATGTGGAGACTACTGGAAATTATATTATAGAGGTACTCCAATAAGTGTGTTAAGATTTTTTTAATCACTCTGTACTACTATATAAATACAATAGTTAAACTTGAGTTTTAGCATTAAGTAACCCACAGAGGGTTGAAATGTCATCAAAGAGACACAGACAGACCAAACCACTAATATTTCAGAAGATTATTTGCATTGGTATCACTCCTCACTGACTGGAGGCGTGTTGACCTTCCTTGTGTGTTATTTTCTAAATCAAAATTTATTTATTTTTTGCAAAGGTATGACAATGTCTTAGTTTATATCTTTCTGTTTTTCAGCAAGCAGGACTTCATCCAACTGCTGACCAAATTGAGATATTTGCTTACCACTTACCTCATTCCACACTTTCAAATTTAATGGTAAGTTCCCAATTGGTGCTTGTGTGCATGAGACTATGTTTAAAAATTGTATTTTAGAGAAAATAAGATTATTTTAAAATAATTTGGATAGTTTGCAAGATGAGAGGGGGGTAGCCATATAGCTGCTGTTTTGTAGGTACTACTACTGCTTCTTTGTTTAAAACAGTATGCCGTATAGTTCTGATCTTTTCTTTTTCTTAAATGATTTCTTTAGATTCCAAGTGGCACAGCCATACAGTAGTACTGACATGGCTACAGTTTGAAAGAATTCCTGTTTCATATTATCAGAGAGATCAGATTTCCATTAGGTCGATAACTGGTCAATAGCAGTGCTTTATCTATGCCTTTATTGACATCACTTTCAGTAGATGAGATATTGCTAACAAAGTGTATGAACTTGTCTGTTAATTTCAGAGGCTTGTCATCTAAAAAGATGGCACTATATTTTATCTGAGTTCATGTAGAGACATGATAACTGAACATTTGTATATGGCTATGTGGCAATGAATGGGAATTGAGTGACAGAAATGAAGACCTACTGTATTCTTGCAGAAAAAAGTTGGACTTTGTCTGGCATGTAAGGCCGCAATATGAAAAAAATCTTATACTTGCTGGTGCTTGGATATTTAGGCACAGCAGAGAAAGAACTTCAGGTCCTTCTGAATGGCTGAGAGGCAGCTTAGGCATAACGTGGACACCTGGCTTGAGGGAGGTGCCCAGATGTGATGGCTCTGGCATTAATAAATAGACGAGTTAGACACCCTATAGACAGAAAGCTTAAGGAGAAACAAGAAAAAGCAGCAGTGTTCATTTTGGATTTGGGAAAGGAAAGGAAGAAGAGAGTGACAGGGAAGAAATTACAGCAAAAGTGATTTTGCATGTTCATTTTCATCTAACAAACCACAAGCTATCATCAGTTAAAGTGATTTCAGTGAAACCCACTAGGTGTCAGCTATATTGAAATCTGTGGAGTTTCAGTGAAAAAAACTACCTGAATGAAGTAGCCATATTGAATTGAGATAAGTAACGACATTTAACAATTTGCATTGACAGTTTCTAAATCAATAAAAAAACTCTTCTAGAAATGAGAACTAAGCAACATATATTGAAGAGACTTGCAGAGACAAGTTATGAATCAAAATATATACTGAAGTGGGTCTTTTCACTTAACTGTATATAATATATTCAGCAACTTGATCAAAGAGGGTTATGGCTAGCATGATCAAAGGATATATTCATCATATTCAGTAGCATGACTTAATTAAAGGATAGTAACATGACCAGACTGATGTAATATATTCAGCAATGGAGCATGGTCAAAGGACATGTTTTTCATAATTAGGAACATGACAAAATAAAATGAAAATGGGACATGTTTGGGAATTACATGATAAACTGGAGGACAGTTTAGTTTAATGGTTATTGCTGAAGTACCTGGAATTGACAATCTGATTTCAAATCTTAGACAAGACTGTTTACATTTCACTTTGTGCTCATGCCCTAGAGAAAAGTATCCATCTGTTCTCCCCGCTCTCAGCTATGGGTAAATAGTAGAGTCGACTGGGTCCTTTAGCATCAGTAAGGCAACTAATCTTTAAGGAGAACCCTGAATTCAAACTAACTATACTCCGATTAAAAAAAACAAACAAACCTTGTGTCATATCTTTCATGTGGCTGAGTGGTTGGATAAATATGTGACCAACTAAGTACATGTAAATTTGACCTGGAAGTGGATATATAAATACAGTAAAGTAATAACAGTTTTTGAAAAATATTCTGTAGAAGAATTCATGCAGAGGATGTTATCCTTTGTTTTGAGTATTCTGTATTTCTGTATGGAGATACACTGTAAGACACACTCTTTGAACATGGTCAGATTATTTGAAATAATTGTCTTTTGTTTGACCTTTGACATTCTGAAGGGCAGTAGTTGCTAAGAAACTGTCATTATTATATCATCATCATGTCGTGCCACCAGCACGGATATCCCTGACCCTCTCTTGCCACTCCTCCCTATCGTTCATCGCTTCTGGCAGGTCCTCAGGGCTATATCCCGTATCCTCACAGAGCTGCTGTATGTAGGTTTGCGCTGATCACCCTGCTTTAGCCATAGGGGAACATCACTTATGAGCTCATCCCTGCTTCTCCAACATGGCTGGTTCGTCTAACTCTGATAGTTTTTGTGATGGGAGGTATAGCTTTATTTCCAGAATCATATTCCATTTTCTCTTTTAAATCATTTCCTCTTTTTCTTCTTATCATTTTAACTCTTTCTTTTTATTTTTTAACCAAATGTTTGGAGGCAGTCATATAGAAGTGGATCAATAAGTCCATTCTTACTGTACTTGTTGGTATTAGCTGAACTTTGATCTGTCACCAATGGCTCGGGAGACCAAAGTTCAATCCCAGGTTGAGTCATACCAAAGGGTCTAAAAATAGTACTTGATGCTTCCTTGCTTAACATTCAGCATTATAAGTTATGGATCAAGGGTAAGTGGAGCAATCCAGGGAAAGGTGTAGTGCCCTCTCTACACCTCAGTGTAGTAGCTACTGAAAAGGAAGCCTTTGGGTTGCCCTCAACTACTGGCATCAACTTACTTGAAAGAAGAATGAGAGGTGATCTAATTAAACTTTCAAAATAATTAATGGAATTTCTAATTATGGTAGATATTTTTTCAATATTTCTCCTTGAACTAGAAATTTACTTTCAAGGCAGATTTCAAAAACTAAGTGTACTTATTGGATTTTATTTCTGATAGATTTGTAGGGAACGAATAAATAAATTGAAAAAATTTAAAATCAAATTTAAAAAAAAAAGGAAAAGAAAAGCAATTAAATTTGCAGAAACTCCCAGAGGTCCCTAACAGGAAAAGAGGATAACGCATGTGTAAAGAAAAAAGACATCCCCATGACAAAGGGGAACATTCTTTCTCTTTCAGGCAGTGACCAGTGTTTTGATAACATCGCTGCTTCCTGGTGTCTGGGCACCACGCATACATCTTTGGACGTAACGTTGGTTAGCCCCTTTCACCCAGTAGCAGCTCTCTCTCAGTCAGCATTATGCTGAAATATACAAGACCCACAACTGAACTATAAACTAACCCTTACCGGATTTTGACAAACTTCCAAAAGAAAATTAACCCTTATGGAAGCCCAAAATAACAAATGAGGACAAATACATACATGAAATGAATCAATGTATTTTTGACACCTTAACTGGGGGATTCAACCATTTCAATGTATTCAGGAAAAACTCCCTCATCCATGGAATGTTTGTTGAACCCAGTAAATAAAGGAAAGTATAAAAGAAACGTCTTCGTCTCTTATCTGTTGCTGTCTTTTCCTTCGTATAATTCTTTTTGGGACTTTCTTGGGCAAGGTGTTACACCGACTAACCAACGTGGGGGTAAAATAATATAACCAAAATATGGAGTCAGATATCTAACGGCAACACAGCCTTACCCATTGCCCCTGACCTTCAGTCATAAACCCCACAGATTAATATATATTGGGAAAAAATTACCTAATCAGATCAAAAATAGTGATAGTGTTAAAAATTTCAAGATTACATTGGATGATTTCTGAAATGGCAAGAAAAATAATCTAAGAGGGCATTTTTAGGAACTATTGGATGAATTACTCAACAGAATTTGATCTGTAAATAGATATTGTCTTCATAGTGTATATGTTTGATGTAAAGATCCTTTTTTTTTTTTTTTTTTTTCAAAAGGTTGATGTAAGAATATAGTAAAAAGAGGAGATGCTTAAGGAGGCATAAAAAAAAAACAAGTAATAATAATGTAGTTGTTCAGAAATTTTCAGTGTATAATATTCGATGTATGTGATTGATCTGAAATTTTCCTTGCATAATGTTCAATCTACATTATCATATTTACCAACCCCTCTGCTCGGGCAGGATATGACACAAGTTCATTTTTTAAGCGGAGTCTAACAGGTTTGAATTCAGTTTTCCTTCTCCTAGACTAGTTGCCTCACCAAGGCTGAAGAACCTAGTCTGCCCTACTATTTATCCATAGCTGGAGGGAGAATAATTGGATAACTTACATTATTGGTCCTAAATTTTCAGTGTATAATATTCAATCTATGCAATTGATTCTCATCACAGAATTAAATGAATTGAAAAGGAAGGATATTGTGTTGAAAAATATTTGTTGTAGAAAATAAATGCTGTTTTTATCCTTAGGCTACATGCACATCAACACACCACATTGTTTTGTTTGTTCTTTGCATTTTTGTGGTTTATCAATTTTTTGACAATTTTGTATTCTCTTATTAATGACTATAGTATCAAAACTAGTAAAAAAAAAAATTTCAAAGGTGATCTGAAAAGTTTATATTTGCTGTTGATGACTTTTTTGACCAAGGGGATCCAAGCACTGCAACACCGATAGAAGAAGTGTGTGGACCACAAGAGGGTCAAAAAATAAACTTCATCTGGTCTCATTCCATGAGAGTAGTAATTTACAAAGCTCTTTGCTTCAATGTGGCACAAGGCCAATCAATGGGACACCCAATGAGACTTGAAATTCAATCATGTAGGTTTGTTAGTCTAGTTTACTAACCAGTACACCACCAGAAGTGCCCTCATTCCATGAGAATATCTTGGTCAGTATATGAACTCCTCAGCTGAGCCTCTTATAAGTAAAAGTAAAGTTGGCGACTTTTAGTTGAGGGTGACCTGAAGGCTCCCTTTTCAATAGCTACCACACCGAGGTGTAGGGGAGGGCACTAAACCATTCCCTGGATTGCTCCACTTTACCCTTGATCCTTACCTTACAATGCAGAGTGTTAAGGCGGCATCAAGTACCATCTTTTGAGTCTTTGGTATGACTTGACTTGGGATTGAACCCCGGCCTCTTGGACCATTGGCAAACACTCTACTCATTTTGTCCAGTTTAATATATGCAAATGAGTCTATAATTAAATGCACTTTTGGTATTATATGAACAATAAGAAATCTATGGACAATTGTTGGCTTACCCTTGTATATATATATATATATATATATATATATATATAATGTAATGAAATATTATATTAGAAAACTTAATAAGAATTATATTATATATCATCATCATCATGTTGTGCCACTAGCATAGATATCTCTGACCCTCTCTCGCCACTTTTCCCTATCGTTCATCGCCTCTGGCAGGTCTTCAGGGCTACATCCCGTATCCTATCATAGCTGCTGAATGTATGTTCGTGCTGGTCGTCCTGCTTTTGCCCGGCCATATGTGAGGGTCCATTGGAGTACATCGCTTATGAGCTTGTCCCTGCTTCTCCAGCAGTGTCCTGCATATCTGGTTCATCTAACTTGGATAGTTTTCGTGATGGGAGGCAGGTGGCCATATAGTTGGTGTCCTGTCGGGTGTTGCCGCCAGGACTTGTTCAATATTGCTCGCAGCATTCTTGTGTAATTGCTGTCTAGATATTATATATAATAAAACTTAAGAATGCAAATAAGATTTTGCTTATTTTTATTTTATTTTTTTTTATTTCTATGTAAAATTATATGTAGGGTTGCTTTTAATTCATTTAAGAATAAAAACAATGATATTAGAAATCAATAATATCAAATGATTATTTCTTAACCCTTATTTTAATTATTTCTTAACCCCTATTTTAAAACCTGTATGCAAATTATCTACATTATGTAAACCTTTATTTCTTAGTGATATCAAACACACATTGCAAGATTTTAAATGTATCAATAACATGGGCTGTTTTGAAGAAAATCTAACATAGCATGATTTTAATAGAGAAAGCATTTATAAATAAGATGCTAATTAAGATTAGATAATGATTATTTAATAATCCTTGAGAATATAACAAATAATTAAGGGAATTATGATGTTGGTTACAGACAGACATGTAATCTCCTTTATAATAATTGTAATAATGATAAAATATATATATCTATATTTAAATGTTTTTTTTTTTTGTGGTAAAAAATTTAATAATAGAGATAAAAAGACCTGAGGTTTTATTTATGATATGAATAAAAGCTTTAAAATGATAGACTCGCTCAACAGATCAAAATCGAGGATGATATAGAATAAAAGAAATAAAGGAAATGTGCAGTGTGAAAAAAAAAAAAAATTGCATTGAAAACTATATTGAAATATTATTAAGTCCTAGCAGACATTCTCTTTGTTTACAGGGAGATGGTCTGCCAGACAAAATATAAATTGTCTCCAAGACTTTTAAATCAAATGAAGAATGTGACTTGCTCAGTTTAGAGAACAAGTTAACAGTAAATTTCTCAGCACAGTGACAGTTTTATTTATAAGGTGTTTTGCAATTGATAACCTGTATGTGTTCTTAATTTACTAGCCCATTGACCCAGTGGGTAGAGTGTTTGCCAATGGCCTGGGAGACGAGGGTTCAATCTCAGGTTGAGTCATATCAAAGACTCAAAAATGGTACTTGATGCTACCTTGTTTAACACTCAGCATTATAAAGTATGGATTAAGGGCAAAGTAGAGCAATCGAGGGAAAGGAGTAATGCCCTCCTCTACACCTTGGTGTAGTAGTGAATGAAAAGGGAGCCTTCTGGTTGCCAACTTTACTTTTATGTATTAAGATTATCAGTCGTGCCAATATTAAAGTTTCATAATTTTGTAGGGACATGTTGTTTAATTCTGGTATTCAGTCTTTGATTGGCTCTTCCTATGTAGTGCAAACTGCAACTACATTTAAATAAATAAGAGAATGATAGATGTCAGAATAGGTTTAGTGTTAAAGACAACCCGTACATAGGCTGAAAAATAGCACTTCTGTCCAGCTTGTGAGATTTGCTTAGCAAATCTATCACTAACTCCATCCAACCAAAGAAGACTGTTAGTGTCTTACCTATGGGTCAAATAGATCTGTTGAAAAATTATTTGTATTTGATAGAAATACTTGATGCTGTATAACTGTAAATTTTTTGGTTTCTTTGTTTAATGGCATGTTATCCTTTGTATATTGTTCAATGCCAAAAACATCCTTGTTGAAGAATAGCAGTGATACTATTTAATCTATAGCCGGGGGGATGTTGCATACTGGGACCTAGAATCTTCGGTGCTAGTACGTAAGAATTAGTAGTTTGCAGCATTGGCTTAATGAGTAGAGTGTTTGCCGATGATCTCGGAGACCGGGGTTCAATCCCAGGTCGAGTCATACCAAAAACTTAAAAAATGGTACTTGATGCCACCTTGCCTAACACTCAGCATTATAAGGTAAGGATCAAGGGTAAAGTGGAGCAATCCAAGGAATGGAGTAGTGCCCTCTCCTACTCTTTGGTGTGGTAGCTATTGAAAAGGGAGCCTTTGGGTCACCCTTGACTATGGTCGCCAACTTTACTTACTTTTTTATCGCTAAGAATTGGTATTGTATAGATGGTTCATGCAAAGGTCTCTGTATTGACTTGGTCTCCACTGCTCTAAACAAGTCGTAAAGTACCAGTTCCGTTACTCCCAGAAAAGTTGCGATAGGCTTATCCACAACAGGGAATAAGAGGGTTTATACCTTTTCAAAGAGTATTCGTCTGAAAGTGAATGTAATAGTGCAACAGGAGTTTGAACTCATTTACTTGGAGGCTGCAGTCCACTACTTTAACCATTATGTCATGGAGTGTCTCTCTTTTGTAAATTATTTACTAAGGATTATTATTAGTGACTTGAAACCATATAACTGTGTGCAACCAAATGACTATAATTAAATAGAAATAGTTACTTAAAACCATGTAATTATTTGTATTAGATAGGAATACTTGAAATCATACAACTGTTTGCAAATTATTTGTATTAGATAGGAATACTTGATATCATATAACTTTGTGCAAAAAAAAAACCCTTAAGAAATCACTACAAATTTGTCAATATAAATATACACTATTTCTTAACCTCTAGGCATAAAATAACCCTAGATGGGTTGATATGCCATTAAAATCAATCAATCAAAATGACTCAAAAGTATTCCATCATTTTTGATAGGGTAAAATAGTTTGTATTTGAATTTTATGCATTAGATATTTCTATTATTATAGAAAAGAATTTTTTTTTTATTTTCATGATATCTTATTTGGACTGAATTAAATATTTTTTTTGTCTTTTTTTTTTTTTTTTGCAGGACATTTTTGTCACTTTGTCACAGCTTGACAGTGACTACTATTTTATGTGTAATGTGGATGACTTTAAATTCCTAGCAGACATGATAGAACACGTGCCATTGTCTCTGCGAGTACGATATGTCTTTTGCTGTTCACCTATTCCGAAGAAGCAGCCATTTGTTTGTACCAATTTCCTCAAGGTAATTACTTATAGAAATGTGCATCTTTTTTTATTTGCTGCAAATAATAATGTCTCTCTCTTCATCTTTGTAGCAAATAATGTGTGTCTGCATGTGTACTGCAAATGATAATGTGTGTGTGTGTGTGTGTGTGCTGTAAACAATACTCTGTGTCTGTGTGTGTGTGCTGTAAATAATACAGTGTGCATGTGAGCTCAATAAAAAATTTCCCGGGCCGAAAACTCCAAGGAGTTAGCGGAAAAGCTGTTGAAAAGTCTAGAGAACGTAGGTGCTAATATGAGTATTAAGGTTCATTTTTTTTACATAGCCATTTAGATAAATTTTTGGATAATTCTAGCAATGTGAGTGATGAACAAGGAGAATGATTCCATCAGAATATCAAAACAATGACACCTCAACTGCATCTGATGGTGAGGCTCCAGTCCTGGGGCTTTGGGAGTACCCCTTCATTGCCATTACTCTCAGGTCTACTCTGACCTGGATTGGTAGTACCTATGAATCAAATAGAGTTGTTAGAATTATTATTATTATTAGCTATTTGAAATCATACAACTGTGTACAAATTATTTGTATTAGAAAAGAATACTTGATAAATAGAAATTCTAATGTTGAATAGCAATTCTTGAAACCATTTAACTTTATGCAAATAATTGATTAATACTGATTAGAGTTGTTGGAATAGGAATACTTGAACCCATTTAACAGTATGCAAAGAAATGATTGTTAACAAATAGAATTATTAGTTTTAAATTGGGATACTTGAACCCATTTAACAGTATGCAAAGAAATGATTGTTAACAAATAGAATTATTAGTTTTAAATTGGAATACTTGAACCCATTTAACAGTATGCAAAGAAATGATTGTTAACAAATAGAATTATTAGTTTTAAATTGGAATACTTGAACCCATTTAACAGTATGCAAAGAAATGATTGTTAACAAATAGAATTATTAGTTTTAAATTGGAATACTTGAATCCATTTAACAGTGTGCAAAAAAGGATCTCTAACACCTTGTTTGAAAATAAAGTTTCTTACAAACTATTCACTTACAACTTATCTCTCTCTCTCTCTCTCTATATATATATATATATATAAGATTTGGCATTAAATTACCCATAAAGGTTATTATGCCATTAAACACTGACCAACCAAAGAAATGTTCAATGATTTCGTATTTCGTCTTCTTAAATGAAATGGTGAATGAATCCATTTTTAAAGAATTGATACATGTGTACGATTGCAAATTAGATGTTCTCCAGAAAATTTGTTGTTTTTGTGCATACTGTATCTGTGAATTGATTGGATGTTTACATGAAAACTAAGAACTTATTTGTCTGGGGAGAATTGATTTTTTTTTATTTATCTATTTACATAAATTGAAAATATAGCCATATATTCAGGCAGTCTTATTTCAAAAATGTTTCCATGTATGTCATTGGCAAGGACCTTATTAAGAATGGCAGTTTTCTCATATTTTGAATTGGTTTTATGTTCGTCATAACTTGGTATTGTACTCCTCCCAATGAATAACAGTCTAAGAAAGGACTGTGGATGTTATTAGTTATGGTTTGGGCAAAGTTGTATTTATGAAATATTGTATTCTAAAATATTTGTGTGAGTCAAAAATTTTGCAATATTTTGGTAACGTGAAGCACAATTTATCAGCCTTTGATGCTTTTGTCCAGATTGCAAAGGCGATAAACCACAACAGATTGTGAGATGCCGAGCTTGCCTGACACTGTTATTCTAAATAACCCATGATGGTTGATATGCTATTAAACAAAGAAACCAATTATTATGAACTGGTTCTCCAAATATACTGGGATTAGTCAAAAGTTTTGCTTGCTCAGTTGGTTAGGGCTGTAGAATACACCGACTTTTTCTCAGCAGAGGGGTAAGCCTATCCCCAACCTGTGTCCTGGTTATAACATTAAACAATCTGATGGTGAGGTTCCAGTAATGCTGGAGCTTTAGGGAATGCAGAGTACTTCTTCATTGCCATCACTCCCAGGTCCACTCTGGCCCAGAGTGGTAGCAGCTGATAGGGTTCTATCTACAGGTTAAATAGAACTAAACTGAACTGCTTGAAATAGAACTGTTTTCACATTTAGACTGCATACTTGTGTTAAACTGAAATGTTTGAAATAGAACTGTTTTGACATTTAACTGTTTGTAAACAAAAACTATACTTATTCTAAACTGAATTGTTTGAAATTTAATTCAGCATTAAATGAACAGAAAACGGTTGATATACCATAAAACAAAACAACCAACCAAACAACCAAAAGTTTTGCAATATTTTTGTAATGCGAGGTAGAATGCTTTTGCCAAGGTGGTGAAGGTGATGATCCATGTTGGACTGTGAGATGCTGAGCTCACCAGATACTCTCTGAGTGCAACTCACTGGATCGTTCTCTATGACTGAGAATGTGGCCTCAGAATCCACAGTTTTAGGTCTGCCTGACCTTACCTGATTGACAATGTTCTTGCAACCTAAACAAAATTCCTTGAACCCTCTAGTTATTGTACTGTGATCAATTACGCCTTCACTTAATATACAACAAATGTTTTTGCTTGCTTTCGTAGCATTATGGCCCAATTTGAACTTGTAAAGCATAAGTTCCTGAATCAGACTTTGTTAGGTGACTTTCAAATCATACACTGCACCAATAAATTGTGTACTTATGCTAAACTGAATTGTTTAAAATAGAACTGTTTGACCCTTTAAGTATGTGTAAACAAATGACTGATGTTTAATTGAATTGTTAGTGATACATAGCAATACTTGAAACCATTCAATTGTATGTAAACATGATTAATAGTAAATAGAATTATTCATATTAGATAGAAATAAGTGAAACCATTTAACTGTGTGAAAAAAAATCAACTCGGGCTCATTTAAAAAATGTTCTCTATAAAATGTGTTTAGAAATTGTATATTTAATATATAGGTCTAAAAAGGATTTGGCATTAAGTAATGAACATTGGTTGATATGCCATGAAACCAAACCAAATCATATATATTCAACATATATGTATAAAAAGGATTAGGCATTAAATAACCTAAAATGGTTTATATGCCATAAAACCCAACCCAACCAAATCACATATATTCAATATATATGTATAAAAATAGATTTGGCATTAAATAACCTACAATGGTTGATATGCCATAAAACCCAACCAAACCAACTCATATATATTCAATATAAAATGTATTAAAATAGATTTGGCATTGAATAACCTACAATGGTTGATATGCCACAAAACCCAACCCAACCAAACCAAATCATATATATTCAATATATATGTATCAAGAGGATTTGGCATTGAATAACCTACAATGGTTGATATACCATGAACTACTACCAAACTGTGCAACAATTGCTATGATACTACCAACCACAGTGGATACCTTCCCATGGCTTGAACTGTTTTAGTCACTTGATATGTATACTGCCAATGAACATACACCAAAATATTGCTAAACTTTTGTTTCACCCTTGTAATTCCTATTATATATATGAGATTATTTATATATTTGGTTTCTTTATTTTTTTAATGCCATAGCAACCTTCCTGGGTTATTTAATGCCAAAGTTATCCTTGTAGAAGAAGATCACTAATACTATTTAACCTATAGCTGGGGGGGGATAAGGGGGTTCATAACTTTCCCAAAGGTACTATTTACCAACCCCTCCGCTCGGGCAGGATAAGACACAAGGTCAATTTTTAAGCGGAGTTTAACAGGTTTGAATTCAGAGTTTTCCTTCTCCTAGACTAGTTGCCTCACCAAGGCTGAAGAACCTAGTCCGTCCTACTATTTACCCATAGCTGGAGGGAGAATAAGGGGGTTCATACCTTTCCCAAGGGTATTTGCCCGAAAGTGAACGTAATAGCGCGACTGGAGTACGAACTCGCGTACTACGATTCCGCAGTTCATCGCTTTAACCATTACACCACGAGGACAAAGGTATTTGATGAAAGTGAATGTAATCTGCTGATCATTCTGCTGGTTGGATATATCTTTGGATGATAAGATTAACTCATTATCTGCCCACGTTGTGGTTTTTAGATCCAGGCAATTGATCAATTGTTTATTGGAGTTGCCTGTCGGCAAGTAAACAGATGAGACCTTACAATTAAGAAAGTAAAAAAAAAGTCGACACCAACAAACATGGCTTTGTAACAATAATAACGTTTAGTAAGAAAAGAAAAAATGTCAATGGTACTGCATTCACTTATTTCACCCCGTAGGGGTGAATTCTGGAACCCAGTTCATAAAGTATCTTTGTTGAAGTTCGGGCTTTTATATTTTTGCTGTCTACAGCTTGGCGTAAGGCAATCTGAATGGTGGTTATATTTGCTTTCTTTCAATTCTTGGGATTATTCCACAATGTTGTAATATGACAGGCGTTCTTCACTTTCTGTACCCAAGGTAGTCTGGTAGAAAGCCAAGAGGTGGAATTTAGTAATCGCTTTTTTGCAACTGATGTGTTATTTTGGGCTTTCTCTGTTTCTCTTCAATTGTTTTTCTTGATTATTTTTCCTGATTTTTTCTATGTTTTTTATATTATATATTTATATATAATATGAAATATTATATATTTTATATTTTTTATGTTTCTTTTTTGTAGTTTGCCCGGCAGTTCAGCGAAAATGAACCTTTGACATTGTCTTGGTTGTGTCGACAAATTGGATGGCCTTTGCAACCTCCTAAAACCCTTGCAGATCTTGTTCACTTAGAAAGTGTCTTTGATGTGTTGGATCTTTACTTATGGCTAAGGTAAACCTTTAATGTTTTTTTTTCATTTAGTCATTCAGGTAATTGGTAGTATTGAATTGGTTATTACTTAGGAGAATATTTAGTCAAATCCTTGTTCATATAGTATCGATATTAGTTTCATATAGGAATTATATGAAACATTAATGTTTGAACACCAATCACCAGTAAACAAAAATTGCAAGCCTTTAGATAGTATAAATAGAGGTACTGTGCTGTTAGGGTTGACATTAGGTGGTGAACTTCTTTGAGAGATGGACTTCAGTCAAAGAGAGATTTCAGGAATAGTTTGGCTGATACCCTTTTGGTTCAAAGTAATTGTGTTATTGTTCCTGATATGTGTTATATACTCTTCCTATGAACATTATCTGGTATATCCCATTCCTCATAAATACGTTGAACTCTTATGTAAGTGGGGGGGGAAATATACTAAGTAGTTAGCAATAGCAGTGGTTACCTTCTTCATGCTGCTGGCAAGTATTGTATTTTGTTACTGTTATAAAGATTTCCATTTCATTTCCAAATCTCCGTTTTGTTTATTTCTTGTTCAGTAACCTTTTCATTACATTACAACAGTAAGACTGTTATGGCTAGTAATCTTTCATTTGTCTTATTTTCTGTTAATGTATTAATTTTGGTTGGAATGAAATACGTATGCTTTTCTTAGCTTGTCTGTTAATTATTTCTTCTTTTTATGCACATGTGAACATTACAAAAATTAGCATTAATATATCCAGGATATACTAACACTGAATAAACAGAAGGAAAGACAAGACAAGACAAGATAAGCTCATTTACACATATTGGAACATTTAATACATATATAGTATACATACAAGAAGTATTGGCAAGAATACATAAACATGTCCCAACAGATAAAATATGCACATATTGTTCTATGAATGAGTAGTACATGAAAGGGGTAAAAATGGTAAAAGTCTTACTTGATATGATTGTACAGGGTAATAATCATGGCCAGGAGAGGTGATGTCTTTACTATTTAAAGATTAGAGGCAAACTGAGTATGTCTTCACTGCTCAAAGAACAGAGATTATAAAGAATGAGAATGGATTTCTTGGATTGTCATGAAACTATATAACTGTGTACAAACAAATGAGTATTACTATCATGGAGAGCCTGTGTTATAATGGTTATCGTCGTAGGAAATGGACACGGCGACATGAGTTCAAATCCTGGATGAGAATGATTGCATTTCACATAGCACTAATACCCTTGGGAAAGGTATGAATCCAATTATTCTCCCTCCAGCTATGGGTAAATAGTAGGGCAGACTAGATTCTTCAGCCTTGGTGAGGCAACTAGTCTAGGAGAAGGAAAACTCTGAATTCAAACCTGTTAAACTCCGCTTAAAAATTGACCTTGTGTCATATCCTACCCGAGCGGAGGGGTTGGTAAATATGGCCATGTGACTGTCAATGGAAATGCCCATTTTACAAGGGAGACAATTATTCATTTACACCTTACAGTAACTTGATAAATAACCAAGTTTTTTTATAATTATTTTATTTCTGGAAACAAACTCTCTAAGCTGGGACTAGAGTGATATATCTGTTGATTTCTCTCAGTTGTGTTCTTGCCTTTTGGCAGGAGGTGTGAGCTTGATCCTGGGGATTCTAAGCCTGTGGCAGCACCTCTCTATGGGGGGGGGTCTGAGTAATTTAATACCTGTGTGACATTGGTCACGGACCCATCTATTAGTCAAATAGATATGTTTGAAAATTATTAATATTAGATAGGAACACTTAAAACTATATAACTGTGTACACACAAATGAGTATTACTATCCCTGGCAAAAATTATGGAATTAGCAAACTTAGAAGATGTTCATTTTTGTTTTTTTATTTCCAATGCATTTTTATAGTAAAAATCATTTGCAATGAAATTTTATAATAAAAACCATTTCCAATGTATTTTTCTATTACCCCTGGCAAAAATAATGTAATTGGCACACTTAGAAGACGTTCCTTTAATTTTTTTTTATTTATCTATAAATGAACTAATAACAGATACTATGCAAAACATTTTTTATTTGATAGCTGAATTGAGTTCTTTTGTTGGACCCATGTTTCCTTTCAATTAGCTTGTTGAGGTCTGCAAGGATTCTCTTTTAACTGAAGTTATTTGCTAAAGTTTGTTTAGATGCAGCACAAGGCCAGATGTATGGGGCACCCAGTGAGACTCAAACTCACTTGTAATAATTTGCTAGTCTAGTTTGCAAACCATTACACTATACAAGGCTTCTGCTGGTATTTATTTTTGAAATGCAAATTATAGGATTATGCCATATTTTTTCCTTTAACATTGTGTTATTCCATATTTTCCATTGCATGGCTTGAGGAAAAAAATTATATCATTAATTTGAATAGTTTTAAGGTTTATTTTATGAAGCCATAATAATAAGTGATAGGACAAAGGAAACATGGCTCCAACAAAAGAACTGTCAATTCAGCTCTTAAATAAAAACTCTTTTGCATCTTATTTGTTATTAGTTTATTTACTGCTAAATGGAAAAAAAAACTGAGATGAACATTCTCTAAGTGTGCCAATTCCACAATTTTTGCTAGGGGTATTCTTATCAAATTGGAATTGGTACTTAAAACCATATATTGTCCTGTCGGCAGGGCTTAGAATATTCTGACTGTATCCACTCCTGAAGGATAAGATCTTTCAGCAAAAGCATGTCCTGAGAAGGACACTAAACTAAATTTGGTGGTGGTAGTTTAGAGTGCCCATTCATTACCATTACTCTCAGGTCCACTCTGACCAGGAGTGATAGTACCTATTAGGGTCACATAGATCTGTTTATTTTCGTTGGATAGAATTACCTGATATAATATAACCACATGTAAAAAAAGTGCAAGCCACAAAAAAAATGTAGATATAAATGTACACCATTCCTTGACCTCTGGGCATAAAAGAACCCCAGATTTCTTGACATGCCATTAAAATCAATCAATCACTCAGTCACCAAAGCCAAATAACTATGAAAATTATTTGTATTAAGAATAGCTTCTTGAAACTGTAATTATTTACTCAAGATTATTATCAATATTATTATTAGCTACTTAGAACCATATAATTGCTTAAAAAAGAGATTGACTTCACTATTAAGTAACCCAACAAGAGTTGACATGTCGGCATCATCATCATCATCATCATGTCATGCTGCTAGCACAGATTTCCCTGACTCTCTCGCCATTCTTCTCTATCATCCATCGCTTCTGGCAGGTCTTCTAGACTACATCCTGTATCTGTACAGAGCTGCTGTAGATGAGTTCTTGTTGGTTAGCCAATAGGAGAATGTCACTTGTGAGTTTGTCCTTACTTCTCCCACAGTGTCCCACATGTCTTGTTTATCTTATTTGGATAGTTTTTGAGATCGGAGGTAGATGGCTGTACAGCTGCTGTTTCGTGGGATGTTACTTCCAGGATTTATTCAGTATAGTTCGTAGCATTCTTGTGCAGTTCCTGTCTAGCTTTTTCTATATACACTTGGTCAACATCCATCTATATAGTAGAATTGATACAACTGCTACTTGAAAGAAATTGCACTTTATTTTATCAGATTGGTCAGGCTTCCATAAGATTGATAACCTATTGAGAGCAGTCCATGCTTTCACTAGGCACATATTGATGTCATTTTCAGTAGATGACATGTATTGATATCATTTTCAGTAGATAAAACACTGCTACCGAGGTATGTGACATGATATAAAACTTACCTAACAACTAACTCTTCTGTTTTTATTGATTTATAGTTCCATTCACACACACACACATATATAAAGGGTGGTCCAAAAGTAGGTGAACAAATGATAACATTTATTTTGAGATTACATATACAATTATATTTATTAATACAATTTATTGATACAATTGTCAATTAGATTTTATTGTGTACAATAATACAAAAGCACTAAAATTTTATCAATGCAGGTGCTCAAACTGCTGTCCATCACAATTTACACAGCTTTGAAGTCTAATATAAATGACAAACCTATTCCACCTACTGTTGGAACACCCTGTATGTGATATATATATATATATATATATATAATATGATGTCTTCTCACCTTCGCATATCAGTCTCATGACTATAAGTTTCATCAGCCCAGTTGGCTGGGGCTGTAGAATATGCTAACTGCATCTCTTCAGCAGGTCTAAGACCCTTCCCCCAACCAGTGTCCTGGATATGAAACAAAACCATCTGTTGAAATTTCTTAGATGATGCTTGATAATTTTTATCATTTGGACTATTGTCTTCATCTTTATTGTTATATTCACAATGTCTTCATAGACACAGTGTGTAATACATATAGACATTTGGTTAGAGTGCTACTAAGTGAAATCACCTGGAAATTGCAGGTTCAATCTTTGGCAGAAATTGTGAAAACGGAGAGGGGGGCTTACCTTTTAAGTGACCTCGTGTGTGCATCGTTCAAACAGGCCAGGAAACAAAGAAATTCAAGATGGCACCTGTGACTTTTTATAACCATCTGATCTCGTAAAGTCGCACAAATTATCACTGCTCGGATGCAAATGAGGTGGTCTCCGACTTGATAAAAGCGGATAGCTTTGAGGAAGGAGCGTCTCGATATGAGGATTGTTGGATTCGGTTGTTGTTGTTTCTGCTAGTGTGACGTGTACATAGAACAGAAAGGAGTTTCGCTGAACTAACAGAGGCCGCTTTGAAAGTGAATACAAGGATCAATTTCACATTGTCATTTGCATCTACTCTTACTACCAAACTGATATTTGCTTTGGATAATTTGTAACTCGTAGACTGAAAATTCAGTTTGCAGTGATATCTTTCTACACAATCCTGACTACAGCTTAAGTCACAGGGAATACTTAACATTTGTACCCGGTTTTGGTTAATGGAATTAGAACAATCTACCTCTGTGATTAAAGGGTTTGGTTCAAAGTTCTGTGTAGGCTCCCAAGTTTGATATGAAACATCTGAAGAAGGCCAAAGGACACATTAGCCAAAACGTGAATATAACAATAAAGATGAAGACAATAGTCTGAATACACTAAATGATAAAAACTAAACTATGGAATTAGAACAATCTACCTCTGTGATTAAAGGGTTTGATTCAAAGTTCTGTATAGGCTCCCAAGTTTGATATGAAACATCTGAAGAAGGCCAAAGGACACATTAGCCAAAACGTGAATATAACAATAAAGATGAAGACAATAGTTTGAATACACTAAATGATAAAAACTAAACTATCTGATGATGAGGCTCCAGTTTTGGAGCTTTGGAGAATGTGGAGTACCCCTTCCTTGCCATTACTCTCAGGTCTAATCTGAACTGAAGAGGTAGTACCTGTTAGGGTCCCATCTATAGAACTGTTTAATCATTTACTCTACTAGAAACCATTTAACTGTATGCCAACAAATGATTAATTATAAACTGAATTATTAGTGTTATAGCAATACTTGAAACAATTTAACTGTGTGCAAATAGAACTATTAGTGTTAGATAGTAATATTTGAAACCATTTAACTGTGTACAAACAAATGAGCTCTGGCTTATTTAAAAATAATGATATTTACCGAATCCTATTTATACATATATATTTATTGAATATATATGATTTGTAAATGGATAGTGTGTATTGAATAATCTACAAGAGTTGATATGTCATAAAACTCAACTAACCAACAACAGAAATTTCATGTATTTGTAAAAGAAAAAAAATTCATAAAAAATACATGAGACTGATGTGGGGAGGTAAGAAAACATTTATTTTAGGTTTTATCCTGCTCTGCTGGCCAGTATTGGAGCACTTTTCTGATGTTTTTATAAGGATTTATTTATTTCACCATATATATATATATATATATATATATATATATATATGTGTGTACAGGTATTTGTGTATAGTGTAATGGTTACTGTCATAGGAAATGGCGAAGGTGACATGAGTTCAAATCCTGGATTAGGCTATTTGCATTTCACAAGCACTGATGCCCTTGGGAAAGGTATGCATCCAACTAATCTTCCTCCAGCAATGGGTAAATAGTAGGGCAGTCTGAGCTCTTTAACAGTGGTATGGTAACTAATCTAAAAGAAAGAAAACTCTGAATTCGAGCCCTGTTAAACACCACTTAAAAAAATGACCTTGTGTCACTTTCTGCTCATGCAGAGGGTTTGGCTGAATACATATAAAGAGTTCCTTTATTTGTCTTTCTGTCAGTGTCACTTTGTCTCACACTGGTCAGATGACTGTATATACTTACTGACCCCCTCTCCCTCACATCCCACTTGTGCAGAGGGGTTAGGTAAATACATATATAGGTCTGATGATTGCATAAGCAAGAAACTGAGTTCCAATAGCAGTTGTATTAATACTCTAGAGTACAATTGCCAAGTGGACACCATGTTGTATGTTCCAGTCTGGCCTCAACCAACACTGCCAACCTCAGCCAACCCAACAGAAACTAAACTAATAAGGATAGTAATATGTAATAACAATTTTTTTTATTTCCATCAGTTCAGCCAGTTATTTAAAAGAATATTTGTTTTAAAATAAAGGTTTTAAAACAATAAAAAATAAATATTAACTCAATGTTAAATAATTACACTTCTGATTTAACTTTGTTTTTGTTTTTTAGATAAACCGATCTTTAATGTATTGGGGGGGGGATTCTATAATTTATCCTAAATGAATATTTAAAAATATTTTAAAAATTGTTCCAGAAGATTTTAAAGCATAATATTTGAAAATTTTGTCTAAATGATTTTAACTTACCTTTTTATATTAGAAACTTAAAATTTTTAGTTTGTAAATATAAAAAGTTAATCTTGTGATATGCATGAGATTTGATTTTTCTGAAAATGCTCTGTTTAAAAATCTCTAAAAATTCAAAATTTAATGTAAAATGTTATTTTCACATAATTCTAAAATAGTTGTTTTATGGAAAATCAATTGAAATCTCTGTAGAGCTTGATGTTTATACGGTTTTGAGCTTTCAAAATTGCAAGTTTAGTAAAAAATTTCGAAATGTAAACAAACTTTAAATCGTGTATATTTCTGGTTTTTCTTTACTACAAATGTTTTTCTTTGTTTAAAAAAATCTCCAATCTTTTTCTACAAAAAGAACTAATTGAAAAGAAAAAAATAACATTAATTTTTAACTACTTTCAAAGATCTTCAGTTGATCAGTCTGGAAGGAAATTCTACAGGTGAATTAAGTTAGGGTGGAGATTTTACAGTTCATCAGTCTGGGGTGGGGAATTCTTCAACTGTTTCAATGTTTTATATTAACGTTTTCCAATAAAAAACAACAAATAATTGGTTATCTTCAAGATACGTACCCCTGATTTTTCAGCTTTTTGTAAGGAATGGCGCCTCCAAATTAGCAGCAAGAATCAGCCTCGTACACTATTTGGTCTGCTATTTTCAGAAAAATAAACTTGTTGTTTTTCATCTGAATTCTTAAATAATTTTTTTTTGCAATAAGTTAATTTGAGCATTTTTCTATAAATATATATCAGTGAACATTTTTTTTTTAATAATAATAAAATGGTTTTCAAATTTTATAAATAAATTGAAAACAAATCAAACATTATTTCAGAATTTCTCAAAAAAAAGCAGATCGAAATGGTGTATAAGGATGGCTCCTGCTGCTACTATGAAGAGAGAATGCCTTCAAAAATAAGCTGAAAATTTTGGGGAATGCATTCCTTGAAGATAACCAAATAAGTAAACTTGTTTTTTTATGAATAAATAGTTTAGACTTCTTTCATAGCAGTTGTATTGAAAAAAAAAAATAATGAGGGTGTTGTTATGGTGCTGGGACTGGCAAAATACAACCCTCGGCAAAAATATAGGACAACCCTCAAAAATGAAGAAAAGGATATTGTTCACCATTTTTAGATTATGAAAATCAGATATATGAAAAATAAAGCATAAAGACAAATTTAAAATATGAAAAAAATTTCAAATCATTTTTATATGTATATTAGTATTTATGCTTAATTTTAAAATTTTGTTTTTGATATAAATATAAGACCAGTGAGCAAAACTATTGAATAATAAGATAAATTTTTTATTGGATATTTTGTAGATCTGCTTTTAGCTTTGATAACCTCAAAAATTCGGCTAGGCATACTATCAACTAGTTTCTGAAGTTGAACTGAAGGTATTTTTTCCCATGCGTCTAAGATTGCGTTTTTGAGTTTAGAAATTGCTGAATACTGTCGACCTCCTTCATAGGATTGAGGTCTGGAGAGCATGCTGGGTGGTCAAGAAGTCTTATTTTTTGTTCAAGCAAGTACTTCTTTGTTATTGATGTATTGTGGATAGCAGCATTATCTTGCTGAAAAATCCGTTTTTCTCCACATAGACAACGCCCTTCTTGTGTGAGAGATAAATCATTTACCATCTCTACATAATCTTCTGCTTTTTGTCGACCACTGACAAATTGTAGTTTAAGTGTTCCTGAAGATGAGAAAGCCTCCCCTGATCATAAGAGATCTTCCTCCACTATGCCTTGTTGAGTAATTCTCTTCTGGAAAATTTTTTGCATGCCAGTACTTCTGAAAGCCATCTGGATTATCTAAATTGAATTTCTTTTCATCTGAGAAAAAATTTTTTGCCATACTTTACCACTTATGGTTAGATATTGACGAGCATATTCCAGTCGTTTCTCTTTGTGCTTCATATTTAACTTTGGAAGATGAATTCTTTTCTTATGCCTTATTTTTTTGTTGTTAAATGCCTTCTAATTGTTCTAGTACTGCAAAGAGCACCCACTAGAGATTTCAATATTTTTGATGTTGACAAAGTTTTCCTTTTTACTTCGCAAACAATTCTTCTCTTGAATTGTGGTGATAATTTGTCTGGTTTCATACTTATTTGGACTTTTCAAGTAATTTCAGATAACGGTTTTACTGCATCCTAAGGCATTCGAAATTTCTTTCTGAGATTTCCGACTCTTTTCAGAGCTGTTATCTCGCCTTTCTCAAATTTAGGTAATTTAGTTCCTTTTAGCCATTTATGTTTTTAGTATTTTAAGTATTACAGTTTTAATAGCTTATGTAGACTATATATAAATTTTTCAATTGAATTAAGTCCTTTTTTCTTCAGTTTTTATTGGTGGTCTTATATTTATGTCAAAAATAAATTTTAAAATTTAGCATAAATGCTAATATACATATAAAAATGAATTGAAATTTCTTATTTTAAATTTAAATGTCTCTTAACCTTATCTTTCATATATCTGATTTTCATAATTTAGAAATTGTAAACAATATTTTTTCTTCATTTTTTGAGGGTGTTCTTATATTTTTGTGCAAGGATGTAGGCTCTTCCTAATCTTTAAATTTAAATGAAGGCTGTTTTTTGTTCTAAAATGTTTAAATTATTAAAATAAAAGAATTAAACTTTCATTTTGAAATTAACAGGTTTTTATCAATGATAACTTGTCCGTTCAATACTGTGTGTTGGTGCTCTGAGTGTATTTGGTGGTCTATTCCAGGGTGGGCACCACAGACTTATGATATATATCATAGGTAAAAATTATTGGACCAATAAAACAATAAAACCGAAATATTTCTTAAAACGTTATCATTTACTATCAAAATCAACTATAGTCCTTATTTTGATTCAATGTTTTTGCTCTTAAATCAACAGTATCCTGTGATATGTAAAAAAATATTGGAAATTTCAATTAATCAAATTATTAATTAAACATATTAATAAGAATGCAAATATTTTCAAATTTCATGGACAATAAGAGAAAAATATAAATTATAATCTAACAAAAACATTTGAAAAATGTGATATTTTATTGTAATTTTAATTTTAATTTTCCACCCAATTAACCTCATGTTTGGGAAGGAGTGCCACTAAAAAAAAAAAAGAAAAAAAAAAAGACCAATTTTATTTCTCTCTAATATAATATTAAAAATCTTAAGACTTCAAAGAAGACGAAGATTTTTTTTTTATTTCTTCAAGCAGCATAAGTCTAAATGAAAAATTGCTTGTAATTTTTTTTTTAAAATGTTGGAAAATATGCTATCCTACATTAGGAAGTTTTAATCATACATTTTTTTAGATAGATTAAATAAATCTTTATCTAATCACAAATATTTCATCTTAAGGCTGAAGGTTTTGTAGGCTTTCAAAATTCATTGTAAAATTTTTAAGTGAATAAAATGTAGGTAAATTGCATTAGTGGAAATTTATTTTTGGATCAACCCAAAGAAAAAAAAAGCAACATTGTTTTTACTTCCCCACTAGAAAAGAATACAATATGAAAATTATTTTTTGACTTTTTTAAAAACCAAATTAAAATTTTCAAATAACTTTTTCAGCGTGTTCACATCATAAATTTAATTCTTTTTTATATGTGGTCTTCTCGTTTTTGATCTTTCTGAAAATGCAAAAATTAGCGATTGGAATTTTTTTTTTATTCATATGATCAAACATTGAAATCTTCCTGTTAAGTGATAAAAAATATTTTCTCAAGGTTTTTTTTTTTTTTAAAATCAAAGAAGCTATTCATTATAGAATTAATTTATTAATGAATAAAATACCAAAAATTTCAACATGTTCACAATCGATTATGAAATCATTGAAAAAAAAAACAACATCTTTGGAGATTTTATTTTCAATAAAAATTTAAACACGTTCCAAAAATTATTTCGGTCGATCATCACAATATGAAAACGTGGGAGCAATATATATATATATATATATATATATATATATATATATATATATATTAGTTGTAGAAAATATACAATATAGTGTGGATGTTTCTTGGAATGTCCCAGTGTGGTTTTGTAGTCTCACACGAGCTTGCTCGCAGCAGTGCCAGTAAAAGTACCGATATATCAGATGATTGCCTGAGCTTATTAAAAGCTGAGGTCACTGACTAGGTGACATGTGTTCATGATCTTCCAAACAAAAAGGAATGAATGTGAAAAAAATTTGAATTAAGAATACAAAATATTAGGTTTCTTTTTTGAAACACTATAACATAAAAATGAATGATTTTGTCTTCAGTTTTTTTCACCCGCAAAATTCCGCCCCTATAAAGTGTGGCCCAGGGCTCCTTTGATCTGCTACTGTATGTATATATATATATATATATATATATATGCATGTGTGTGTACACAAACATAATGAAAATTTTAATGATATATGTAAATAACAATCAAGTTTATATATTCTTTTTGTATTAGAGAAATGTGAATGATAGCAAATTATAAGTGTACAGACTTGTCTGTATGAGATTTTTTTTTTGTCTTTCATCTTAAAATCCATATGGAATTTTAGTTGTGTCTTTTAATTAAATTTGTTGCATTTGGATAATTGCACAGCAGTAGCAGCAACTGTGTGTGCATCGTAGACAAATTTAGGTTTATTCTTGAAAGTCGTCTGTTCAGTTCCATTCAGATCTTACCTCAAGAGTGTTTGGCTATTTTCATCATCTGATTGCATATGTACTTATATATCCTTGTTCAAATTTAGAAAGAAAAGAAAACAAAAAACAACTTTTGCATATTGAAAAGAAAACTCTTATTTTACTTATATTTTTGGTGAAGTTTTGTAAATAGAGAGAGAGAAATATTTATTGAATATATTGATCATCTTGTTTGAAATTCTTGGGAAAGGAAAGTGTATTTTGAAAAGCAATTTTCTTTCTATGAAAATGAGAGGGGAAATAGATAGAAGAAAAAAGTATATGTTTAAAGAAAAAAAAAAGATAGTAGACAAACAAAAACAACATAAGATAAAACTTAACAAGAAATGAAAAATTACTTTTCCAAAGATATATTTTTATAAATTAAGATACTGTAATACATTCAAATAGTTTTGGGTATACATTTTAGCAAAACTGATAAAAGTATGAGTAGAGATGCACTCACACACACACGTCTATATATATATATATATATATATATATATATATATAATAAATCTATAAATGGAAACATATAGTAATGAAGTATGTGTGTGTACATTCCTTCAGTTACACTGAGAAAGATGATAGCTCTGGGGTAAGATATCGGACTGACGTAAAGTCAGCTGGGTTTTGTTTCCAGTTTGAAGCATCTCATTTATCTAGCCACATTGAAGAGTTGTGATACAACAGAGCAATCTGTCTGAGGATGACAAGATATGTGTGTGTATATATATATATATATATATATATATTTGCCGACAAATTTGGTTTAAGACCACAAAACTTGTTTTTTTTTCTCTAGCTTTCTTATTAGTTTCTTTGTATCAGGATCCAATTGACAGAATTTGCCCTAAGTCCTATTCTCATCTGTTTTTAGTCATATCAATTATCCTAAAGAAGATTATTCAAAAAATTTTTTTGTAGGAAATTTTTGTATTTGAGTTTGGTTGCAAGATTTGTTTTGTTGGCATGGTTTATTATTGATAACGGAGGGATGCTTTGGTTGCAAGATTTGTTTTGTTGGCATGGTTTATTATTGATAGTGGAGGGGTGCTTTGGTTGCAAGATTTGTTTTGTGGGCATGGTTTATTATTGATGGCGGAGGGGTGCTTTGGTTGCAAGATTTATTTTGTTGGCAGGGTTTATTATTGATGGGGGTGTGTGCTTTGGTTAGTGTGTTAGTTGTTGATGATGTTTAGTATGTTAGTGCCATTATTGAAGTCTATTTTATTTATGTTTGGTTGCTTATTTTTGACAATGGTTGCTTGAAGGATTTGTAGGTGTTTTTTGTTATTTTTCTATGTTATTTTGTTATTATTGATGAGAATTTTTCATATTTCAGCAGTATTTATTAGTATTATTACTATGTGTTGTAGTTATATGTTTGATGACACTGTTATCAGAGAGGTTGTATGTAAGATAATGGTAGAGGGTAATTGTTGTATGACCAATATAGGTATTAGGACATTGTAAAGTGTCATTTGGGAGATACTCCTTAAATGGATATGTGAATTTGTAAATGACATTTGTTTGATTTCAGGAAGATTCAGAGGGAGTTTTGTATTATTTTTAATGGCGAGAGTTGATATTTTAAATTAGGTGTAGTAGATGATGAGTTTAATTTGTTTCAGGGGTTGAGTGGATCTAGTGTGTCTAAACTAAATGAAAGCAAACAATTTCTACAAAAAAAGATAATCTTATTTACCAACCCCTCCGCTCGGGCAGGATATGACACAAGGTCAATTTTTTTTAAGCGGAGTTTAACAGGTTTGAATTCAGAGTTTTCCTTCTCCTAGACTAGATGCCTCACCAAGGCTGAAGAACCCAGTCTGTCCTACTATTTACCCATAGCTGGAGGGAGAATAATTGGATTCATACCTTTCCCAAGGGTATTAGTGCTATGTGAAATGCAATCAATCTCGTTCCGGATTTGAACTTGAGTCGCCATGTCCATTTCCTATGACGATAACCATTACACCCTTAAGATGATTTATCAATAAGACTGAAAGCACTTGGTCAGTAGAACCTTGGGCAACTCATCTATCAGCTGCACTCTGATACAAAGAAACTTACTAGAAAGCTAGAAAGAAAACATAATGAGATCATAAAAAAGCAAGTTTTGTGGTCTTTAAACAAACTTGGCAAAATAATTAACTTGCTGCCAATATATATGTTTGCATATATGTATGTATGTGTATGTGTGTGTATATATATATATATATATATATATATATATATATATATATATATAAATGTATGTATGTGTGTATGTATGAATATGTGTGTGTATGTGTGTATGTATGAATATGTGTGTGTATGTGTATGTGTGAATATGTATGTGTATGTGTGTATGTATGTGTACAAATGCATATGTATGTGTGTGTATATTTATGTGTATGCGAATATATATATATGTGTGGGGTGTGCATTCATATATATGTATGTGCATCTATATATATATATATGTATGTGTGTGTGTGTATTAAATCCATTGATGACAACATGTGTGTTAATGAAATATCTATATGTGCGTATTTGCATGTGTATATCTGTTTATATTTGTATATTCATTCATAGTGTATGTCAATGTATATTTTTATTTATTTTAGAATATTTCAATATATTTGAGATTTTATGAATGTAAATATATCACATGTGTTTATAATATGTATAAATGTTTTGCTTCTAAATATGCTATCGTGTGTGTGTGTGTGTATACATAAATGTATGTAGACACACTTGTGTTATGAAGAAAGCAGAAAAACAGAATAATCCAAACAGGTGAATTTATTATGATGTAAAGTCAATGTTAAACATTTCGGTTTCAATAACCATCATCAGGACTTTGATATCAGGAAAATTGTTCACACAGTGATGGATGCTTGTCAAAATAACAGGAGCAAATAAAATGTATACAAAGAATGTATGGGTAAATAAAAGAGTTGACTGTGCTCTTTAGCTCTGATATGGCAACCAGTCTTGGAGAATGAAAATTCTAAATTCAGACCAGCTTAACTCTGTTTAATAATCAAGGGCACCTTGGGTGGTGTTATGGTTAGCAAGCTAGACTAGCAAACCTTCACGAGTGAGTTTGTGTCTCATTGGGTGCCCCATTCATGTGATCTTGTGTCACATCTAAGCAAAAGCTTAGTAAATTACCACTCTGCTTAATAATTGAGTTTGTGTTGCCTCTTACCCATGGTGGAGGGATTGTATAAATACATATTATCCAAATCCTTTATATCAAGTAAAATCCCAATGTATATGTATAATCTGATAAAAGGGTAAAAAATAGGAGTTAGTATTACAATTGTTTTATATGCTGTGTCATGTTTTGCTTCTCTGCCTAGCTATAAGTAAATAATAGAGTATACAGGACTCTTGAGCTCTGGTATGGCAACCAGTCTAGGAGAAGGAAAATTCTGAATCCTCATCGGCTTAACTTTGCTTAAAAATTGAGCTTTGTGTTGCACCTTACCCTTGATGGAGGGATTGAGTAAAATACATGTTATCCAAATGATATATATCATATATATTATCGCAATGATATAAATATTTGACAAAAGGGTAAGAAATAAGAGTTAGTATTACAATAGTGTTATATCCTGTGTGATGTTTTGCTTCTTTGCATAGCTATAAGTAAATAATAGGGTAGACTGGGCCTTTAAGCCTTGGTATGGCAACCAGTCTAGGAGAAGGAAAATTCTAAATTCTCACCAGCTTAAAAATTGATCTTGTACCCAATCCTGCTCATCGGGGAAGGGTGGGGTTATTTAACTGAGCATATCAGAATTTAAAAAAAAATTCTTTTGTATCTCCATCTGATGTTATTTTATGAAGGCATGTACCTGAAATTTCTTAGTAGATACTAAATTTTGCTTAGTCTGGCACACAAATCTCAAATTACTTAGAGCACCAGCTGTTTTTAAATGGTCACTGATCTAAGTAATCAACTACCAAGTTTAGGTTATTTCGGTACAAGATCGTAAGTATGAGGACCATCTAGTAATGGTCTGCTTGCATACCATTGCACCAGGTAAGGTAAACTAAGTACCAAGTTGGTTTGGTACTTAGTGTTACTTACATTGTTTAATTTTTTGCCCAGTCAGCTGGGGCTGTAGAATACACTGATGCACCTCTGCAGAGGGGTAAGACCCTCACCCCCACCCAACGAGTGTCCTGGATATGACACTAAACAATCTGATGGTGAGGTTCCAGCAGTGCTGGAGCTTTGGGGAATGTGGAGTACCCCTTCATTGCCATCGCTCCCAGGTCCACTCTGGCCTGGAGTGGTAGCACCAGATAGGGCCCTATCTATGGGTTAAATAGAACTAACAGCATACTTATGCTAGACTGAATTATTTGAGTAAATTGAATAGCTTGAAATAGAAATGATTTTGACAATTAAACCATACTTACATTTAAACTGCGTGCTTATGCTTAACTGAATTATTTGAAATGGAACTGTTTTTCGATATTAAAACTGTATTTAGACTTAACTGAATTGTTACATATAACTGCTTGAATAGTTTGAAATGGAAATGTTTTTGACAATTAAACTGTGTACTTATGCTAAACTGAATTGTTTTAAATAGAACAGATTATTTACATAAAAATGGATTTGGCATTAAATAACCTACAACGGTTGATATGCCATAAACCCCACCAAACCAAACCATGGTTTAATTTTGGTGATCTTGTAGGAATTGGTACATTAAGTAATGTACTTAAAATTTTTTTTGAATTAAGAAAAATTAATTTGCTTATAATACCTAATGATATCCATGTTGATTGTATAATGTTATCTTGGAAACAATGAAGTCCTGGTATCTTTTGGTTTAGAAGAAAATTGACTTTTTGTAAAAAAATTGTGAATGGTACACATTTATGGGTGATACTGTAATTTCTTAAGGGAGATAGCTATCAAATGCTAATTGTAGAGTACTTTCCCTTATTTTATTTGTAAGTAATTTTTAATTTTATGCATAAGGTGTGACTTGACAATAAACTTGAAGATTACCTTTAAGTAAATGTATTTAAAAAAAGAAAATAATTTTTAAAATTTTAAATCTTTTTTCTACTTTCATTTGTTATATTTTCTGTTTATCATTTTGTTGTAACCTAGCTAAAGTTTGCTGAATGAGTAATAACCATAATAGAGGTTTGGAATGAAATGGAAATCTTTATAACAACAATGAAATACTATACTTGTGGTGATTATTTAGTCAGCGAAATTATCCCCCTCACAATAGTGTCCAACGTATTTATGAGGAATGGGACATACCCATTAATGTTCACCGGTAGGGTATATAAAACATTTTTTTCTGAAATATTTCTTCTAAGTATGTCTGTATAGAAAAAGGTCATTTTATTTTTATATTTTTTTTTGTATATTTTATAGCTATCCTTTTCCTGAAAATGTTTCTTTCTTTTATGTTTGTGTGTATATATATATATATATATATATATATATATATATATATATATATATATATATATATATATAGTGCAAGTAGAAGTAAACTCAAACCTTAAATTGTTATAAATTTATTTCAGTGAAGAATATCATACTCTCCGTCTCGTCTGATGACTGTACATATTTAAATTGAGGTTGAAAAACAGCAAATTTTGACTACAGTCTATATGTGTATGAAAAAAAGAAAGACCTATATAAATTTTAAATTCTCAAGAGAAAGTAAAGGGGGTTAAAACAATAAAGTTTTAGAAAAATTAAGAAACCAGAAAAAGGGTGTTCCTATCAATTAACCCATCCTACTTTGAACATATGCTGGGTTTTTCATAGCAGGTGGAATTTTTTGAATAATGTAAGTTTGTAAACTAGACGATTATCTTCATATAGTTTTCATTTACTTCTTATACATATGTTAATTCCCTCAGCTAATGTGGCCTTAGACTTCCTCCTTAATAAAAATAGAAATAAAAAAAACTTTTTGGCATCTTTTAAATATCACCAAAAATGGTCAAGGGGAATTAACTACTCTAGAAATTAAAAACCCTAATTTTGAATTAATATCTAGATTTCCAAGAATCTCTTCCTCTACATAAATCTCCATGTCATATACTATTAACTACTGAAATAAATGTTATTATTTCCAATAAAGATCATCCAGCATCAATATCCCTGCTATTGTCTAGAGTAGGAGCCTCTGTGGCCACCAATCTAAATTTGCTTTTATGTCTACAGTTAAACACAAGTTTGTTACATTCATTTAACAGTAGTCTACGATCTCTAAAATTAATTATACTAATTTTTTCATCGATACACAAGTTTACATCTACTATTGAAGCTATTCGCAGTTGAAGACTGCCTGACTATTTATTTGAGGGGTTAGCCCCTGATCCTTAAGGTTCCAAAAATATTTAGATAGAGCAGTTTGGTTTTTAAGTCGTGGATTGGAGAAAGAATGTCTGTGATTATACAGTCTTTGTTTCCAATTCCCAGCAGAGATACCTATATAGACCCTCTCCCCATCATTATGTTCCATGGGGCAAATGCACTCTTGTTATACAACATTTTTTTGAGTTGTGTTGTCCGCCCAAGGGGTATTACCCTTTACTTCTACAGTTACAAAATGCCACATCTGGTCCCCCACTATTTCTCTTTAATTCGTTTAGTAACCTACTGTTATGGTTATTCAAGATATTATGCATATTATACAAGAGTAACTAATTTTTACTGTGTTCCTATTAAAGATTTTTTTTAATGGATTATCCCTATTAAAGTGCTTATCCAGGAGGTTTAGGAAGTATTTACCAATGTTAATGTTGGTAAATTTACAAAATGGCGGATTAAACCAGATAACTCTTCTATTTCTATTTTTGTGATTATCACTGGTGTCACCTACATTGATGAGTGTGCGGGTCCCACTACTATTACTTCTCCCATTAGAGCTGGAGTTCACTGGGTTCACATACTCCAGTCTACCTTGGAATCCACTGTTTTTGGGGGCTTCATCATATATACTTTTGCTCTCCTCAAAAATTCTTTTACATGAGGATAGTCTGTTAATTCTCTGGTTAGCAGCATTAGGAATCTGCTTCAATAACAATCTTGGGTGGTTAGAGTCAATATTTACATAGGTGGGGGAGGAATTGTTCTTACTAAAAGGTTTGAAGGTGCCATTACTTTCTGGATGTCACACTCAATTTAAATAACACACTCATCAAAGTAGGTGACACCAGTGATAATCACTCAAATAGATGAGGAAAAAAATAGAAATAGAAGAGTAATCTGGTAGACAATTTAACTAGGTTTGAGTTTCCTTCTAATTGCACTATATATGCTCTGTATGTGAGTTTTGTCATATAAACCTGGATTGGAAAAAAAAAAATAGCACTAGCCATATATTGAGCACTCCTATAGATTTATGTGAAATTCCTCATACATTCTATACATGAATAATCCACACCCACTGTCTTTAGACACTGACTGGATAGTACTGATACATATATATATATATATGTTTGTGTATGTGTGTAAAAATAATTTTATTTTTGTAAGGTTTTTATATATTTATTTTATATATTTTCTTGTTATCCTTCTCTTGAAATATTTTCTTTTGGTGTGTGTATATGTGTGTGTTAAAAAAATAATTTGCTATAAATTATTTTCATAGTTTTTTTTTCTTTATTTTCTAGTTATCATTTGTACTGAGATGTTTTTCAGAGTGTGTGAGTGTGTTAAAAAAAGATACTTCTATTTGTTTTCTATATTTTTCAATATTTTTTCTACATTTTCATCTTTTTTATGAAATGTTTCTTCTTAGTGTGTATATGTTTTAAAAAAGATGATTTTTATTTTTTTTATTTATTTATTTATTTTATTCTTTATAATTTTATTTTGTATATATCCTTGTTATCAATTTCTTGAAATGTTTTCTTTGGGAGAGTGAGTGAGAGTATGTGTTGGTGTGTTTATTCTTTTTAAGTTTTTGTTTTCTAAATTTTCATCTTTTTTCCTGAAATGTTTCTTTTAAGTGTGTGTGTGTGTGTGTGTGTGTGTGTGTGTTTGTTTTTTTTTTAAAAAAAGAAAGATAATTTTAAAAATTTATTTTTTTCATATTTCTTAATTTTTGTTTTGTATATTTTCTAGCTATCATTTTCTTGAAATGTTTCTTTTAAGTGTGTGTATGTTGCAAAAAAAGATAATTTTATTTTTGATATTTTTGTTTTGTATATTTTCTGGCTATCATTTTCCTGAAGTGTATGTGTGTTTTTTTTGTTTTTTTTTAAACAGATAATTTTTTTTTTGCATATTTTATATTTTTAATATTTTTGTTTTCTATATTTTCATCTTTTTCCTGAAATGTTTCTTGTAAGTGTGTATGTGTTTGTTTAAAAAGATAATGTTATTTATTTTTATTTTTGGTATATTTTAGCTATCATTTTCTTGAAATGTGTTGTGTGTGTGTGTGTGTAAAACAGAGAATTTTATTTATTTTTTTAGGTATATTCATTTTCCTGAAATGTTTTTAAGTATATATATATATATATATATATATAAGTGTGTGTGTGTGTTTAAAAAAAGGTTATTTTATTTTTTGTACATCTTAATTTTCAATATTTTTGTATTGTATATTTTCTAGCTATCGTTTTCCTGAAATGTGTTGTGTGTGTGTGTAAAAAAGAGAATTTTATTTATTTTTTATTTTTTTAGGTATATTCATTTTCCTGAAATGTTTTTAAGTGTGTATATATATATAAGTAAAGTTAGCGACCATAGTCGAGGGTGACCCGAAGGCTCCCTTTTCGATAGCTACTACACCAAGGTGTAGGGGAGGGCGCTACTCCATTCCTTGGATTGCTCCACTTTACCCTTGAACCGTACCTTATAATGCTGAGTGTTAAGCAAGGTGTTATCAAGTTCCATTTTTAAAGTCTTTGGTATGACTCGACCTGGGATTGAACCCAGGTCTCCCGGGCCATTGGCGAACACTCTAACCACTGGGACCGGTTTCATTGGCCCAGCGGTTAGATGACCGGTTTCATTGGTATATATATATATATATATATATATATATATATATATATATATGTGTGTGTGTGTTAAAAAAAAAGGTTATTTTATTTTTTGTACATCTTAATTTTCAATATTTTTGTATTGTATATTTTCTAGCTATCGTTTTCCTGAAATGTTTCCTGATGTGAACCAAGTTCGGTACATGCAGCAAGAACTGGACAGTATAATCCAAATTGGAGTTTATAACATCACCAAATTGTTGAAAGCCAGCAAGTCAAACCAGGATGTCAACATTTCTGTTGAGGATGATGAAGACTTTGATATGACCCGAAGAGTTCATCAAATGCTGAAACAGAGAAAGACAAATGAAAACTTTGAGGATTTGGAAGGAAATGATTCTAGTGTTAAGGAAAAGCTGTCAGACTCTTTCCAGAAAGCCAAGAATTTGCAAGCTATAAATACTCTGAATTTACAAGATGGCCGGCTAACTGAACAGCTTTTGAAAAAGGGTCTTCTAACTCCAGATATCTTGGGGAAACTTTTGCAGGAATGGTCTGTGAACACCAAAGAACATTCAACTCCTGGAAAAAATAGACGACGATGGAAGAGAAAAAAATAGACCAATATCTTTTAATTATTTAAAGAATTTCCTTTAAGGACTGAAAAAATAAAAAGTTATGATTGTAATAATGATTGATTATAAATTCTTTTCATATAAATCTTTTTTAAAAATTTCAAATTTTTAAATGAATGACGCTATGCTTGATAAAGTGTTTTGACCGTAATTGTTATTATTACAGGAAATGGAATTAGTGACCTGAATTCAAATCCCATATTTCACTTCATGCTAATGCATCTAAAAAAAAGCATAAATTTATCCTTGTGATGGATAGATAGTAGGGCAAACTTAGTGCTTTACCTTTGGCTTGGCAACCAGTCTAGAAGAAAGAAAACTCTGAATTCAAAACAGCTGTACTCTATTTAAAATCTGACCTTGTGTCACATCTTGCTTATGGTAGTGGCTGGACTAATGAGGTGTGTGTAGTATAATGGTTGATTGGTTGGTGCCTGAGGCACTCCAGAAAGGGAGACTTGCACCTGACACTGAACCAACTTTGTATCACATTTTGGCTTTGGGAGAAGCTGAATAAATTGCAAATTAACAGTTTAGCATGATTTATTTGAAAGGAAGTTGATTTTTCACTTGTACTACTTGTAGGTATCATTTTGTTATAATCTGATAATATATTTTTTGGGTTTGGATTGCTATGTGTGACACTTTTCATTAAGGAGTTGGTTGCTGGTCCCTCACTATCATGATATGGATAGTAGATGAAGACTTGGTCAGCTTCCTATCCCATTATTTCTGATGGCCAGCTCCTATGTTCTTGTAATCAACTATAATGGGCAGTGGAGAGTTCCTGGTATGCTTCAACAGCCCTGGGCTGCTGCTGGTCTATTCAACTCTTGATTGCTACCTTGAATATATATATACACATATGCACCCAACCCCTCTGCATGAGCAGGATACCACTCAAGATCAATTTTTAATTGGAATATAACAGTTTTAGAGTTTTCCTTTTACTAGATCAGTTGCCATACCAAGTCTAAAGAGTCCAGTCTGCTCTACTATTAACTCATAACTGGAGGGAGAATAGTTGGATGCATATCTTTCCCAAGGGTATTAGCGAAATTATGAAATGCCAACAGTTTGGTGTAGGATTCGAACTCAGGTCACCGTGTTCATTTTCTACAATGGTAACCATTAGATCACAAGTGCCTCTACACATTTCATATGTATATGTACATACATGTGGGGTGATCATATCTCTGTGGTTGCATGTGGGCATAGGTGGCATTTATGAATGTACATGGATGTGGGATGACCATATCTTTGTGTGTGTTACTGTTCTTATAGTCTTACACTTGATATCAATGTGGGTGTAGAGACATGCGGATTTCTCTTTCATTCATGTGGAATACAGGTATACCTCAGTTTACGTCATTTCAAGTTAAGTCGTTCTTGATTATATGTCATTTGTCAAAAAAATATATATGGAAAAATAAAAATAGTGTTTAAATCATTTTATTCGACCTTGTCTGTCCACCACAAATATTGAAGTCGTAATATCACTAGAAAAGTGTTAAAAGCACATAAAATGTTGTATAATAAATAAGAATAAAAGTATATAAAATCAAGACGATCCATAACCATCTACGTCCGCCATGTAAATAAACAAATTGAATGTAAATATTGGTAAATTTAACATGAATTTATTTTCTACTATTACAAAATAATTCTAATAACTGAACTTTTTTATTTAACCTTACAAAATCATTTTGTTTCATAATGTCTTAGAGCAAACCATATTCACAAATAAAGAGTCCGTGATGCATTGTAAACATCTACATTTAGGTACATACATGTATTTGTAAATTTAGTTTACTTTTTTGCTGTACTATATCAAACACTAAAATTTATTTGTTTGTACACTTAGAATAGATTCTTATTGACCATATATTATTAAAAATGCATTTATAAATAAAATACAGAACTGGGAATTTGGAGACAAGTAAATTCGATTTAAGTTGTTTTTTGAACATGAGGGTGACGGTAAGGATGATTGGCGCATTTGGAATGGTCTCCATAGATTTGGAAAGAGGACAAGAAGAGTTGGAAATTGGAGTATGAATCGAGATTATTCAGACTACTGCATTGTTAAGATTGATTAGAATTCTGAGCAGAGTCCTGCTGTCATTCAGACTCTAGTGAAATACCACCAGTTAACACTGGTGTGAAGAACTTACAAAGTGTTTAATAATAGTATAATTAGATAATATGGTAATATACTATTCGTAATAAACTATTACCAGTTAACTTTCTAATTGTAAATCTGATAGTCACAGGTATACCTCATCTTATGTTGGTAATTCGTTCCAAGAGAGGCGACTTAAATCAGAGTACTGACAAAGTCCAAGTATTAATCTCTTATTTTTGTTTTCTTTGATTTTCATTTTGTTATCTGCTTAGACAGCAAAATCCACCATAAAGCAAGTTTTCTTTTTTTTTTTTTTTTTTTTTTTTTGTCAATTATCACTAGGTCTAGCTTCCTGGCCAGGATCAAGTGATCCGTTTGTATCTCAAAATTTCAAAGAATTTAATGTGTCTCATTCTTTAAGATTTGGTGGTATTATCAAATTTCAATTTCTTGCACAATTTCCTTATGAGCAAGTTTGTTATATTTGCTTATTATGTGATTAAAATTTTCGTCTTTGTCATCACATAATCTACACTTGTTATTATTTTACTCTTTGAGAATTTTTCACATCAGCGTTAGCTGATGGTCTTTCACTGGAGTAGTTTGAGTGACAACAAGTCTTCTCAAGTCTCCAGGACTCATTTCGATATTCTGGCTGATCTCAATAATGCAGTAGTTTGGATGGCCTCCACTTGTCCTCTGTTTTCTTTCCAAGCCCTCCAGTCTTCTTTTTCTTCTTTTTTATTATTATTATACTACTACTTGTAATTATTAGGTTAACATGCAATTACTAGTAATATATTACTATAAAGGTTAGGATCAAGATATATCCCTAATGTCTGAGGCACTCATAAAAGGTTATTCCACGAACTGTGATATATCTTTGATGAGTCGGTGTTAAACTTGAACCTGTGTTATATACTGCTTTCTTGTAAAAAGCTATAGTAACAGATTTAGAAGGAACAATATAGTGTAGATCTGACACTTTGTGATGTCAGACAGTAGGAAGTCTCAAATTCTAGAAATAAACCACTCAGTAATTACAAGTTCACGAAACTTAACAAGGGAGGTAACTCTTATTAGAAGTAAATTTAATTGCTTCCCTTAAAGAATTATATTGTCGAAAGCAGAATTTACGCGTTCTTTAAAAAGGTATCCAGACGGAAACTTTAAATTTCTTTAATTTAAATTTTAGAATTTAAAATTTAGATGAAGATGTGTACACAGGTGAGAAACTTATATAATAAAGTGATCATATCTAGACGTCTCGATTACTGCCTAGATGTGGTCACAGCTGGGAAATTTGTATAATAATAATGAAACCAGTCTCGATACAATTTGTGCAGTACTCTACCTAATCATCAGACATAGTTCCATGCAATTTTTTTTTCTGTTTTCTCAACTGAAAATTTATCTCAAGGATAAGAGATTTTGGGACGTGGATTACATTAAAAAAAGCATTACAACGGCGCAGCTTCACGACATATAAATGGGAAAGACTGTATTTGAGCCCTTATATATTATGACTTATTTTTCTTTATATTAAGAATAAATCGAAGAGCGGTATAAGATTGTGCTGCGATAAAATTCCCTCAAGACAATATTCATGCAATATTGATAAATACTGAGTGTTTCAAAATTTTTGAAACAAAATGATTGGACACAAATCTTCTCAGTGCCCTATGATCTTTACAAGTGTTACTAGATTCAAAATCTTGAAAATCTGATTCCTATTCGGAAATGTATTGAAAATGAACATTCTTCTGTATCTTGCTTGAACAATCTTGAAGGACTTGGTTTCGATGTACTGTAAAATAATTAGGGTGGTAATTAATTATATCATTGATGATTGATTATATTAACTATTTTATATTTAGTTTGGTGAGGTTGTGGGCTGGTTACAATTCTTTGACTGTTGGAGCGCTTCGTCGCAAAAGTTCATATTGTGTAATCCTGGCATGTGTGGCGGGATGTCAAGTTTAACAGATTGAAGATCGCCAGGGTGACGTGTTTTTAAATCATTGTTGAGGCTGGATGTCGTTAAAAGTAAACAAGTCATGTCGTCGACTTAGAAAAAAGTTAATGACAAGTGTTCTAAAATGACGTGCTATAAGAAAAGATAATTTTGGATTCGTGGGGAGTTGAGTTTTGAAATCCAAAAAGAGAAGTTGGGTTAGACGTTGGTGCGAATCGGTCAGGTGTATGTGTGTGTGTGGGTGGGGGGTGAGAGCTTTTTTGTAGCTGAAAGCGAGATTCGCTCATAAACCCATACAAGGTCTTCCTCTCTTCTCGTGTTTGCGTCGGGCGGCTATAAAAATGCAGACAGTTTATATAAAGGCTTTCGTATCTGAAATACATGAGTCGCCTGTTATTTTTTAATTTCAAATATTCAACATGGTCCATCGTGTTACAGTACATCTTCACATAAAAGATCTTCTGCTTCATCATACAAAGTAGGATTTCGTTATATTTGATTAAATATATTTGGATATTAACTATTTCCAGACCATAATCTGAAAAGAGAAAGAGAATAAAGTCAATGGGTAATAGCTTAGAGACCACGGCTTTGTTTTAAAAATTGTGAAACTTTCTGTATCTTGCTTGAAATTTGGGCATATTGCATTTCATTTGAGTTGAACTGATTTTGAGAGAAGCAGCAGTTATAAATGGAAAATAGATTGTAGATATCGTAAGCTTCTGATTTAACGGGGGGTAAGATTCCGTTGATAGCAAGAGTTTTTTTAAAGGTAAGGTGGCATTTTTCATCATTAAAAAATATGTAAAAAAAGTTTAAATACAGTCACAAGATTGATCAAGAAACTAATGAGATTGATTTTCTTTATTTTTCAGCTTGGCAACCTTGAGTGAAAACCGGTTAATTTTTGTTGATCTTGAACATATGTAAAAAACATCCAATCCATGTTTGCCTAGTTCAAAGGCAATGAAAGTATGTTTATAAATGTGTATATGTGTATGTAATGAAAGTGTGTGTATATATATATATATATATATATATGTATATATATATATATATATAATGTACGATATATGTGCATAAATGTACAAAAAATGTGTATTAATGTATAAAAGCCGTTGGAGGAGGAACCGTAACACTATGCCATTCAAACCCTGACTAGATTTACAACTGTGACTGTTACGTCAGTGCCTGACTGTCCCGCCTGTCCTACCCTGGTCTTATCATGTACGAACGTGTTTACAGTCGGCGTGGACAGGCCCCTTCTTGATCTTTGTTTTACAAAACCAAACCATGATATAAATTTGTATATGAATATATATATATAAATTTGTATATATATATGTGTGTGTGTGTGTTTATATATATATATATATATATATATATATGGCAACTGCATAATCTTTCCCAGATTACTGTGGTTCCTCAAAATCTCACATCCTCACCATCAACATTCCTCCGTCTGAGAGAGCAATGCTATCCTAAATAGGGCGGATCTTACATAAGAGGGTTTGTCCCTGTCATGTAAAAGCATAATAATAATGTTGGGATAAGACTCTTGCTTCCCACGGGTAGAAATGTAACTGTATGGTTTCAACTAGTCAAGTCTGCATACGTCGCCACATCTCCATCACCATGGGACTTTTTCGAGAGAAAGGTTGGTTGATGAAAAGATCATAAGGGAACATTTGTACACCATGGTATAATAGTGGCTAACACTTGTACCATACGAATACAACTCTTTAAGTCTTCATGATTATTATCCAGTGACAAGCTGAAGCAAGAAAAACCAGCAATCATGTCAACTGCAAGTGTTATAGCAGAGATTTCCTTATACTAGTTGGATAACTTCATAAATAATATATATATATATATATATATATATATATATATATATATATATATATATATATATATATATATATAACTCACAGCAATAAACAACCTTGCACAACCCCTGAGGATGACCAGCGAAATGATCGAAAGCACTTGGGTTAGTATAGGGCACTTTCTTCACCACCTTGACCCAGACATAAGAAAAATAACAAGACGACTTGAACGTTTTCACTAAATGATCTGGAAAAGAAAATAATCCGCAGTCTTTGACCGAACATGCTGAAATAACGACTTGTTGCCTAAGTACAATATATATATATATATAGAGAGAGAGAGAGTGAGAGAGAGAGAGAAGACAGTAAAATCAGATTGACCTGTTTTATTAGTGTGTGTGTTAATGTCTCAAAAGCGAGTCTACGTTCTTTATTTTTTAACATGACCATACTACAATCCATATATGATATGGGTAAGTACTGCTTAGGAATAATCATCCTAAGTAAATAAATTTATGGGCATTTAATTGAATAATTATCACAAATACAATCGGTTAAGTGTGGCACAAAAAGAAAAAAAAGGATCAAATTCTGTGTCAAGACTTCAGGTTGGTACGAAAAAAATCAACAAGTTAATACAGGCTTATCGAAATCAAGTTCTATCTCGGTCTCAGTTTTTTTAGTTCTCACTAGGCATTTTCGGATGCTCATGAAATTCTGGAAGATGATTGATATTCTATACTGACCCGCCAAGATAAAGTCTTCAAATATCGATATTATCGCTTTATTATATAGGTTGATTTTATACACAGAGGAAAGATAGAACAAATACTACTGCTAGTATATGCACCCACCCAAACAAAAAATTAACTGGCAGTACTATCTTTAATATTGCTTTACAAAAACACGAAAGCAATGATTTGCTCAACTGATAGTAACACTAATTTCCTTGACATTGTGGCTGGGGTCTTTCAACAAGATATTGGCACCATTTTTATTTAAAAAATGATTCGTTCAATATATATATATATATATATATATATAATCAAAATAATTCTTACATGGCCAAGAGCAAGTTTACCTACATTTCACCAAATGGCTCTTCAGGATTGCTCTGACGAAATGGATTTGGAAAAAGATATATTTTATGGGCTAAAAAGTCCCGTCACCTATACAAAAAATAGCATATATAAAAAAAGAAAACAACAAAACCTTTATTCGAGAAACCGCCAAAAAATTTCATTTTTTCCCCCTTTTCTTTCCCTGTTTACATTAAACAATTCTTACTAATCCTTTTATCCACTAATTAACCAATTTTTCTATTTCTGCAAATGTTAGATACTTCAGACCTTTGGTTAAGCAATTCCTTTGGTTTATCATATGGTTAATTTTCCCCCCATACATAGTTTTCAATATCTACCCACCCTTATATATATTACACCTTTTTACAATTTCCCATTTCAATATAGGATCTATACCCAATTTGTTTTCAACTTCCTATACGTAATTGGACAAAATAGTTTTATGTCTATATATTTCATGTGTGAAGCTACTTTTAGGATCGTAATATCTTTGTTTGAAAGGGCATTGCATTGAACCCACATACACTTTTTGATCATTCTTATTGTTACTGTTACTGCTTCGGTTGAGTACTTCAGCCTTATGCACTACACAATCTGTTTGACATCTTCCCTTTTATTCAACCAACAGAATTATAGATTAAATATAAACATTATATATATATATTGTCATCCAACGACAGACTGTTTCGTTGTTTCACAACTCTTCAGTGTGGCTAGACACGTAGGACGCTTGAAGCTGGGATCGAAACCCATCCAAGTTTACGTTAGACTTAGTATCTTACCGCTCAGCCAACAAGCGACACATATCAGCTCGGGGATTATAAGGCATTATGTAGTAGCTTTCATATATATATATATATATATATATATATATATATATATATATATATATATATATATATATATATATATATATATATATAGCAGGAAAAAATATATACGAGGATCATTAAATAAGTTTCCAGACTTTTTTCGTGTGGGCACTTTTATTGATAGTACACACATGAAACTCTAGTCTCCTTCGAAGTAATCTCCTCCGGCTGCAATGCACTTGTTGTACCCTTCTAACAACTTCTGGAAGGCCCCATGGAAGTCCTCTTGTGTGAGCGTGTCAATGACCTTCGTCACAACCTCTTTCATATCCTCAATTGTCTCATAACGACAGCCTCTGAGCTTAGGGAATAAGCAAAAGTCACAGGGAGCAAGGTCTGGACTATAGGGAGAGGGGGGAACTAACTTGATGCCCATGTCAAATAATCTGTGACAAGGATGGAGTTGTGGACTGGTATATTGTCCTGCTGGAAAGGCCACTGAGCCGATTTGAAGTGTGCTGGCCTCTTCCGACGGAATCTCTTTCTGAACTCCCCTTAAAACCTCAACATAGTAACCCTAACCCTAACCCTTTAGCCAATCAACTCTGGTGTATTGACTTCCTTACTCCTGCCACACCTCTCATCATCCCTCACAGACTCACTGTCTTCCTTGAATCTCTTATGCCACACAAAAACAGATGCTCGATTCATGCAAGATGGTTCCAAAGCAATCTGAAGTATTCCATACGTTTCTGTGACATTTTTTCCAAGTTTAAAACACAGTTTTATTGCATATCGTTCTTCTAAAGTGTCCTCACGTTCAGATTGCAAATTTGAAATTCACCAGCGGTGACAATCAGGTTTTAGTAGGGTGTATTCCAATTGCTGCTGTAGCTGTTCATTTGAACGTGAAATCATAAAAATTAGTCAGTCATCTCATAAGATGTATAGCAATAACATACTGGATTTTCAAGAGTCTACGACAATTTTAAATGCCTGTACAAAAAAGTCTGGAAACTTATCTAATTCACCACGTATATATCCTATATAAAGTTTGGACAACCTACTATTAATAGAATTAACTTTGAAACTAGCGATGATATTCTCTAATGTTTAAAATAGAACAATCTATATTACAAAAAATAGAACAAATTTTATTTTACTTCACAGGGTATAAATATTTAAAAATAAACTGCCACTACCGCTTAGCATCACCTTGGTGATAAAAACAAGCCTCACTTTAGTAATAAAGACAAAAATGAAATAATAATTTAGTTTAGATATTAAACAGTTTTAATTTAGAAATAAACATACACATTACTTTGATAATGGTTCTGCGTAGAACCGAAAGTACTCGGTATACTACAGATAGTTCCTTTCGCGAAATCATTAATAAATTTCAAGACCGTAATATAAAAACAAAACAAAACAAAAAACATTAGGACTCTCGAATGGAAAAATAAACAAAAAATTCAAAATAACAAGGATTCTATTCTATTCAACCAAACCTGTGATATATATATATATATATATATATATATATATATATATATATATATATATATATATATACCGCTAGAGACATTAGTAGTAATGCATAAAAGTCCCTATATACTAGTTTATACGTCAAAAAACAAAAACAAGAACAAAAAACAACAAAAACAAAAAATACAGTTTAAAATAACACGCACAGTACACATACACATGCTCTCTCTCTCTCTCTCTCTCTCTCTCTCTCTCTCTCTCTCTCTCTCACACACACACACACACACACACACACACACATATATATATATATATATATATATATATATATATACATAAAGATGATGCCGATCGAACATTTTGTAATTCCCATTCCTGAACACATTTGTTTCGATCTCCTCATTAAAGTAAAAAGGTATAATCATATATCAGTCAAAAGATACGTTTAAATCTTATCAAAACGTCAGCAAGACAACAATTTTCACCTCAGAAGACCAACGATGTCATATTACTGTTCTTTTTAGCGGGGAAAGAATTGAATTCTTTCTCATATAATAATAATAATAATAAAAATAATAATGAACCACAATATTTTCAGTTCAGGTGCTTGCTTGAAGGCACAGGGATACAGTTTTATACATTTTGTACAATAAAATTTGTATGTAATTCTTCACTTCCGTTGTAACCAGCAGTGACTTTTTTTATTTAATGTTTCCAGTCGTTCTCTTCTGGCTGTCGAACAAAATGTCTGTCCGTCCGTATAGCCGTCCGACTAGGATTTTTTACAATATTTTGAAAGGTGCTAATTTGTGGCGCTTATATCA
>OY757928.1:43852226-43914726 GCA_963585895.1 Sepioteuthis lessoniana | reverse complement strand
CAGGCCGTTGTTGGGTCAACATCCGGTAGCTGTTATTTTCTTCTATAGTGTCGATGTCTGTCGGTCTGTGTTTTGTGTGTTTTAGTAGTTAGGTGTGTGAAGAGTTAAGTGGGTGAATCAGAAGAGATTTGATGTATTTTACTATAACATATAGGTTTCCATATCACATGATTGGCCCCAAACACAAGATTTATTTTTGTGCAGGACAAATTCAAAACAGGCGGACGCAGTTCAAAACACTGGCACGTGACTACACGGTCCAAACAGGTTCCCGAAACAATTTAATTTATTGATGCCTTACTATTTTTATTTACGGGAACAAGTGAGTCTTAGATCCCATTTTTAAAAGAATTTTCTGCTCCACATGCTCCTCGCCGACCGTTTAAAAATGTAGGAGTGTAAATCCTATAAGTTTAGCATTTCGTTAAAATCAATCTATCAATCTATCAAAATTTTCTTTGCAACTAGTGGCCTTTGATTGGTTCCAAATAATCCATTTATTTTTTGTTTGAAATGCTTTAATTTACTTGATGTCTTCCTTTGTAAAGTGAATTTGCTTTCCTTTCCTTTTTTTATTTACATATTTTTATTTATACGATTAACTTTGAACAGATAAAAAAATCAAATAGTTCTATTTTCTGGAACAGTTTAAAAAACTTTATTTTTAAGTTGTTATTTGTTTGATTTAAAATCTCTGTTTTTTAATTTTTGAACTATTTATAATATTAGCGTTAAAGATAGTCGTAAGTTTGTTTTTAGTTTGACTACTTTCAATTTTTTGATTTTTAATTCGTTTACGATGCAATAAACTGATACTTGCGCTTGCATTAATCATGAAATATCTAATAGTTACTGGTTTGTCCATGTGTTTGTATTCACTCAAGCACAAACTACTTGTGACATAAGATCAATTTTTAAGCAGCGTACATTTGTTGTAATTCAGAGCTTTCCCATTTTTTTAAAAAGATAAGCTGTCTTACCAGGGCTAAAGAGTCTGTAGCAGAAAGAATTTCGTATTTTTGTTTGGCGCGTAATTTAATTAGACCGTTTGGGTCGACGCACAATTTCACCCAATCAGGATGACTTATCCTATTCAGTCCGGATCATCTTTCCGGGCAGCACAAATTGGGGAAGCCGCCAAAAACTTTCTCTTTCTCAGAACTTCTTCGTTCAGGACAGACGTCTTACTGTCTGCTCTTCAATAGCAGCAGCAGCATCACACCACCACGAGGAAAGCCATCTAATTTATGGACTCCTTGCGTCTATTCTCTTAGACCAAGTGTTCCCAGTATATGAATTAGATGAATTCAATACGCCACACACAGGACAACTTTTAGTCACCTCCACTATTGGCTATGTCGACTGCGATGCAAAATTCCGCTCCGACACCGAGCTACTTCACCTCTGGGAAACATTTTCTGGAGACATTCACGCTTCTCCCCGAAACAACCAGAACCACAAACTCATGGTGACTATAACCTTCCGGTCCTTAACCAGCAACACGACTTTTGCTACACTTATGGCGACATATCCCACTAACACATCTAACGATGCACTTTTCGCTCAGGCATCAAGCTGCTAAAATGCTTTCTCAACTCTATAACAACTTCATTTCATTTTCTTACTTATTTCCTTCCTACGAGACTTGCAGCATAAACGTAAACCCTTTATTGCATGCTGCAATTAAAACCATCATATAAAACCTTACGGCATCTTCTTCGTACTTCTCTCTCTCTCTCATTTATTTACATTTAAAAAATAGCGAGGAAACAACAACGTAAACAAAGTAACCAAACACACACACGCACGTTATAACATTTCCATGCTAAAAAATAATGACAACATTTCATCGCTAAAAGTCCGATTTGCTATACTATTTACTCACCGCTTCAAAGAGAAGAGAAGGATTCATGCCTTTCCCAAGGGCATTAGCATGAGGTGAAATATAAGCAGCTTTCGTATTCTGTATTATGAGAGGGAATGTTCACATAAGAATTCGTAAATAAAACGCATTTCTTCCCGAAATCTGTGCCTCGTTTTCTCACAGTGAATAATAAAACAAACAAAAAACCCCCCAAAAAACGTTTAATGTAAGCCATGATTTGGGTTAAGTTCAAAATGACCTACAGCTTCTTTCTAGAGTTGTGACAAGGATAAGTAAATAATTCCATTGATTTTGTATATCGGACTTCGCACGCACGCACGCACGCAGACAGAAAGAGATAGACAAACATTATATATATATATAACACATATACATACATACATACATACATATATCTACTTACATATTTACACACACACACACATACACACACATACACATATATATATACAGAGACATATATACACACTCATATATACATTATACGTATATATATATATATATATACATAAATTCTTATATATATATATACATATACGCACGCTCACATATATATAGTAAAGTAAGTAAAGTTGGCGACCATAGTCGAGGGCAACCAGAAGGCTCCCTTTTAAATAGCTACTACACCGAGGCGTAGGGGAGGGCACTACTCCTTTCCTTGGATTGCTCCACTTTACCCTTGATCCAAACCTTATATTGCTGAGTGTTAAGCAAGGAGGTATCAAGTACCATTTTAAAAGTCTTTGGTATGACGCGACCTGGGGTTGAACACAGGTACGCACACAAATATATATATGCATATATAAATGCATGCACAAAAAACATACACATATATATACCACATCTATATATGCACGAACATATATATGCACATACATATGTACACACATACATATTCACACACATATATTTTATATAATCACATACACACATATATATACATACACACATATATACACTCCCACTTACGCACATATGTATATACAAACATATATACACTCACATATATATAAACTCACACACATTTATATACACATACATACAAGCACACACACACATATATTTATATATATACACACTCACATATAGATATATACGCATAGTTATATATATATATATATATATATATATTTATATCTGCATGTATATATGTACGTGTATAATGTACGTGTGTACCTGTATATATATATATATATATATATACACGCAGAGAGAGAGAGAGAGAGAGAGAGAGAGAGAGAGAGAGAGAGAGAGAGAGAGAGAGCTACTTGACTCAACCAGTAGGGCGAATAATGTACGTGTGTACCTGTATATATATATATATATATATATACACGCAGAGAGAGAGATACTTGACCCAACCGGAAGTGCGAATCGAGAGGAAAGTACCTACACAATTTCCATTTCTATATATAATCGTCCCGCACAGTAAAATCGAATCGATCAAATTCGTGCAACCTCCTCCTCCTCCTCCTCTTCTTCTTCTTCTTCTTCTTTTTCTTCTCCTCTTCTTTCCCTCCACCTTCGAGCCGATCTGAACGCAAACTGTACACCTTACAAAGCAAAGCGACAAAACTCAATCGCAATTGATGAGCAATTATGCAAATGAATGAATTCACAGCGGATGACAATGGTTCGTCACAGAGGGACCTGACCTTTGAAGACATTACATATACACTGCACGACAAGCCTGATGATGAAGTTGGTTTCCTCGGATGAACTTTCGAGAGGTCCCGTGAATCAAGATGGCGTCATACTGCCTTCGAATAAACATGCCTATAAATAGAGATATTTGCACGCGTATACACGAATACATCAACACATTGGCCTGCGCGCCATATCTAAGCAAAACTTAGTAAATAATAACACGTCAACAGAAAACAAGCACCTGCGTCCTAGCCCCACTAACACAAAGAGAAGTGACGTGTTAAGACGATAGATGAGCATAAGTTTGAAGGAATATCTTTATTAATTTGAAAGTCTTGAACGCAGAGGGTTTTGTAGTCCGGGGTGTTTGAGTACGTATTAACTACAAGTTTATTTTCTTTAGATAAATAGATGTGTGTATGAATGTTAGCGTACATGAACACACACACACACACACACACACATACACATACTTTGACAGAAAAGAATATAGATCTATTTACACGTACATCGATCAAACCACACCAAAAAAGCATAAAATTGAGTATTCATTGATGTATACATTTTATCATTTAAAATACAAAAAACTGTGCAAGAGATACTTTTATAATCAAAAGCATGAAATTTAAATGAATAAATTTGGACACACACACACACACACACACACACACACACACACACACACACACACACACACACATATATATATATATATACTACTTTAAAAGTAAAAACTTGTTTACTTATAGTCTATTTTTCTTGGAGGATATTATATTCCGCTGCTAGTTCGATTTAATTTCCAACGATCGAGATTATAATAAAAAAAGGTACACTAATTTATTTTACTGAATTTTTTTTTTTTTTTGTAAATGGTGATTTTTGTGTCAGCTTATATATATATAAATATATATATATACGAGTTTCAGCCAGTTAATAAGGAGGTTGAGAGAAGCAAAATACATTTTTTCAGAATTTGTTCCCGTAAATGTAACAGTAAAATTATATTAATATCGCTAAATATTCGTTTTGAGGCAATTCAAAGTGCCGCCAAATCAAACAGAATGCTTCTGGCTTGAATAGAGATCTGTCATCAAATTTTTGGTGGGTGAGGAGCCCAAACCATGTGAAAATTACCAAAGAAAGAGAAATGTCTGAGGAGAAGTATATATTAGAACAAAAATGTTTACAAATTAGCAGACTCTCCGATAAAGGAAAAGTTCCTGGTGCAGCGGTCAGCAAAGATCATACTGACAGTTTCTGGGACATGAAAGGACTCAGCACAATTAATTTCCTTAAAAAGGGTGCAGCTCTGGCAGTGCTTCCTATTGCTAACGCCTACGGCAAAATTCACCTTAGTTTTTGAATCGTCTTCGTCTATGAGAATCTTCATGATATATATATATATATATATATATATACTTGCGAATATGGATGTAAACGGCTGTTTATAAAGAGGGACTAATTGTCTCTTTCTCTTTCTCTCTCTCTCTCTCTCTATATATATATATATATATATATATATATATATATATGTTGTGGCCGACCGGAGTCGACGGTGACCAGAAGGCCTCCTTTTTAATAGCTACAATCCCGAGGAGTAGGGCAAGGCGCTACACTTTTCCCTGAATTGCTCCACTTATCCTTGATTCATACCTTATAATGCTGAGTGTTAAGCAAGGAGGCAAGAGTACCATTTTCTGGGTCTTTGGTACGATTCGACTAGGGATTGAACCCTGGTCCCCCAGGTCATTGGTGAACATCCTACTTACCATACCAAGGGACCGGTTTAAGACATAAATAAAACTAATATATCCCAGCTTGAAGCATCTCGCGTGTCTAGCCACACTGAAGAGATGTGATACAACGAAACAGTCTGTCTGTAGAACACTATTGTCATCCACAGACGGACTGTTTCATTGTATATATATATATATATATATATGAAGTGATTCGTTGTATATACATATATATATATATATATATATATATATATATATAAGGTGAAATTTTCCCAAGGAATTAGTAAGAGGAAGTACTGTTTTTATTTTTTATTTCTTCCACAGATCTCCATTTATTCAAGTCTATTTTCGTTTTTATTTGGAATTGTTCGAAAAGTTCCAACTATGATCGGCACACACACACACACACACACACACATATATATATATATGCATGTATATATGTTACATAGCCATACATGAATATGTGAAATAGACATAGAATGTTCATAACTCATATATAGATAACATAGGAATCCCGAAACAAAAAAACACTGACGAATTCTTAGTTCAGGTACGAAACTTTTTATTACCTTTGAGTTAAAAGGTTTTTCGACTTTAGGAAGAGAGAGGCACAATCTTTCTATGACGACTTTTCCATGAGCCCCAAACCACTCGCGATACCCGCCGCAAGGCCTCGGCGATCTCCGAAAGTCAACCTTCTTCTTCGGACGCTAAAACTCAACTCATTGACTTTTCTCAAATCCCCCAAATCCTCCGCGTACGCTTCCGGTGCATGACGTCATTCACATCCCCTGGTATCTGGGATTTTTATTTTGACATCTCTGAATGACACATCCTCCCCGCACGCGCATGAACACGTGCGCTCATGTTGCACCTAACTAACCCATGCACTAAGCAAAAGGTTCTCAGCCTAACTAAACCGAAAGGCAAGATATATAAAACGAAATCCCTCGGCCATTATATTACATATATATATATATATATATATATATTATATAGATGCATATATATACATATATATGCAAGTCTATATATATGCATGTATGCATATATATATATATATATATATATATATATCCATGAATATATATGCATGGATTTATAATTATACATAAATATATATGAATATTTGTATATATATGCATATATATATTTATATAGATGTAAGCATATATGTGTATAAATATGTATGTATATTTATATATATGAATTTTTCGGTCACACACTCACACACGTATATATATTGATTATTTTGTTTTTTATGACATGAACTATTGACAGTAGCATATTTTAAAGTGAAATCAAGCTTATAGATTATATTTATCATATATAATTCAACATTCAGTATTTTACTAAGCTGTTTCGCTGGTATGTTATCTCTTCAGGCGAGTGTCATTTTTATTTTGAATGAGGTAGTATGTTTAATGTTGTCTTCTGTTATTGACAACATTGCAGAAGTCGAAACTTTGTATCAACGAAACAGACATTGCATATTTCGTGATATGAACGGAGAACGTCATCTGAAATCGGTAGTCCACAAGAACTTGTCGCGACCTGCACACAAACATAAACAGATCGGATTATTCTTTCGCCCTAGAAAAATTACATCCGGGTGCGACCGGAAATGTCTAAGCCCTTTTTATGACCTTGACCTGCCGTTACAGCTAAAAAAAGGGATTAATTAAAATTAAGAGCAATTACAGAACACTTCTGCCAGAAATAACTCTATAGAAATGGAATTAATTATCTTCGCTTGCCTAAACACGGCTAAAGAAGTACTTCATTTCTACACCCATTTCTTATTGAAGAACTTTCTATTTACGTGCCCGGCAGAAGTGGTGTTGCGTTCCCTTCACATAAACAAGACTTCGGCGGCGAAAAATTCAGAGGTCTTACGACGCTCTCAGGAGCCTGTTTGGGCTCCGCAAAGGAATAATGGCAGACTTGAAGCCGTAAGGCTCCCAGTTTCGGCTGGACTACCTCCAGATGGGCGACATACAACATTAACTCCCTTGTCCTCCATGTATAGCACTAGACCCTGTTGTCTAGTTCAAGCTATAACCCGGCATACGTACCCGGACCCACATTGCACTTAGTGTCTCAATGAGCAGCACAGACCAGCAGGGTTCGAGCCCTGGCTCCTTTCCGACCTTCCCCTCCCCATTATCCCCACTTTAATCGGCCTTCGGGCTTTTGACCTTGTATCAAGCCTTGTCTAGTGGGAGACATTGGCAAATAGTAGAGGTCTCACGACGCTCCCCGGAGCCGCTCTCAGAGCAGGCTCCGAAAGGCTGAATCCTACATCTAGTGGTTGCATTCGCCTTTTCCATCACATAGTTATGCACAAAAGGTCATTTTAAGGATCATTAGAGGTCTCCTTCTGCGGGTTGGAGCATCTCTAAAGGTCTTTATTGACCAGTCAAAGTAGACGGCCCGGAGGCAAACACGAAGAGGACTCTAAGACCACGCGGTCTTAACCATTCGGTCGATTCCCCCTCGTCCGTTTCGCAGTGTAGCGCTAAAGGCACGATTTAGCCTTTAGCTACCCCTTCACTATCAGCGCAGCGCTAAGATAACGCCAATCTTAACCGCGGCATCCTGGCCTGTTCGCTAGACAGTGCTGAGCTTTGGCACCGAAAAGCCTTAGCTACCGTCTCAATACGTCCGAACAGCTTTGGCGCGGCACAGCTATAGCTACCGTCCCGATACGTCTGCACAGCTTTGGCGCTGAACAGTCTTTGCTACCATCCCGATACGTCCTCACGGCTTTGGTGCGGCTCAGCCATAGCTATCGTCTCCGATACGTTCGCACGGCTTTGGCACGGCAAAGCCATAGCTACCGTCATCGATACGTCCGCACAGCTTTGGCGCGGAACAGCCTTAGCTACCGTCATCGATACGTCCGCACAACTTTGACACGGCAAAGCCATAACTAGCGTCTCCGATACGTCGGCATAGCTAGGGGCACGACAAAGCCCTAGCATCACCGATTCGCTCGCTCGACTTCGTATGTGCTAAGGCACGGTTTCCCCGTACGTCCACTTGATCCGCAGTACTAAGACACGACTCAGTCGCCTGCTCGCCCGACTCTACGCGACCAAGTTGCCAACACCGACTTCGACCACGATGCACCATCAATGCAGCATCCAGTCCACGTACGACGCGCTGTACGGACTGCCCTAGCATTGCAACAACTAGCCCTCGTACGACTCGCTGTACGGGCTAGCAACTCTATCGACGCACCCCCGGTTAACACAACGTACTGACTAAACCAGGACTTCGATTAACCAACCTCGACCGACCTCAGCTTCCCGCAACGATCGTCCAGCTGCGTTCAACGACTCGACCGACCTCAGCTTCCTGCAACGATCGTCCAGCTGTATTCTACGACTCGACCGACACCAGCTACCCGCAACGACCGTCCAGCTGCACACATTTACGACTCGACCATACCAGCTACCGACATCACCCATCTAGCTGAAGACACAAATACTACTACCACGAACTTTATACATGCGCTTGTAAACACGACAATAAATTGTCATCTTTGTTATATTTGTTACCTCGCCTTTGTTTCCTTCGTTGTCTTTGGCTATCATTACTCGCACGCTTTAACTTAAATCATTTGCGGTGTCGACGTGATTATCGGCTCTGCAACAAACTTGCGTATCATCTTGTCGAACCCCAAATCATTTAACTGAGAAAATACTTGACTTGACACCAAATTGTTCGAAGATGGTTAATACACTCGTTACAAGGGAGCGTGAATTTTAACAAGTTATACGTAAGGGGTTAGTAACAAAATATCGCTCCAAAGGAATTCCTCCGGCCACTGAGATTAAAGATTAAAGCCGAAAAGAATTATAAAATAAAACAAGCAAATCCATAAAACAAAAAACAGGAGTTTGAGTTGAAACGGACGTTGTCTTTTATGTATCAGTTTTATGAATAAGCAATAATTTACAAAATATGTTCTTGTGTGAGGACTAATTTTTATATGTGTACAGTTAACATAAAATCTTTTGAGTATTCTTTTTAAAATTGCTTACTTGCATGTCGGTCTTGAATTCCTTTGAAGGTAAAACTTGGTTATCGTCGTGAAATTTTAGTTTAGTGGCTGGAGAATGTAAGGCTTTGTGACTCAGTAGGAAGGGGATAGCTGGTATTAAGATACACAAGCATTTTACTGTAAAATAGGTAAAATTTATTATTTTTCCAGGTCTTTTTCTATTTTTAGATTTCATGAAACCCTTGTGTTAGAGACCGTTACACGCTCACGCACTAATCGCACATGTTCATCTATATTGATGGCAAATACGCACAAAAACAAAGTCGTAGAGCGGGTAACGTATGGATATTTATTATAGAATAAATATTGTTAGATTAGTAAATAATGTTTGTACCCTCTAAAATTTCCTGCATATATACAACAGATATACCTTCTATAATTTATGGCCCTGTCGGTTGGGGCTGTGGAATACACCGACTGCACCTCTGTGTTGAGTATGTATCATTTTATGAATAAGCAATAATTTACAAAATATGTCCTTGTGTGAGGACTAATTTTTATAAGTGTACAGTTAACATAAATTTTTTGAGTATTCTTTTTAAAATTGCTTACTTGCATGTCGGTCTAGGAATTCCTTTGAAGGTTAAACTTGGTTATCGTCGTGAAATTTTGGTCCAGTGGCTGGAAATTGTAAGGCTTTGTGACTCAATAGGAAGGGGATAGCTGGTATTAAGATCTACTAGCGTTTTGCTGTAAAATAGGTAAAAGTTGGCTGGGGCTGTAGAATACACTGATGCACCTCTGCAGAGGGATAAGACCCCTCATGAGTGTCCTGGATATGACACTAAACAATCTCATGGTGAGGTTCCATTGATGCTGGGGCTTTGGGGAATGCGGAGCACCACTTCATTGCCACTGCTCCCAGGTCCACTCTGGCCCGGCGTGGTAGGACCTGATAGGGCCTTATCTATGGGTTAAATAGAACTATCTGCATACTTATGATAAACTGAATTGTTTGACAAAACTGAATAGCTTAAATAGAAATGTTTTTGACAATTAAACCGTACTTACATTTAAACTGCGTGCTTATGCTAAACTCAATTATTTGAAATGGAACTGTTTTTCTACATTAAAACTGTATTTACACTTTACTGATTTGTTTAATATAAAATTGTTTTGACATTTAACTGTGTGTAAACAAAATCTATATTTATACTTAACCGAATTAGCTGAATAAGAACTGCTTGACTAAACTGAATAGCTCGAAATAGAGATGTTTTTCCCAATTAAACTGTACTTAAATTCAAACAGCGTACTTATCCTAAACTGAATTGTTTGAAATAGAACTATTTTCATAAAAATGGATTTGGCGTTAAATAACCAACAAAGGTTGATGTGCCATAAAATCCAAACAACCAACCAACATCCAAAAATTTCACCCATGTGGTGCAAGTGAATTTAAGCAAGAGACAATGGTAGTTCCATTTAGCTAATGTCTTACTATTTGGTTTTTCGAATTCAGTCAGTTACAACCATGGTCAGGACCAGTGCACATTGTGCGTTTGTGGTTAAAGGATTTTTTAAGGATCGGTGAATCTGTAATTGCTACATAGAAAATGTTTCATGCCCATTTCATGTTTCAACGGAATGATGCTATTCCTGATAGACTTTTATACTCGTAGCGGAATCTATTCTTTTTCTCTCTTTCTTTCTATCTTTCTTTCTATATATTCTTCACCACCCGCAGGATGCGAAACAAGTTCGATTTTAAAGTGGAGTACAGCTGATTTTAATTCAAAGATTTCTTTCTACGAGAATCCCATAGGTAAAGAACCTAGTATCTATCTATCTATCTATCTATCTATCTATCTATCTATCTATCTATGTGTGAGTATGTTTAATCAAATAAAAGTGAAAAGTAAGAAAACTCTGTAGGTAGAGCAATATGTAAACCATTCTCTTCATTTAGCTGCCGGTCTGAACTCGAATTGAAGGAAATTTTTAGTTACATTTGAACTTTAATACACACACACACACACACACACACACACACACACACACACACACACACACACACACACACACACACACTTGGCTTTAAGACATTTATTTCAGTTGGCCACTGTTACAAGCAGCCATCCACATCAGAGAGTCGTCACGTAATGAAGAGAGAAGCTTACAACAATATATATATATATATATATATATATTGTGGGTACACACACACTCACTCACACACACACACACATATATATATATATAAGTTTGGATTTGCATATTAGCTTAACGGCATATCAACTTCTATATTTCCTGGGGATTCAGAAATATATATATATATATATATATATATGAGAGGATAGGCTGAAAAATACATATGATGACGTAATATCTGTGGTTTATGACTTTGTAACCAATGAGAATCAAGCAACACTCATGCAAGATCTTTGTGGATCCCAAAGTGGAGGTGCTATGTTGAAAAATAAACCTCATTTGGTCACATCAATGAGAGTATCTTGGTCAACCCATGAACCCTTCAGCTGGGTTTCGTGAGTATATATATATATATATACCCACGAAACCCATTTTGGTGGTGGTGTCTTACTTTTCTGAAAGAGGATGCAGTTATCGTATTCTAAGCTTCACTGATAGGGATATATATATATATATATATATGTGTGTGTGTGTGCGTGTGTGTGTGTGTGTGTGTGTGTGTGTTTATGTGTGCTGCCTTTTATGTTGGAATTGACTGTTGTTCGACATCACCTTTTACTCTATGTTGACACTGATTACCATGTTGATGCCATAACCTTCGAAGGCCTCCGGGTCTTAAATATTGCGTTCTTCCAACAATGCCACTGCCACTGGCCGAATTGGAATTGGCCGTGTGACAAGAATGCGTTCACGAACAATCAAAGCTGTTGAAACTGATGTAGACACTTGAACTCCTTACTTCCCTAATTGCTCTCTGTATGAAGAACGTCAGCAAACATTAATATTAATATTTATTACCTAATTAGGCCTCCATATCTTTCAAAGTCCGACCGTTTTCCGAAATTTAGAAAATTTACACTTTCTTATATTCTCTTCGACTAAGTGAACTTGGGATGAAATTTGATAATTTGATCGAAAGTCCGTGCATTAACCATTAATTTTGTGAACAATACATTTACAATATCAGCAAAATTTAAATGCACAGAGATCATATATATATATATATATATATGTTCTTATATATATTTTCTTGGCGCTTCAACTGTAAACACGAGTGTCTCTTAAATACGTAAAATGTAATTGTAATGTGATTGTGAAAGTAGTCTCCTCGGCATTCGTGCCTTCCTTTTCTTCGAGCTGGGTTTGACTATCCTACTTCTTCTGCTAGGTGATATATATATATATATATATATATATATAAGTCAGTAATAAATCCAGTTAATCCGGAGTTGGGAACAATTCCAAGCAGGACAATTTAAATATTCAAATATAGAATATTGAAATTAAATTGTCCCACTGAAGAGCTCAATGAAAATAAAATCTACAGAGCAAATTATACATAATTAACGAAGCACTTTTGCTTCGATGTGGCACAAGGCCGAATGAATGGGGCGCCTAATGAGACTCGAACTCACTCGTGTAAGTTTGCTAGTCTAGCTTGTTAACGATTACACTACCAGAGGCGCCCCACAGAGCCAATTATATTTTCAAAATAAGAAACCAACAATGAGTCATATCATGATAAATTTATTTCCATCCAGTTAAAAGGCATTGATTTTAATCAATGCCCTAAAAATTAACCAAACTTCTTCAGATCCACTTAAAAAAATGGATGAAAATAACTCTTTCCTAGTTCACAACCAGACTTATAAGTAAAGTTGGCGACCATAGTCGAGGGCAACCAGAAGGCTCCCTTTTCAATAGCTACTACACCGAGGTGTAGGGGAGGGCGCTACTCCTTTCCCTGGATTACTCCACTTTACCCTTGATACGTACCTCATATTACTGAGTGTTAAGCAAGGAGGTGTCAAGTACCATTTTTTAAAGTCTTTGGTATGACGCGACCTGGGGTTGAACCCATGTCTCCCAGACCATCTGCGAACCCCGCCAAAAGAACCTTATTTCACCCACATAAACCTAGTAGCTTTCTCTGTGTGTGTATGTGTGTGTGTGTGGTGCGTGTGTGTGCGTGTTTGTATATAAATATATATATCCAGTTTAACTAATAAAATATAAAATTTTTTTGGATATTACAAGTCAAAGTACTCATATTTCTTTGCGAAATTTTCCTGTTGAAAATGTTTTTTCTACACTTCTATACTTCCATATTTTCACTTTTTAAATCGATTTCAAGTTTTTGTTTGTTAATCTAATTATTATATGGTTTCAGGTAATTATTTCTTTCAGAAATTAACATTTTCTTCTTTTTTTCCCGTCATAATTTTTTCTTTCTGTTATGATGTTACCAAGTAAGTTATTCTGTTTCAAGCCTGTAATTCAATGTCCTCTCTTTGTATGCTTACCACCCTTTCGCCCTTCTTCCACTCCAGTCGCTATGTGACACAAGGTCAATTTTTAAGCGAAGTAAAGCTAGTTTGAATTCAGTGTTTCCTCACTTGAAGACTGGTTGCAAGTCTAAAGAACAGAGTCTGCTCTACTCTTAACTATGGTGATGGGGAACAAATAGATTCATGCCTTTCTCAAAGGTATAAGCATAAAGTGAAACGCAGCCTTGTCCAGGATTCGAACTCAGATCACCGATTCCATTTCCTATGTTAATAACCGTTAGTTATTAGTTATTTACAAAGTATCAACTACAGTTATTTACAAAGCTTACCAAAGTTTTGGCCCAAGGCCAGAAGTATGGGGCACCTAGTGAAAATCGAACTCACTCACAATGGTTTGCTAATCTACTTGGCTAACCATTACATTGTGAGAGGGACCCAAAGCCCTCTTTTTGTATGTTATTTCGTAAGCTTTGCTTAGTTGTGGTACAAGGCCTCTAGGTATGAGGTACCTAGAGAGAAATGACCTTGTCGGCTGAGGCTGTAGAATATACCGACTGCATCTCTGCAGAGGGGTAAGACTACCCCCAACGAGTGTCCTGATTATGACATTAAACAATGTGATGGTGAGGCTTCAGTAATGCTGGAGCTTTGGAGAATGCGAAGTATTCCTTCATTGCCATCGCTCCCAGGTTCACTCGGGCCTGGAGTGGTAGCATCTGAGAGGGTCCTATCTATAGGTCAAATACAACTATTTGACATTGAACTGTGTTCTTATGCTAAACTAAATTATGGAAAATAGAACTGTTTGATCATTTAACTATGTGTAAATAAAAGACTGATGTTTAATTGAATTGTTTGTGTTAAATTGCAACACTTGAAAACATTTAAATGTGTGCAAACAAAAAAACTGATGTTTAATTGAATTGTTAGTGTTAAATTGCAACACTTGAAAACATTTAAGTGTGTGCAAACAAAGGATTAAAAATAAATAGAATTATTCATATTAGATAGAAATCAGTGAAACCATTTAACTGCGTGGAAAAAAAAAATGAGACTTGGCTTGTTTTAAAATGTTATCTACAAAATGTGTTCAGAAATCATATATTTAATATATGTTAAAAGGATTTGGCATTAAATAACCTACTATGGTTGATATGCCATAAAACGAAACGAAACGAAACCTCGAGAGAATCTAACTCATTAAAATGGTTTGCTAATCTAGCTTGCGCACTATCACGTCTCCAGAGGGGTCCAATGTTCCCTTTTGTTGCTATTTACAAAACTTTGTTAAGATATGTCACACGGGCTTATTTACAGTACCTGTTGTTGCTTAAGTGGTCACTACTCAATTGCTGCGGGTACCTCGGGTGGTGTAATGGTTAGCAAGGTAGACTTGCAAACCTGCACGAGTTCGATTCTCACTGGGTGTCCCATTCATACGGCCTTGTGCTATATCTATGCAAAAAACTTTGTAAACTGCCAATACTCAATTGCTGTTTAACTTCGGTGATCTCGCGGAAACCGGTGTTTTCGGTGTGACCATAAATCTGTTCCCTTTTTTCATATACTTTTATCTATCTCTCCACTCGAGTAAGATGCAACACAAGGTCACCTCTTTCTTTGTATGTAATTTACGAGGCTTTTTGCTTAGATGTGACACAAGGCTGTATAAATGGGGCACCCAATGAGACTCTAAGTCACTCATAAAGGTTTGCTAGTCGAGCTTGTTAATCATTATACCGTCCGAGGCGACCCCTTATTTTCGTATCCTCTTTTCTCCTCGATTTTTGTATAGTTATTTACTAAGCTTAGCTTAGTTGTGACACAGAAATGTGAGAGAGATTTTTCCGACTTCCCAGCAAGTCAGATTTGAAATGAAATCATTTTATTGTGGGAGACCATGCACGAATCGAGACTAATTTATGTCCATCACAAAAAATGCTTGATCTTCCAAGTTTTACAGTGATTTAGGTAAAACTCAGCACTGCCAAGCAGATATTAGCTAGTGGGGGAGGGTATGGTTCTTTGGGACCATAGGATCAGCTTAATAACACTTAATTAGGCAAACACCAGGTGGTCCTTGAAAAACCGGGTGAGGCGTGATATTTATCTGACCTCTCACCTGACCAGATTTGACACAAGGTCATTTTATAGTGGGGTGCCACGCATGAATCGAAACTCATGCACGGATGTCACAAAAAATGCTTGATTCCATTCTTGGAGCGCCCCAGGCGCCAAGCGATGAACTCAACCCTGCCAAGCAGATATTCTCTGGGAGAAATAACACCCAATCGGTGGATCCGGGAAAACCGAGGTGGAGCGAGCCCTTCGAATTAAGTCATTTGATAATAGGGAGGAGGGGCGGAAGTATGGTTTATTAAAAAATAGATATGTATGCTATACAAAAATGTTTTTTGGGGCATGAAACCCCTCAAGAAGGGCGGAAGTATGGGTTTTCTTTTGTATAGTAAATTACTAAGGTTTTTGCTTAAATTTGGCACAAGGCCGTATGAATGGGGCAGCCAATGAGATTCGAAGTCATTTGTGTAGATTTACTAATTCTTGCTTGCAAACCATTACGCCATTCAAGGTGCTTAGCGCCCAGTTTTCTATTTATATATTAACTTACTAAGCTTTTTACTTAGATGTGGCACGAAGCCGCATGAATAGGGTACCCAATGAGACTTGAACTCACTCGTAAAGGTTTGCTGGGTTAGCTTGCAAACCATTACACCACCTGAAGCGTCCAGTTTTCTTTTTATATATCGGTCTTTTTCTCTGAGTAGAATGGCGATGTACCTACCACATTCTTCCATATGCAAATTACATACAATGCATATGAGTATACAACAATTGCATTTGTCTCAATAATAAATCATTATCCTATTAATTGGTTGCATCTATTTTGAGACGTCCTGTATTTATATTTTTTGAGTAGTTGTTTCTTGATAGATTTTTGCATACTCTTAAATGATTTCAATTAGTCCAATGTAATACTAATAATTATATTGTTTCAGGTAATTATTTCTTTTTAATAATAGTCATTTGTTTACAAACTGTTATTTGGTTTCAAATAAGTAATCATCATCATCATCATCATCATATCGTGCCACCCGCACGGATATCCTTGGCCCTCTTTCGCCACTTTTCCCTATCGTTCATCGCCTTCGGCGGGTCTTCTGGACTACATCCCGTATCTTCACATAGCTGCTGTATGTATTTTCGAGCTGCTCGTCCTGCTTTTGCACGGCCATAAGTGGGGCTCCATAGGAGAACATCACTTATGAGCTCGTCTCTGCTCTTCCAGCAGTGTCCTGCGTGCCTGGTTCGTCTAACTTGGATAATTTTCGTGATGGGAGGCAGGTGGCCGTATAGTTGGTGCTTTGTGGGGTGTTGCCGCCAGGACTTGTTTAATATTGCTCGCAACATCATTGTGTAGTTGCCGTCTAGCTTCTTTTCGAGCCGTTTTGTTAGCGTCCAGGTGGTGCACCCATACAGCAGTATCGACACGACTGCTGCTTGGAAGAAACTGCGTTTCATTTTATCGGTCAGGTCTGATTTCCATATGACCGATAGCTTATCGATAGCTGTCCATGCCTTCGTTAGCCGTGTGTCGATGTCTTTTTCAGTTGATGAGACACTGCTTCCTAGGTAGGTGAATTTGTCAACCAGTTTCAGAGAGGTTCCGTCTAGTGTGGAAATGTGACCTGCTTGATTAAAGCACATATATTCAGTTTTGTGAGCATTGACATGGAGGTCAATGCCTGCAGCGGCTCGTTCCAAACTATACAGTAGTGTTTCGGCTTGGTTGGGTGTATTTGCTTGTAAAGCTATGTCATCGGCGTAGTCGGCGTCGGTAATTGTTTTTGCAGGGTCTCCTCTGCTTCTTTTCTTTGTCAGATCGAAGCCGTTCTCTTTGATTTTATCGATCGACGTTCTAAGCACGTAGTCTAGACATATGACAAAGAGGTAGTGTGTTCCCTTGTAGTACTCCTGCTACAATGTCAAAGTAGTCTCCATAGTTGTCGACCGTAGTCGAGGGCGACCAGAAGGCTCCCTTTTCTATAGCTACGACACCAAGGTCTAGGGGAGGGCGCTACTCCTTTCCCTGGATTGCGCCACTTTACCCTTGATACGTACCTTATATTGCTGAGTATTAAGCAAGGAAGTATCAAGTACCATTTTGAAAGTCTTTGGTATGACGCGACCTAGGATTGAACCCAGGTCTCTCGGACCACTGGCGAACATTCAACCCACTAGGCCAATGAGCTGGTTGAGTAATAATAATGACACTTAGTAAACAACTATTGCTTTAAGTAATACAATATAACTAACTGTTATATGGTATGGAGGTCCCTGTGGTATAATTGTTATCGTCGTAGGAAATGAACACGGCGACACGAGTTCAAATCCTGGACGAGACTGATTGCATTTCACATAGCACTAATACCCTTGGGAAAGGTATGAATCCAATTATTCTCCCTCCAGCTATGGGTAAATAGTAGGACAGACTAGGTTCTTCAGCCTTGGTTAGGCAACTAGTCTAGGAGAAGGAAAACTCTGAATTCAAACCTGTTAAACTCGGCTTAAAAATTGACCTTGTGTCATATCCTGCCCGAGCGGAGGGGTTGGTAAATAGGATATGGTATCTAGTATTCATATCGAATGTCAATAATTTTTGAACAGAATTATTTAACTCATAGATGGGACCCTAACAGAGGTCAGAGTGGACCTGGGAGTAATAGTAATGAAGGAGTAAAAGTTTAGAGTCATACCCAGGACAATAGTTCAAGTTTAACCAGAGATGTGACCATTATCGGAGACTACCACTCCGGTCAGAGTAGACCGGGGAATAATGGGGATTAAGGGGTACTCCACACTTCCCAGATCCCCTGAACTGGAGCTTCACCACCTGATATAAATTAGTGTTATACCCAGGACCTATTTTTTGTGGGTGGTGGATCTTATTCGACTACAGGGGGAGGCAGTCAGCGTATTCTAAGCCCCACCGATATGGAACCTAACAGAACTGTGCTTGCATTTATTGACATTTTTATACGGAATCTTTTATCTTTAAACATAAAAATAGTAGAAATGAGTAAAAACAATTAAAAAACAATTTGATTTAATTAAATTTAAGTCAAGAACTATATTTTGCAGTATGTTAAGTTATATTCGTAAGAAACGAGTCTTTCAAAGAAAGAAAAAAGAAGAGTAAATATCACTTTTGCTTTGAATTTAATTAAATTAAATTGTTTTTTTAAAAATTGTTTTGTGACGTTTCTAAAATTATTCTATTTTGTATCAAAATATTCTGTGTAAAAGAAATCAATAAATATAAAAACAATAGAATTACATTTCGATCGAGACTACAAAGAACTTAGTTTTCTTTCTTTGTTTCTTTCTTTGTTTCTTTGTTTCTTTGTTTCTATTCCCCTAATTTCTTTCTTTCTTTCTTTCAATTCCCGTAATCTCTTTCTTTCTTTCTTTCTTTTTCTACAGTAATCTCTTCCTCCATTCCTTTTATTTCTGTCATTATGCTGTCTTTCCCTCTTTCTCTCCGTCTCTCTCTCCACCCGATTTCCAAAATGAACCATTCACTACACTGAATCTCGTATCCAATAGAAATTCTACAGATAATTGATCAATAATTCAGTCATGCATATTACACATAATGGCATGAAAATGTCAACCCCGATCTTGCAGTCAACAACTTCCTTCACCCAATTCACTTTTCATTCTTCCAAATCAATTGGTTTGCACAGTCGGCTGGGGACGTAGAATACGCCGAATACATCTTTGCAGAGGGTTAAGATCTCACCAACGAATGTCCTGGATATGAAAATAAACCATCTGATGGTGAGGTTCCAGTCCTGGAGCTTTGAGGAATGTGGAGTACCCCTTTACTGCCATTACTCCTGGGTTCACTTTGACCTGGAGTAGGAGTACCTGTTATGGTTTTATCAAACAGAACAGTTTAATTATTTAATATACTTGAAACAGTTGAACTGGGTGTAAATAAATTACTGTTAATGTTAAATTAAATTATTAATATTACGTAGCGGAACTTGAAACCATTTAACTATGTGCAAATAGAACTATTTATGTTAGATATCAATGCTTGAAACCTGTATGCAAACAATTAATAGCAATACCATTTAACAAGCCGAAACACTACTGTATAGTTTGGAACGAGCTGCCGCAGGCATTGGTCTCCATGTCAATGCTCACAAAACTGAATATATGTGCTTTAATCAAGCAGGTCACATTTCCACACTAGACGGAACCTCTCTGAAACTGGTTGACAAATTCACCTACCTAGGAAGCAGTGTCTCATCAACTGAAAAAGACATCGACACACGGCTAACGAAGGCATGGACAGCTATCGATAAGCTATCGGTCATATGGAAATCAGACCTGACCGATAAAATGAAACGCAGTTTCTTCCAAGCAGCAGTCGTGTCGATACTGCTGTATGGGTGTACCACCTGGACGCTAACAAAACGGTTCGAAAAGAAGCTAGACGGCAACTACACAAGGATGTCGCGAGCAATATTAAACAACTTGCCCAGTCGGCTGGGGCTGTAAAATATACCGACTACTTCTCTGAAAAGGAGTAAGAATCCCCCAACGAGTATCCTGATAATGACACTAAACGATCTAATAGTGAGGTTGCAGTAATGATGAAGCTTTGGGGAATGCGGAGTATCCCTTCATTACCATTGCTCCCAGATCCACTCTAGCTCGGAGTGGTAGCACCTAATAGATACCTACCTATGGGTCAAATAGAACTAAATTGTGTACCTCTGCTAAACTGAATTGTTTGAAATAGAACTACTTTTACATTTAAATGTTTGTAAACAAAAACTATACTTATACTAAATTGAATTGTTTGAAATTTATTTCGGTGTTAAATGACCCGACAAGGGTTGATACGACGTAATACAAAACAACCAACCAACCAAACCAACCTGAGTTCAAGCAAATGAGTTCTGGTCCGTTTAAAAATAAAGTGACCTACAAACTGTTCGTTTACAAATCATATATATTACATCTATATAACACACACACACACACACACACACACACACACACACACACACACACACACACACACACACACACACACGTGGTGCATTCAATAAGTTTCCAGACTTTTTTGTACAAGTATTTAAAATTGTCGTAGACTCTTGAAAATTCAGTAAGTTATTGCTATACATCTTATGAGATGACAGACCAATTTTTATGATTTCAGGTTCAAATAAACAGCAACAGCAGCAATTGGAATACTGTTATATATTGACCCACGACAATCAAGAGATGCACACGTGTAAATAAGCAGAAGAACAGCGGAAGCAGGTGGGCGTTAGAAAATAATATAATCAGGTGCCCGGGCGGTTCGAGTCAGTTGGAGATAGGATGCCAAAGTGAGAACCAGCTGCAGACAGAGGGCTTTGAGCACTTAGTGACCCCTGATTGAGCAACCCAAGCCAAGATGTGAAAGAAGTGCCGCTATGCTCGAGAGAAGAACTTGGGTCAATATAGCAGTCCGTCCTTGTCTCCACTCATTTCTCACACACAACAAACATCACCTTTTCGAAAATAAAGTGTGAGAGATTTATATCTTTTAAAGAAGTGTATTCGTTCGTTATTGAAGTCGTCATTATCTGTTGATTATGTTCCCGTGTATATTTGTATATGCAGGGAGTCTGTGAGGGATGAAGAGAGGTGTAGGAGGAGTAAGGAAGTCAGAACACCTGAGTTGATTGGCCAAAGGTTTAGGGTTAGGTTTACTATGTTGAGGTTTTAATGGAGTTCAGGAAGAGATTCCGTCAGAAGAGGCCAGCACTCTTCAAATCTCTCTATATGTTGTATAGTCATCTACAGCATCACAACGAAACAACAATAATAAAGACAGACGCACACAGAAAGACGCATGAAGACTTCTTTAACAATATTTTACCTCTCACTTTATTGCAAGGGTTCAAAAGGGTTGTTCAAGGTTTGCATGTGAGAGGGTGCTGGAGACCGAACATAAACTTCATATTTTGACCACACAGTTATGACCGTCACGTTGTGTCTTTCTTGTTCTCCTGATGTTGGGGTCTACTCCATCGGGGGGGTTCCGAGCGCCCCCTCGGTGGGGGGTGGCTTTCCCTACCACATCTCGTCTCTAACTCTCTGGAAGTCTGCTGGCAACTGCTTTGGCACCCAACTCAACTCAATTATATAATAATTCAACGCCCACACGATCGCCCACTGGATCTTTGAAATCGAATGTTTAATTGTCATCAAGCGGAAATAACTGTCATGCAGTTCAGAGGTTACTCTCTTCCGGTGCATCACTGTAGTGGCACAATGGGACCTTCACCTTGTCCCATATCATAAGCCTTAATCCGCCCACGCGATCTCTTTCGATTACTGGCCATTGGAATGTGTCACTTCCTTCCGGTGTATCACCTTGGAATAGCATTTTTGGGCTGGGACGAGGGTCAAAATATAACATATAGTCCAGACCTTGCTCCCTGTGAATTTTACTTATTCCCTAAGCTCAGAGGCTGTCGTTATGAGACAATTGAGGAAATGAAAGAGGCAGTGACGAAGGTTATTGACACGCTCACACAAGAGGACTTCCATGGGGCGTTCCAGAAGTTGTTGGAACGGTAGAACAAGTGCATTGCAGCCGGAGGAGATTACTTCGAAGGGAACTAGAGTTTTATGTGTGTACTATCAATAAAAGTGCCCATACGAAAAAGTCTGGAAACTTATTTAATGATCCTCGTATATTTATAAAAGAATAAACGATAATTGTGTAATATATATATATAACATATATATAACGTATGTATATAAACGGGAATTATTATCAAATAACTATCAAAGGTTGATATGCCTTTAAACCAAATAACTTATAACTAACCTCCCATTTGTTTATTTTCACAAGAAAACTAGTGGAAAATAGCCATGGCACGCAAAAATGATTACTAATAGGTTTACAAAAAAAAAAAAAAAAATGCAAAGAAACAAAGTAAGAACGATCGCAAAATCTTATTTAAATTACTATTTGAAGTATCTATATTGAACACAAGATAATTCCGTTGACCTGGTTTGGCCGTAAGGGGCGCTACTCATGTAGCGTGTCTTGAATAGCCAAACAGAGACAATCCCTTTCCAGATCTACAACTGGTTTGTATTCAGAGTTTTCTTTCTCCTAGACCGGTTGTCATACTGTGATTAAAGACTACCTTACTATTTAGCTGGAAGGAGAATAGTTCTATTCATACCTTTCCCGAGTTTATTAGCACTATATGAAATACAAATAACTTCAATCAGGATTTGAAGTCAGGTAGCTTAGTCCACTTCATACGTCGGTAAACGTTACGCCACGTGCGCTTCCACTCCACCCGTATACGTCGGGTAAAATATCCACACTTGGATCATAGACACAAGTGTTAGTGTTGGATATTGACTTGAAGACCCCTTTGACATCTGTCGATTCAGCGGCAGAAGTCGGACCCAAGTTGAATAAAAACAACAGGAAATGCATCTGGTACCTAAAGTAAACTGTAAGCAGGTGTTCTCGGTGGAAATACCACGTAAATTGCGAGGGTGGCATGCTAGAAGGAGGCGTGTCTACGTGCATTGTGTAGGTGGCATTGTGTAGGTGTGCAGGTGTGACCACGAGAATTTGTGTGGGTCAAACGCCGAAGAGAGGCGTGGCCACATTAGTTGCATTCGTGTCCGAGATGTTATATAACCAGGATGATGTTGATCCGAAGAAGTCCACCATACCCACCACCCACTGTACGTACAGCTCAAACGTATTCGACCCTCTTTTACTCGACCCCTCCGTTTATTTTGGGTAGTTAAAAAGAAGAAGCAGATTATATCTTATACATTAGTTTCGTTGTCTTTCTCTATTATAGATTACATTTTTGATAAAATCCAAAAGTTGTCGAAGAAAAATAGAGACGAACGAGGCGACCAATATGAAGAGGTTGTCACTTGATGAAAAAACAATAAACACACTGTTTCAATTCAGTTTTGGCTTTCATTAAGATGTTGATAATTCAGGCTAGTCATTTTGGCAAATTTCGAAATCGTCATTCATATAGAAAAAGATGGTTTCTTCATTTACCCAGGAGAATATAGAAACCCTTAAAAAGTGTCTTCTAAAAAGTTGAACTCAAAAAACCCATATCCACTCTGTCACACGCCAGGTATCCGACTCACAAAATTCAAAACGAAAACGTTCCCATCGTTTGTTTCCATCGAAACCCCACTTGTTTATCACACCTCCAGGCTGAGAGTGAGGTAGACGTCATTACGTAATACAAGACTAACCGACCAAACAAAAAAAAAAAAGGTCGTCATCTGAGGCGCCTTGTTTGGTATAATGGTTAACAAGTTAGATTAGCCAGAACATTTGGGAGTGAGTTCGATTCTCACCGGATCCTTATATTTGTCGCATTGTGCTAAGTAAAACCCATTTCATTTTTTAAACAATGTTTATTTTATAATATTTTTCTATTAAAAAATTATACGAATAATTGTCGGTTTTGTAATAAAACACTATTATAATAGGGGGTGTCCTCGTGGGGTAATGGTTAAAGCGATGGACGGCGGAATCGTAGTAAGCGAGTTCGTACTCCAGTCACGCTATTACGTTCACTTTCGGGCAAATACCCTTGGGAAAGGTATGAACCCCCTTACCCTCCCAGTTAAGGGTTAAATAGTACCACTACTGTTCTTCTAGGAGAATGGCTTTGGCATTAAATAACCTACAAAGGTTGATATGCCATTAAACAAAGAAACCAAACCAAACGCTATTATAATAAAAACGTTGTTACAATAAAAAATGAGTCTACATAAAAGAAAAGAGATTCAACAATTATATGATTATAAAGTTGATATTGTTCTGTCAATGGTTTCTATGTTTAATGGGATATCAACCTTCATTGGATATTCAATGCCAGAACTATCCTTGTAGAAGAACAGTAGTAGTATACATCAACCCATAGCTGGGTGGTGTGTGATGTGGAACTTCATACCTTTCCCAACAATAGAGTCTAAAAGGGAACGTAGTACTGCTGCTGGAGATCGAACTTGCTTACAACGATGTTTCAGTCCAGCACGTTAAGCTACTAAGCCACGGAGACCCTCTCCGATTTCGTGTCAAAAAATTCACTGATTTTTGTTGAGAAATATATTTTTTTAATTCATGCGAGTGACACTTGGGAGGAATTTATTCGGATTGTTGGTCCCAGCTGATCCCTAATGCATAACTGATATTTCGGAGATAAAGTAGAAAAGATTCAAAGAACGTGTTGACAAGGATGAGAAACAAGGATGGAGATTGTTTGAAATCATTAAATCATAAAATGATGACTATCATAGGTGATTGTTGTTTCTTGTTAGATACAGATCTCCGATGAGAATCCCTTGTTGAGACCTTCTCTTTCCCCATGCGGAATATTCTTTAAAACATTTCAATTTTCAAGTAGGCCAAAGAGGTATGCATAATAAATTTGGTTGTTCTATATCAAATCGTTTGGTTATCCATAGACATAGACAACAGATAATTAATAGACAGGTAGATACGAACACATCGAGATAACGAACAGTTTCATATATATATATATACATATATACGAGGTGCATACGATAAACTTCCAGACTTTCTTCGTATGAGCATTTAAAATTGTCGTAGACTCTTGAAAATTCAGTATGTTATTGCTATACATCTTATGAGATGACTGACTAATTTTTATGATTTCAGGTTCTAATGAACAGCTACAGCAGCAATTGGAATACACCCTACTAAAGCCTGATTGTCACAGCTGGTGAATTTCAAAAATGCAATCTGACACTTGAGAATAATGATATGCAATAAAATTCTGTTTTAAACTAGGAAAAAATGCCACAGAAACGTATGGAACGCTTCAGACTGCTTTTGGATCATCTTGCATGAATCGAGCATCAGTTTTTGAGTGGCGTAAGAGATTCAAGGAAGCCAGGGAGTTGTGAGGGGTGAAGAGAAGTGTGGGAGGAGTAAGGAAGTCAATACAGCAGAGTTGATTGGCCAAAGGGTTAGGGTTAGGCTTACTATGTTAAGGTTTTAAGGGAATTCAAGAAGAGATTCCGTCAGAAGAGGCCAACACTCTTCAAATCAGGTCAGTGGCATTTCTACCAGGACAATGCACCAGTCCACAACTCCATCCTTGTCACAGATTATTTGACCAAGATGGGAATCAACACAGTTCCTCACTCTCCCTATAGTCCAGACCTTGCTCCCTGTGACTTTTGGTTATTCCCTAAGCTCAGAGACTGTTGTTATGAGACAATTGAGGAGATGAAAGAGGCTGTGACGAAGGTCATTGACACTCTCACACAAGAGGACTTCCATGGAGCCTTCCAGAAGTTGTTGTAGCGGTACAACAAGTGCATTGCAGCCGGAGGAGATTACTTCGAAGGAGACTTGAGTTTCATGTGTGTAGTATCAATAAAAGTGCCGTACGTAAAAGTCTGGAAACTTATCGAATACACCTCGTATATATAATTTAAAGAAAAAAAGCACTTTTCTAAAATTTTCATGTTGGATCTGAAGAAGTCCTGTTAAATTTTTTTTTTTTAGATTTTGATTCATATCAATGCTCTTTATAGGATAGAAATAAATTTATCATCCTAATGTGACCGAATATTGTTTTTTTCTTGAAATAATATTTGCTCTGTGAAATTATTTACATTGAGCTCTTTACCAGGAATATTTAAATATTCGAATTTTGAATAATCTAATTGTCCTGACGGAATTGTTCCCTACTCCGGATTTACTGGATTGAAGAATACCTTATATATATATATATATATATATATATATATATACACACACACACACACACACACACACACACACACATATATATATATATATATAGGGTGTCTCAATATACATGGGATTCATGAGATTTCTAATAATTCTATTAATAATAACATTGTGTTCTTTTTTGTTTCAGATTTGAAAATAGTATACTATAACAACTATTAATCCTTGAACACAGTGCCTTGGACAAGAGAGGAAAAATATTCACTACTTATTTGGAGACAAAATCATTCAAAACAGTCTCAAAATATATGCAACCCATTATAATGATAATAATTTATTACAGATACAAGAAATTAAAAAAAAAATTGCATGTACAGAAAGCTAATATAATTTCAATTAAAAAAACATTTATTTGATATCTCTCGCTCAGAAGATGCATTTTTTACAGGACATGTTCAAAATGACCACCATTGTGCTTGTCTCAGTAATAAATAATTATCATATTAATTGGTTGCATCTATTTTGAGACACCCTTTATATATATATATACATATATATATATATATTGAGCGAGGGAGCGTGAGTGTGTGTGTGTGTGTGTGTGTGTGCGTGTGGGTGTGTGAGAGAGAGTGAGAGAGAGAGAGAGAGAGAGAGAGAGAGAGAGAGAGAGAGAGAGAATGAACAAATTCGTATAGATAAATTGATTGATAATGAACATTATATATATATATATATATATATATATATATATATATATATATAATAATGATTCACATAGATATATACTAGGGTAACTAGGGTATACTCTACGCATAAAATAACCCTGAACGGATAAACATGCCGTTAAAATCAAACTACTTTAGAAGGCACACTTTTTAGACTTGAAACCCTTCTACCAATTATCTGAAGAAAGGAAGTGGCGGTGTGTGGGCTGTTAAACCCAGAAGTTTGGATGCCAACTGATGCTACGATTAACCTGATAGATAAATATATTTATCCATTTTGCGAAATATAGTGAAAATTGTCTTGGAAACTAGTGCAGAGGTTAATGAAATTTGCAAACAGAAATTAATGTCTGGATTATCGGAGAAAGTATTTAGTATAGTTGTTTGTTTGTTGTTTGATAAATCATCAATTTATAACCCGCCCCCATTACTAAATCACAACCAGAAAATAAATCTAAGCTTGATTGATCACTTTCCCCAAAGATATTTGCAAAGTTCATCAATAATAATCTGCTTTGCCGTTTTGAGAGACGAGGAAAAAAAATATCCGGAAATAATTTCTTCAGATTAAATAACTTAATCCAGTTTCTGCCGAGGTTAAGTTATAGGCATCAACAAAACTTATTTTTCCGTATTATTTTGGTTTCTTCGTTTTAATGGCAATTCAACTTTCGTGGGTTATATAATGTCAAGCCCATCCTTGTAGAAGGGCAGTAGTGGTACTATTTAACTCTAGTATGACAAAGGAGTTGATACTTTTCCCAAAGGAATTAGTCCAAAAGGGAACGTAATAGCGCATCTGTGGTTTGAACTTGCTTACTACGTAAGTAAAGTTGGCGACCGTTCGAGGGTGACCCGAAGGCTCCCTTTTCGATAGCTACTACACCAAGGTGTGGGGGGCGCTACTCCTTCCCAGGATTGCTCTACTTTACCCTTGATCCGTACCTTATAATGCTGAGTGTTAAGCAAGGAGGCATCAAGTACCATTTTTTGAGTCTTTGGTATGACTCGACCTGGGATTGAACCCAGGTCTCCCGGGCCATTGGCGAACACTCTAACTGCTAGGCCCAGCATTTTCAGTATCACAATTATTGAACGTAGGATTATAATACATGGTGAGTAATAGGATTTACCCTGCCACCGTGGACTATAATGTGAGATTGATTTCTAACGGCATGTAAACCCCTGTAGGGTTATTTTATGCCTTTAAGTTAAAGAATCGTATTCATTCTTTGCGTGGTTGTTTCTTAAGAGGTTGGTTGGTTGTTTTGTTTTTCGGCATATCAACTTTTTGGGTCATTTAACGCCGAATTAAGTCAGTTTGATAAAAGTTTGCTCGTTTCAAGTTCTTCATATCTTCAAATATACATAAGCACAATTTTTGATGACACACAGTTAAATTTAAAAGTAGTTCTATCTTAAACAATTCAGTTTAGCATAAGTACGCAGTTTAAATATAAAAACAGTTCTTTTTCAATCAATTCAGTTTTGTATAAGCACACAGTTTAGTTCTGTTTGACCCATTGATAGGACCCTATCACGTGCTACCACTCCGGAAAAGAGTGGACCTGGGAGTGTTGAAGGGTTACTCCGCATTTCCCAAAGTTCCAGCATTACTGAAACCTCACCATCAGATTGTGTAGTGTCATTTCCAGGATACTCGTTGGGGGAGTCTTACCCCTCTGCAAAGATGCTGTCGGTGAATTCGACGGCTACTGTTGACTGGGCCAGTTTCTTATTTTGCACACGGTCCGATCGAATACGAATAATTTCTAAACTGATCGATCTGACCCATAGTTGAGATCCCAACAGGTACTACTTCAGATCAGAGTGGAACAGGGAGTAATGGTAATGAAGGAATGTTCCACACTCCCCAGATCTCCATAACTGGAGCCTCACTATCACACTCAGGACACTCCTTTTTTGTAGTAATTCCTTAATTTTTGCCTGTGGTAGTAATTGTGCGAGTTGGTATTTTGGGCTAGTTTTTATAACGTTGTTCGTATTTTGCCCATTTAAAAAAAAATGTAAACAGAAAGTGTAGGTAACGCAACGTTTATTGTCACAGAAAAAAGTTGTCAGTACAAATTTGAATATCGGCTAAGGTTGTTTGTGTTCATTTCGGTATCTAACCACCCCCATACGGTGTTGAGATGTGACACAAAGTCGGTTTGCTCTGCAGGAAGTAAGGAGAGTGCAAAAATTGCTCAGTTCCGTCGGCATTGTCTTTCAGGGAGTGCCTCAGGCGCTGGGAAATCAACCTAGCCTTTTTAAGTGATAAGGGAGGTGCTACAAGGTAAGAAGGCTCCCTGGAACACAAGCCATTAATTTTCAGTGACCACCCTGCACAGATGCAAGTTGTGTGATCTCTCGTGAAAATATCCCAATGCTATAATATCCCTGATAAAAGCATGAACTCATTTCTTCTCCTTCAAGTTATAGATAAAATAGTCGGGCAGACCACGATCACTAGTCTGTAGAGGGAGGTGATCAGTCTGTGAGAAAGATAACGCTGAATTTAAAATCAAAGGTTGGTTGGGTTTTATGGCATATCAACCATATACGTATTAAATATATTTGATTTGTAAACACATTTTGTATATAACATTTTTAAGCTAGCCTGAGCTCATTTTTTTTGCACGCAGTTAAATGGTTTCAAGTATTGCGATGTAACGGAAAAAGTCAAAATCAGTCTTTTGTTGCCACAAATTTGAATGTGGTTTGTATGTAATTTTATTTTCAAATTAGTAACGCAGTTTCTTCCAAGCAGCGGTCGTGTCGATACTGCTATATGGATGCACTACATGGACGCTAACTAAACGAATGGAGAAAAAGCTTGACAGCAACTATACAAGAATGCTGCGCGCAATATTGAACAAGTCCTGGATGCAGCACCTCACAAAGCAGCAGCTGTAAGGCCACCTACCACTCATCACGAAAACTATCAAAATTAGACGAACCAGACATGCGGGACACTGCTGGAGAAGTAGGTGCGAGCTCATAAGGGATGTATTCCTGTGGACCCCTTCACATGGACGAGCAAAGGCAGGACGACCAGCTATAACCTACATACAACTGCTTTGTGCCGATACGGGATGTAACCCTGAAGACCTGCCGGAAGCAATGGACGATACGGAGGGGTGGTGAGAGAGGGTCAGGGATATCTGTGCTGATTGCGTGACGTGATGATGATGAATGATTTTTTGCACACAAGTATTGCTATTGTTTCTACTCAGTCAAATAGTTTCAATTACTGCTATCAAACAATATTGATCATTTGTTTGCACTCAATGAAATGGTTGCAAGTATAGCTACTTAACACTATTTATTCGTTTACATACAGTTAAAGGGTTCCAAGTATTGCTATGTATCACTAACAACTAAGTAAACCATCAGTCTATTGTTTACAGACAGTTAAATGGTCAAACATTTTTATTTCTAACAATTCCCTTTAACATAAATCATGTGTTTGCTCACAGTTTAAACTTCAAATAAATATATTTGACCCATGGGTGAGACTCTTTCAAGTGCTACCAATCCAGGTCAGAGTGGATCTGGGAGGAATGGCAATGAAGAGGTACTCCATATTCCCCAAAGCTTCAGGACTGGAGCCTCACCATCAGGTAGTTTTGGGGTGGGTAAATAGTACCATCAGGTAGTTTTGTACTATATCCAGGACATTTGTTGCTATTTACCAACCCCTCCGCTCGGGCAGGATATGACACAAGGTCAATTTTTAAGCCGAGTTTAACAGGTTTGAATTCAGAGTTTTCCTTCTCCTAGACTAGTTGCCTCACCAAGGCTGAAGAACCTAGTCTGTCCTACTATTTACCCATAGCTGGAGGGAGAATAATTGGATTCATACCTTTCCCAAGAGTATTAGTGCTATGTGAAATGCAATCAGTCTCGTCCAGGATTTGAACTCGTGTCGCCGTGTTCATTTCCTACGACGATAACGACTACACCACGGGCACCCCTATTTGTTGGAGGGAGTGGTCTTATCCCTCGGTAGAGATGCAGTCGGTGTATTCTGTCGCCTTAGTCAACTGGGCAGCCAGAATTTGGAGTGTTTTGTGCAGTAAGTTGTCAGCAACCCCTTTGGCAGCACTGGTCCCAAGCCGAATCGGATAACACGTTGAGAATAGACTTGTATGAACAACTGCCAGTCTTTATACAATCTTGCCCAGGCCTGCACCGGACAATAACGAAAGTCCATAGTCTCTTGAGATTACCGAATACCACCAGTCTGGATATCTCTTTTATAATGAATGAATAGGGAAACTCCCAGTGACGTAGTGGCTAATGTACTGGACTACGACATCGTAGTCAGCGAGATCGAACTCCAGTCGCATTATTATGTTCACTTTCGGACTAACACACTTGGAAAAGGTAGGGATACTTTTATCCCTCCTGTTATGCGTTAAATAGTAACACTACTATTCTTCTACGAGGATGGCTTCGGCATTAAATAACCTACGAAGGTTGATATGCCATTAAACAAAGAAACCAAGTCAAAGAATGAATAATTTATACAACAAAGTAGATGTTATCTTTTAGATAAGGGGTGTAAGCGTTATGTTGGTATTTATTGCTTTTCACTATTATGAATTTTGTTTCTCTTGCGTGATGCAGCTTATTTCGTCCGGATTCGGGTAATTGAAGTTGAATTGAATAATCTAAAAAATGTTGTTTTTTTATGAGATCAAATTTTATAAAATTTACATTTTCGCAAAGACGAACAAAAATGATTTGAAAGTTTATATCTTGTTTTATTATTGTATCATTTCTCTTGATTTTCCTTTTGAATTTTTAAATGTTTTTATTACATTTTTTTAGGTAGGTTAAATAAATAAATAAATAATGATAATAATAATAATAATGATAATAATAATTCAAATTTGACCATACTAACAAATGGTACATGCACAACCCAGCACCTGTCCTAGAAAATGACACACATAAACTCCTAATAGACTTTAACATACAAACGGATCACTTAATCCAAGCCAGAAGACCATACCTTATAACAACAACAACAACAACAACAACAACAACAAAAAAGAGAATTTGCAAAATTGTCGACTTTGCTGTCCCGGCGGACCACAGAATAAGGAATGTGAAAAGAAAGATAAGTACCTCGACCTTGCTATAGAATTGAAAAAGCAGTGGAACATGAAAGTGACGATTGTGCCAATTGTGATTGGTGCTTTTGGCACAATAACTAAAGGATTATTAAAAGGCCTGGAGGACTTGGAAGTTGGCGGACGGGTAGAGACTATCCAAATGACAGCATTGCTGAGAACGGCCAGAATCCTGAGACCAGTCCTGGAGACTTGAGGAGACTTGCTGTCATTCAAATTCCAGTGAAAAACCATCAGCTAACACTGATGTGAAAAACTCTAATGGAGTAAATAATAATAATAAAATCGCCTATCAACGTTCAGCTATTATGATTCGACTTTTGAACATTTGTTAGGTAAGGCTAGGTTATTTGGTTCAGTGGTGCATCAACCCTTGATGGTTATTTAATGCCAGTGCCTGTTTATATATATATATATATATATAAAGTAAAGTAAAGTTGACGACCATAGTCGAGGGTAACCCGAAGGCTCCCTTTTCGATAGCTACTACACCAATGTGTATGGGAGGGCGCTACTCCTTCCCTGGATTGCTCTACTTTACCCTTGATCCGTACCTTATAATACTGAGTGTTAAGCAAGGAGGCATCAAGTACCATTTTTTGAGTCTTTGGTATGACTCGACCTGGGATTGAACCCAGGTCTCCCGGGCCATTGGCGAACACTCTAACCCCTAGGCCAATGTCCGGACATATATATATATATATATATATATATATATATATATATATATAGATATATCTGAATAATATCAAGTAAAACTCAACAGATTTTTAAAATATATTATGAATATTGATGTATCATTTTTAAACTTTCTAAATTAAGATGTATTCCTCGGAATAACGGTAACAACTCCAATGAAAATTGTCCGCCATCTAAACAGATTGTTGAAATAAATTTATAATGGATTACATCTGTTAAGTTTTACTTGATATTAATGATATATTTGCTCTGTATATGAGTTTAAAAAAAATATATTTTAATATATCAATAGACAACATACATTGAGCACTCTATTAGTATATATTGATATGATTTCTCTATGGATTCTTCTGTATAAGTCTATTTTTAGACTTAATTTATATATATATATATATATATGTAAATGGTTATTTAATGCGAATTCCTGTTATATATATATATATATATATAGTCTACCCACTAGACCTAGACTATATAATTTTTAGATGATTAGTGTGTAGGCTCATTGGTCTAGTGGGTAGACTATATATATATATATATATATATATATAACAGGAATTCGCATTAAATAACCATTTACCCATATATATATATATATATATATCATCTAAAAATTATATATATATATATATATATATAATTTTTAGATGATTAGTGTGTACGCTCATTGGTCTAGTGGGTAGAGTGTTCGTCAATGGTCCGGGAGACCTGTGTTCAATCCCAGGTAGCGTCATACCATAGACTTTAAAAATGGCACTTGATACCTTCTTGCTTAACACTCAGCAATATAAGGTACGTATCGAGGGTAAAGTGGAGCAATCCAGGGAAAGAAGTAGCGCCCTCCCATACACCTCGATGTAGTAGCTATTGAAAAGGGACCCTTCTGGTCGCCCTCGTCTACGGTCGCCAACTCTACTTTAGTGTGTTGGTAAAATCTTTTTAAACGAGCCAAAGCTCATTTGTTTGCACACGGTTAAATGGTTTCAAATATTGCAGTCTGGAGCTCTGAGGAATGTTAAATACTTTTTCATTGCCATTACTCCCGGGTCCACTTTAATCCAGAGTTGTAGTACCTGTAAAGATCCCATCAATAGATAAAAAATATTTAATGATTTTCAATTTTAGAAAGCAGTTAACTGTGTGCAAACAAATGATATGCAAAATAGAATTATTAGTATTACATAGCAATGCTTGAAACCAACGGTGGGCAAAAGAATGAATAAGTTTGAAGATAATTTTTACTGTTAAATAGCCATTCTAGAAACAATTTAATTGTGTCCAAATAAGTGTATTATTGTTTGATCGCAATAGTTGAAACTGTAGCAGAAAGAACTTCGTATTTTTTTTGACTCGTTAATTAATTTGACCGTTAGGGTCGACGCATATTTTCACCCAATCAGGATGACTTATCCTATTCAGCCCGGACCATTTTTCCGAGCAGCACCAAATTGGGGAAAGCTCGACAAACACTTTCTCTTTCTCAGAACTCTTCAAAAAGGAGAGACGTCTTACTATCCGCTCTTCAATAGCAGCAGCATCGACACAATGAGGAAAGCCATTGTTAGATAGCAATAGTTGAAATCATTTAACTGTGTTCAAATAAGTGTATTATTGTTAGATAGTAATAGTTGAAACCATTTAACTGTGTTCAAATAAGTATATTATAGTTAGATGGCAACATTTATATCCAGTCATAGTTAACAGAATTGGAACAGTCTACCTCCGGAGATTAAATAGAGGGTTCAGTTCGAGGTTCTGTGTAGACTCCCGAATTCGACATTAAACACCTGAAGAAGGCCGAAGGAGATATCAGTCGAAACATTGTGAGAATAAAAATAAAGATGAGGTCAATAGTCCGAATATTCTAAGAGAAAAATAGAAATAGTTGAAACCATATATCATAGAAATTCTTTGTATAAAGAATAGTTACTTGAAGCTATAACCGTTTGCAAATGCTGAGTCCCGTTAAAACATCGAATTGCTTTTGGCGGTAGTTTTCCTTGGCGTAATGGCTAAAAGGCTGCACTGCTACCTCGAATTAATCAAGTTCGAACCCAAGTCGCACTATTACATTCACTTTTGAAATAATACCCTTGGGAAAAATATTAACCTCCCTTTACCCCCCCCCCAGCCATTAGTCAAATCATGTCACTGCTGTTCTTCTCCAAGGATGGCTTTGGTTAAATAAAGAAAGTTGATATGCCATTAAAGAAAGAAAGTGAAGCTCAGAATTGTTTCGGAAGTACATAACCTAAGAGGGGTTGACATACAGTAAAACCAACAAATTTTGTCATTTTTAAATGAAAAATAAAAATCGTAGTATCTTTAATGAAGTCATTTTGGCGAAAAATGTCATTACACGAATTGTTAATTTCAACAACACATATAATAACCATTTAAATAATAAATGATAGAAAATTTAAAAGATCTCAAGCAATCGATACTAAGCATCTGTCAGGTTCTATGATGTTTTACATCAATAAATTCCATTATCATCGTAAAACATTTTCGGAGTATCTAATGAAGCCGTATAGGTGAAACATGTTATTCAAAAGAATTGTTAATTTCAACAACTCAGGTTTCTTTTTTTTTTCAGTCTTATTTCTTAACCATGTATTAGAAAAATATTATATTAATTTTATCATCAAACATTTGTTCAATCTATCCAAGTTAGTAGTGTCTGCATTAGATCTGAACTTAGTCTTCTATCTTTCAAAATTTGCTGAATTCAAATTATATTAAGCGGCTAAAAATCTTCTCAACAGACTGGATTTCATTTTATATAAACCAACCATATATTTATCTGTCCCACTTTTTATTTCAACTCTAAACACGGAACTAGATTTTTGTGAGGACATATAAGTTAATAAACGTCATTAAAAGATGAACATTTATAGTCCTTTGGTGGTTATTGTTAGAACTACAAATATAGACAACTCCCAGTTGCCTCGGTCTGTAGAATATACCGACTGCTCCTCTGCAAAAGGGTGAGACCCCGCCCCAACTTGGTGACCTGTTGACTGTGGGTGGTGACCCGTAATGCTTGAGGACGTGAACCTAGTGACAACCGAGGAATCAAGTGACTTGCAGCACTCCACTTTGGTCCTTATTGGGCTCGAGAAATCCGATCCTATCAATTGGCTTGTCATGTTGTGTCCTAGCACCTATATGATTGTTCCGATTGTATACTTCCATTGCTCTTGTGGCAGACAAATACCCAACCCTATTTTATCTTAAAGGTGGTAGAAGTTGGTAGTTGAGGGTCAATTGCACAGAGATATCAATATTTGAAAGGTAGAAGTTGGTAGTTGAGGGTCAATTGCACAGAGATACCAATATTTGAAAGGTAGAAGTTGGTAGTTGAGGGTCAATTGCACTGAGATATCAATATTTGAAAGGTAGAAGTTGGTAGTTGAGGGTCAATTGCACAGAGATATCAATATTTGAAAGGTAGAAGTTGGTAGTTGAGGGTCAATTGCACAGAGATACCAATATTTGAAAGGTAGAAGTTGGTAGTTGAGGGTCAATTGCACAGAGATACCAATATTTGAAAGGTAGAAGTTGGTAGTTGAGGGTCAATTGCACAGAGATACCAATATTTGAAAGGTAGAAGTTGGTAGTTGAGGGTCAATTGCACAGAGATACCAATATTTGAAAGGTAGAAGTTGGTAGTTGAGGGTCAATTGCACAGAGATACCAATATTTGAAAGGTAGAAGTTGGTAGTTGAGGGTCAATTGCACAGAGATATCAATATTTGAAAGGTAGAAGTTGGTAGTTGAGGGTCAATTGCACAGAGATATCAATATTTGAAAGGTAGAAGTTGGTAGTTGAGGGTCAATTGCACAGAGATACCAATATTTGAAACCATCGCAACTGTGTACAAATAAATGATTTATATTGCTTTTTGTTATTTAATAGCATATCAACATTCTTGGGTTATTTAATGCCAAATAAAGCTTTCTATTAATAGAAGGACAGTAGTGGTACTACTTAATCCCTAGCTAGAAGGATAAGGGGTTCATACTATTCCTAAGAGTATTGGTCCGAAAGTGAGTGCAATTGCGCGACTGGAGTTCAAACGCACTTAGTACGATTTCGCAGTCCAGTGCTTTAACCACTACACCAAGAGGACACCCCATAATTAATATTGAATAGAATCATTAGTGTGAGATAACAATACTCGAAACCATCTCAACTGTGTACAAACAAATGATTAATATTACATAGAATTATGAGAACTAAATAGCAATACTTGAAATCATCTAAGCAGGTAAACTTGGTGACTGTAGTCGAGGGTGACCTAAAGGCTCCCTTTTCAATAGCTACTACACCGAGTTGTAAAGGAGGGCGCTACTCCATTGCTCCACTTTGCCCTTGATCTGCACCTTATAATGGAGAGTGTTAAAAAAGGCGTCATCAAGAACCATTTTTTGAGTCTTTGGTATGACTCGACCTGGGACAGAACCCCGGTCTCCCGGGCCATTGGCGAACACTCTACTCATCTGGCCAATGGCCCGGTTAAACTGTGTGTAAACAAAGGATTAATATTAGATAGAATCATTAGTATAAAATTTCAATAATTGAAACCGTGTCCTGGATATGGTACTAAACAGCATCTGATGGAAAAATTACAATCTTAAAGTTTGGGGAATGTGGAGTACCCTTTCATTACCATTACTCTTAGGTCTCCTCTGATCCAGAGTAGTAATACTTGTTGGGGTCCCATTTATGGGTCAAATATAACTGTTTAATCAGTTACTAAAGATTATTATCATTGTTTATTTGAAACCATACAGCCATGTACAAATTGTTTGTATCAGGAGGGAATACTTGAGAAATAGAATTACTAATGTTAATTAGCAATACATGAAAACATTTTACTGAGTGTAAACGAATGATTAATATAAAAAAGGATTGAGAGGTCTCATTGGCCTAATGGGTAGAGTGTTCGTCAATGGTTCGGGTGTTGAATAGTCATGTGCCGTATCATAACGACTCAATAATAGTAAAGACGGACGCACGCAGAAAGATAGACGCATGAAGGATAACGCAGGAATGAAGGACGCAGGAAGACTTCTTTACAAATATTTTACCTCTCACTTTATTGCAAGGTTTGAAAAAGGTTACTCAAAGTTTGCATGTGAGAGGGTGCTGGAGACTGAACATAAACTTCATATTTTGACCCCACTGTTATGACCGTCACGTCGTGTCTTTCTTGTTCTCCTGATGTTGGAGTCTACTCCATCGGGGCTTTCCGAGGGCCCCCTCGGTCTGGTGTGGCCTTCCCTACCACATCTCATCTCTAACCCTCTGGGAGTCTGCTGGCAACTGCTTTGGCACCCCAAACTCAACTGAGTTAAATAATAACTCAACGCCCACACGATCGCCCACTGGATCTTTGAAATCGAATGTTTAATCGCCATCAAGCGGAAATTACTGTCATGCAGTTCAGAGGTTACTCTCTTCCGGTGCATCACTGTAGTGGCACAATGGGACCTTCACCTTGTCCCATATCATAAGCCTTAATCCGCCCACGCGATCTCTTTCGATTACTGGCCACTGGAATGTGTCACTTCCTTCCGGTGTATCACCTTGGAATAGCATTTTTGGGCTGGGTCGAAGGTCAAAATATAACACGGGAGACCTGGATTCAATCCCAAGTCGCGTCATACCAAAGTATTTAAAATGGTACTTGATACCTCCTTGCTTAACACTCAGCAATATGATACGTATCAAGGGTAAAGTGGAGCAGTCCAGGGAAAGGAGTAGCACCCTCCCCTACACCTCGGTGTAGTAGCTATTAAAAGGGAGCCTTCTGGTCGCCCTCGACTATGTTCGCCAACTTTACTTTTTACTAGTGTTGGATAGCAATAGTTGAAGAAAATAAATGAATTATTGATATTAGATAACAATACTTGAAACCACTCAACAGTGTGCAAATGGAATTATTAGTGTTAAACAGCAATACTTGAAACAATCTGAGTGCAAACAAATGACTAATATTAAATAAAATAATTAGCATTAGATTGTAGTATTATAACCATTTAACTGTATGCAAACAAATGATTAATATTAGAATTATTATTAGATGGCAATACTTGAAACCATTTTGAATTATTTGTGTTAGCAATACTTAAAACCATTTACCTGTATGCAAATGACAGATTAATATAAAACCGAATTATTAGCGATAGCAGTACTTATAAATATGTAAAATATATGTAAACAATTGGGCTAAGTCTTGTTTAATATAATGTTACTTTCAAACTATTCAAATTATATATATATATATATATATATATATATATACATTTATGTATATATATGTGTGTGTGTGTGTGTGTGTGAATAGGATTTGGCATTAAATAACTCCCAAGGGGTGGTATGCTGTCAAACACAATCAAACTAAATGTAGACTCAGCAATATGCTCAGTCTTGAGTTTTCTGGTCACTGGAAAAAAAGAAAAAAAAAAAAAAAAAAGAAGGAAAAAAAAGAAGAAAAAAAAAAGAAAAAAAGAAAAAAAAAATTCTTTCGATTTGTAAGTCAAGAAAGGACAATATCACGTGACTTGAAATTGTTTCTGTCATTGGTCTTTTGGTTCATTTGCTTTTCTTTTCTTTTTTAAAATTTTTTTGTCAATCTGGAATTCCTTTTTTTTTTTTTTGTTGTTGTCTGGTAACATGTCATGCAAACTCAAATAATTGGTACAGAAATCAAAACTGAAAGTCAGCCTGTAGCTGACTGTCTATCACGATTTAATCCAACATAACACTCACAGAATGTGACACTTTAATGCGACGATTGAGACAGGAATCTTTTTTTAATCATTTCTACGCTAGAATTACCATTATAATTAAAGTTGCTAATGACACTCCTCCCTGAAACAACAAACAAACAAACAAAAAGAAACATTGAAGAGTGATATATCTAAAAAAAAAAAAAATTCTTTTGAATATTGGGGTTTGATGGGCAGGAAAGCAAAAATCAGCATAAAAAATAAAAAAAAAAAAAAAAAAAAGATTTTGCAATATTTTCGTTCGTGCTCGTTTGCAGCCCGTATACCACGTGACCAAAACGGTTCAGACCGTAAAAAGTACCAGCAGTGGTTGATAGTATCGTGCTAGTTGGTACGCTGACATGTTATGCACTGATTCAGTCTGTGAGTGAATTTGAAAGTGCAATGCAGTCTAATCGGACACTTATTGCTTTACGAGTTTGAATTGGACCATAACGGCGCGGATGCAACCAAAAAAAAAAAAAAAAAAAAAAAAAACGTGTGAAAGGTGAAGGTGCAATTAATCATAATACAGTAACTAGATGGTTGAAGAAACTTCGCTCTAGTTACAAGAACCTCGACGATCAGGCAAGGTCAGGTAAGCTTAAAGACCGTTACAAAGCCATAAAGGCAAATCTGACGAGTAACATTTGGAGAGTATCAGGCGAGCTTAGCATCTCACAGTCCAGTATGATTTGTTACCTTCACGACCCCGGCAATATGGCGAGGAGTACTCGTAAAGTATCAGGCAAGCTTAGCATCTCAAAGTCCAGTGTTATTTGTTCCCTTCATGACCTCGGCAAATCTGGCGAGGAACACTCGGAGAGTATCAGGCAAGCTTAGCATCTCACAGTTTAGTGTGATTTGTCACCTTCACGTCCCCGCCAATATGAGTACTCGGAGAGTATCAGGCGAGCTTAGCATCTCACAGTCCAGTGTCATTTGTCACCTTCATGACCTCGGCAAATCTGGTGAGGAACACTCGGAGAGTATGAGGCAAGCTTAGTATCTCACAGTTTAGTGTGATTTGTCACCTTCACGTCCCCGGCAATATGAGTACTCGAAGAGTATCAGGCGAGCTTAGCATCTCACAGTCCAGTGTCATTTGTCACCTTCATGACCTCGGCAAATCTGTTGAGGAACACTCGTAGAGTATGAGGCAAGCTTAGTATCTCACAGTTTAGTGTGATTTGTCACTTTCACGTCCCCGGCAATATGAGTACTCGAAGAGTATCAGGCGAGCTTAGCATCTCACCTGTCAGAATAGTTTATTAAAAATAACGTTGCTCCAAGAAGATGAAAGCCAGTTTAAAATTATGTAGAGAAGAATAACCTCGATATCAATCTTCTTTCCGGATTCATTTCTTCATTAAAAACATGTAACAGATTGTTATCCAATAAACGATGCTTGTGTGAAATTTAAAAGCGGTTTTTAAAGTTTATTTTAGTTTTATTTAGATTTTAATACTTGAACTTTTCATCAAGAAAATGATTGATGAATTAACTGATTTAACAGCATGTCAACTCGTCTCGTTTTTTTTTTTGTTTAAAAGTTAAGAAATCAAGTTCATCGTACATTTATTCTTACATATTTTTTGTAGTTTCGTAAAACATTTTTTGCACAGTTATATGATATCGAGTATTCCTATTTAATACAAAAAAAAAAAATTACACACAGTTGTAAGGTTTTAAGTATTCCTGTCTAATACTACTAATAATCTGTTTTCATGTAATTCTTTCTATCTAATAAACATTCGTTTGCACAAAGTTATAGGGTTTCAAATAACTAATAAACCTTGGTAAACAATCATTGCTTTATGTTACTATTCTTAATACAAATAATTCACCGTTATATGATATAAAGTATTCCCATCAAATACAAACAGTTTGCATATAGTTGTATGGTTTCAAGTATTCCTATCTGATACTGATAATTTATACACGATAATATGGTTTCAATTAATTATTTCTATTCGATAATTGTCATTTGTTTACGCACAGGTTTCAAGGAACTGATAATAATCCTTAGTAAACAAGTTGCTTCAATTAACTATTCTTAATACAAATAATATATACCTATATGGCATCAAGTATTTTTATCAAATGGGAATTATTCTTAAAGAAATCTATTTGAACCACAGATAGAACCCTAAAACGTACTACCACATCAAGTTAGAGTAGACTAATGGTAAGGTAATGAAGGGATGCCCCAAACTTTCCAGGTGTCTGAAAACCATGTGGAACATGAAATAGACGGTGATACCGATGGTAGTCAGTGCCTTTGGAAGGTTCCCAATGTTCCTATTTAATAATCATTAATAATCATTCCCAAGGTTCCATTTAATAATCATCATTTGTGTGCGCAATTATAAGATTTCAAGTGCTTGTGCTTTTGTTATCTAATGGCATATCAACCTCCTCGGGTTATTCAATGCCAAATCTATCTTCTTAGAAGGACAGTAGTTGTACTATCTAACCCATAAATGGAAGGATAAGGGGGTACATACCTTTACCAAGGGTATTTATTCGAAAGTGAACGTAATAGCGTGACTGGAGTTCGAACTCGCGTACAACGAATCTGTATCGATTCTGCAGTTCAGTGCTTTAACCATTATACCACGGGGACACCCCCTGGTTTCACGTATTCCTTTCAATAAAAATAATAATTGACCAGCCAGAGAACTAAAAAAGCTATGGAACAGGAAAATGACGTCGATACCAATTATAACTGGTGCACTAGGAACGTTCCCCAAAGACTTGGTAAAGGGATTGGAAGAGCTGGAAATTGGAGGACATTCCGAGACCATCCAATCTATAGCATTACTAAAGAATACTTGAAAGAGTCCTGAAGAAATGAGGAGACTTCTTGTCATTCAGATTCCAGCGAAAGACCATCAGCTAACGATGGTGTGAAAAACTCGCAAGGATAATAATTCTTAGCAAACTATTGTACCTTCAAGTAACTATTAATACACATTTATTTCTTACAGTTAAGTGGTGTATTCAATAAGTTTCCAGACTTTTTTGTACAGCCATCTAAAATTGTCGTAGATTCTTGAAAATTCACTATGTTATTGCTATACATCTTATGAGATGACTGACCAATTTTTATGATTTCAGGTTCAAATCAACAGCTACAGAAGCAATTGGAATACACGCTACTAAAGCCGGATTGTCACAGCTGGTAAATTTCAAAAAGACAATCTGACACTTGAGAAGAACGATATGCAATAAAATTCTGTTTTAAACTTGGAAAAAATGCCACAGAAACGTATGGAACGCTTCAGACTGCTTTTCGACCGTCTTGCATGAATCGAGCACCAGTTTTTGAGTGGCATAAAAGATTCAAGGAAGGCAGGGAGTCCGTGAGGGATGAAGAGAGGTGTGGGAGGAGGAAGGAGTAAGGAAGTCAATACACCATAGTTGATTGGCCAAAGGTTTAGGGTTAGGTTTACTATGTTGAGGTTTTAAGGGAGTTCAGGAAGATATTCTGTCGGAAGAGGCCAGCACTCATCAAATTGGGTCAGTGGCATTTCCACCAGGACAATACACCAGTCCACAACTCCATCCTTTTCACAGACTATTTGACCAAGATGGGAATCAACACAGTTCGTCACCCTCCCTATAGTCCAGTCCTTGCTCTCTGTGACTTTTGGTTATTCCCTAAGCTCAGAGGCTGTCGTTGTGAGACAATTGAGGAGATGAAAGAGGTTGTGACGAAGGTCATTGACACACTCACACAAGAGGACTTCCATGGGGCGTTCCAGAAGTTGTTGGAACGGTAGAACAAGTGCATTGCAGCTGGAGGAGATTACTTCGAAGGGGACTCGAGTTTCATGTGTGTACTATCAATAAAAGTGCCCATACGAAAGAAGTCTGGAAACTTATCGTATGCCCCTCGTAAATATTTTCAAGTATTCTTATCTAACATAAATAATTCTGCTTAATAATTATTATTTGTCTTTCCCTAGGCATATGGTTTAACGTATTCCTATTTGGTTAATAAATTGTGAAATAGATATACGGGACCCTAACAAATACTGCCACATCAGGTCAGAGTGGATCTGGGAGTAATGACAACGGAGGAGTAATCCACTTCTCTAGATCTTAAGAACTGAAGGTCTCACCATCAGATGCAGTTTAGTCTCAGATTCAGGGCACCCCTTTTTTCTGGGGGAAGTTTTACCCAATTACTAGAAATACACCCAGCGTATTCTAAGCCTCGCCGATTGGGTGGGTTGCATCAGTGTGTAACAAGAAAAAAAAAATGCACATTTTCGTTGTATCGATTAATTAATTGATTTAACGACATATCAGATGGTTGGTTGGTTGGATTTTATGGCATTTGTAGGTTATTTAACGCCAAATCTATTTTTATACAAAAATCAGTTCTATTTCAAACAATTCATTTTAGATTGAGCACACAATTTGTCAAAAAACATTTCTATTTCAAGCTATTCAATTTATTCAAACTGAGCTAATTCAGTTTAGTATAAACACAGAAGTTCTATATTAAACAATTCAGTTTAGTGTAAATAGTACAGTTTCAATATCAAAATCAGTTCCATTTCAAACAATTCAGTTTACCATAAGCACACAGTTTAAATTTAAGAACACAGTTCCATTTTCTAAAAACATTTCAAGCTATTCAGTTTAGTCAAACAGTTCTATCTAGCATAGGTATACAGTTGCAATGGCAATGAAGGGGTACTCCGCATTTTCCAAAGCTCCAGCATTATTGGAACCTCACCATGAGATTGTTTAGTGTCATATCTAGGACACTCGTTGTGGGGGTAGGTGTCTCACCCCTCTACAGAGAAGCAGTTGGAATATTCTACAGCCCCAGTCGACTGTGCAAGGCATATCAGAGTGGACCTGGTAGTAATGACAATGAAAAGAAACTCGGCCCTCATAGGTGTCTTTGCTACAAACATTGAAGAGTGATGTTCATATTTTCGTAGTATCGATTGATTGGTTAATTTTAACGGCGCGTCAAGCGGTCTTGGAATTAGACCAGACTTAATAATAATCAAGAAAAAAAGAGAGAACTTGCAAAATAGTTGACTTTGCTGTCCTGGCTGACCACAGAATAAAACTGAAAGAATGTGAAAAGAGGGATAAGTACCTTGACCTTGCTAGGGAATTGAAAAAACTGTGGAACATGCAGGTAACAATTATACCAATTGTAATTGGTGCGTTTGGAACAGTAACTAAAGGATTACTAAAGGGACTGGCAGACTTGGAAGTTGGCGGACAAGTGGAGACCATCCAAACGACAGCATTATTGAGAACGGCCAGAATACTAAGAAGAGTCCCAGAGACTTGAGGAGACTTGCTGTCACGCAAACTCCAGTGAAAAACCATCGGCTAACGCTGATGTGAAAAGCTCTAATGAGTGAATAATAATAATAATAATAATAATAATAATAATAATAATAATAATAATAATAATAAATGACATTCGGTTGTTTTTTCTGTCATATTTCTTATGACACACAATGGTTTGGTTTAGTTTGTTGTTGTTTTTTTTTGGCATATCAGCCTTTGTAGGTTATTTAACGCCAAATCCATTTTTATGTAAATAATCTGTTCTATTTAAAACAATTCAGTTTAATTGTCAAAAACATTTCCATTTTAAACTATTCAAGCAGTTATATGTAACAATTCAGTTAAGTGTAAATACAATTTTAATGTCGAAAAACAGTTCCATTTCAAATAATTCAGTTAAGCATAAGCACGCAGTTTAAATGTAAGTACGGTTCAATTGTAAAAAAACATTTCTATTTCAAGCTATTCAGTTTACTCAAACAATTCAGTTGAGCATAAGTATGCTGTTAGTTCTATTTGACCCATAGATAGGGCCCTATCAGATGCTACCACTCCGGGCTAGAGTGGACCTGGGAGCGATGGCAATGAAGGGATACTCCTCATTCCTCAAAGCTCCAGCACTGCTGGAACCTCACCATCAGATTGTTTAGTGTCATATCCAGGACAGAGGTACAGTCAGTGTATTCTACAGCCCCAGCTGACTGGGCAATGACACACCATGGTCAAACTGAAATCGGAATAAAAAAAAAAAACAACACTAAAAACAATCAACAAAGAAAAAGAAAATATAAAAAGAAAATTTGCTTGTGCGAAATTTAATGTCCGTTTTTTTTTTTTCAGTTTCTTATTTTCATTTCGAGTTTAATCCCAGGACTTTTCATCAAGAGAGTTTCGATAGAACATTTACTCAAAGTCTATAGATAAGTTAATATAACTTGGGTCTATTGTGAGCTTTTTTCGTTCTTTGGAATCTTGATTTCAATCACTATGCTATAAAACTTGCCGTACAATTCTATTACTTTGTGATTACCTCCAGTGCATCTAGGAGCAACAATGATTGTTGTATATATTGATAAGAGAGAAATACTAAATTCGATCTCAGAGAGTAAAACTAATTTCGACCTATTACCCTTTTATTTCATGGAGGGTAATGAGATATCTTGCGAAGAATTTCTTTGTCTCAGAACTTTTTACTCTAGCAGTGACTTGCTCAGTCAGTTGGGGATGTAGAATACACCGACTACTTCTCTGCAGAGGGGTAATACCCTCCCCCCATGAGTGTCCTAGATATGACACTAAACAATCTCATGGTGAGGTTCCGGTAAAGCTGGAGCTTTGGAGAATATGGCGTATCCCTTCAGTGCCATCACTCCCAGGTTCACTCTGATCCAGAGTGGTAGCACCTGATAGGGTCCTATCTATGGGTCAAATAGAACTAAACTGTACTTATGCTAAACTGAATTGTTTGAAATGGTACTGTTTTTTGACATTGAAACTGTGTACTTATGCTAAATTGAATTGTTAGAAATAGAACTGTTTTGATATTTAACTGTGCGTAAACCAAAAAAAAAAAAAAAGCAAAAAAAACAAAAACAAAAAAAAACAACCAAAACAAAACAGTCTATACTTTCACTAAACTGAATTGTTTGAAATAGAACTATTTATATGTATAAAAATGGATTTGGTATTAATAACCTACTATAGTTGATATGCCATAAAACCAAACTAAACCAAACTTAACCATCTAGCATTGACATAGGTTAGTGATCCAAAACACTTCGTAGAGGGTAATGAAAGCAGGAAAAGCAAAGATTATCTTAAACTAGCCGACGAGATATATTACAAGAATTCACTTGGGTCTTCTCAACTTGACAGTGTATCGGAGGGTGAATAACGGCAATATATCGATGCTTGCATTTAGCTCTTTCGTCACGGGCAAGATGCGACAGAAGGACAATTTTTTTAAAGTAGAAACAATATATATATATCCACTCACACGTACACATATATACATATACGCACGTGTGCACACAAACACACACACAAATATTTATATATATATATATAGTAAAGTGAGCGACGCGAAGGCTCCCTTTTCAGTCCGTACTACACCGAGGTGTAGGAGAGGGCGCTAACGTACGCCCTGTCTGTTGGGGCTGAAGAATACGCCGACTACGTCTCTGTAGAGGGGAGACCACCTCCTGGCCGTGCAACACTCCACTAAGGGCTGTCGGAGAGGCCAGATCAGATCAATCGCCTGCCCAGGTGAAGCTCTTGCACCTTTTTATATATGATAGGTATACTTAAAACTATTTAAGAGTATGCAAAAAAATTAAATAGGATCGTTGATTATAAATTTAATTACCATGACCAGAAAATCTGGCAAGCACTGCGCTCGACATACATAACCACTGAACTGTTGTTTCGACCTAATTTGGTCTCATCGGCAGTGTATATCGGGATCTCCCTCACCGGAGTTCGACCCAGTGACTACAGAATGCAGAGCCGAAACTCTACCACTGAGCTACGAGTTCCCATCGCACACGAGCGATGCCAAATTGACTAGTGATTCCGTATGTTGCGCGCAGTGATAACCGGATTTTCTGATCATAGTAATTCAATTCATTATATAATCCCTCTATATAGAAAATAAAAAGAACGTATGTCTAAGATCGTTGATATTAATTAGTAGTACTTGAAAGCATTTAACAGCGTGCAAACAAATAATTAATATTAAACAGAATTATTAGTGTTATTAATATTTGAAACGCTTTAACTGCGTGTAAGCAAATGATTAATATTTAGAATTACTTGTGTTAGATAACAATACTTGAAACCAGGTTTGAATTCAGAGTTTTCCTTCTCCTAGACTAGCTGCCTCACCAAGACTGAAGAACCTAGTCTGCCCTACTATTTTACCCATAGCTGAAATGGGAGAATAATTGGATTCATACCTTTCCCAAGGGTATTAGTGCTATATGAAATGCAATCAGTCTCGTCCAGGGAAATTTTGATGATTGATGTCATATCAACCTTTGTAGGTTATTTAATGTCATAGCTATCCTTGTTGAAGGGTAGCTGGGTGAGGATAAGGGGCTCACACCTTTTCCAAAGATATTACTTTTAAAGTGAACGTAATAGCTTGACGAGAGATCGAACTTATTTGCTATGATATCGCAGTCCAGCACGTTAACCACGATGTCACGGGGACTTCCTCCATATATTTGTGTACAAATTTCTTCTACCGGACAGGAATACTTGAAGCCATTCAACTGTATGCAAATTATTTGAATTAAGAATCGTTACTCGGAAGTAAATTTTTTTTACGAATGATTACTATTAGTTTATGATAAAGCATAAAATTGCTTAAAAAAAAGATTAGCTTCGGTATTGAATAACCTAACAATGGTTGACATGCTCAAAATCAAACCAAGCCTATGAACCCACTTATCCTCACAGCTATGGGTTAAATAGTACTGCGACCGTTCTTCTTGGTGGATGGCTTTGGCATTAAATAACATACAAAGCTTGATATGCCATTAAACAAAGAAACCAAATCAACCATCAAACCAAAACGAACCGTTGTCAGAGAGTTTACCAAGTCGTAGTACAATGATTAGCCATTTAGTCTTGCAGATTACTAGGTCTTTAGTCGGATGTCAGCTCAATTGGATGTGGCTGTAGAATACGCTGACTGCACCACTGGAGAGGGGTAAGCACTAATGTGAGTTCTAGATATAACACTAATCCATCTAATGAAAAGGCTTCAGTTCTGGAGCTCTGGGGAATGTAGAGAACCCGTTCATTGCCATTACTCCCAGGTCCACTCGGGTCCCGAATGCATATACCTGTTATGGTCCCATCTATAAGAGTACCTTCCTATAGCATAATACTCAACGTGCTAAACTGCTATATTATAAGAAGCGAGTTTGAACTCCTGTTGATCTAGTATGTCTACTTTCGGGCTTACACCCTTGGGAAAGGTATTAAACCTCTTATCCTGCCAGATATAGGTTAAAAAGTATCAGTACTGTCCTTCTACAAGGATGGCTTTGGCATTAGATAACCCACGACGGTTGATATGCCATTAAACAACCAAACCAAACCAAATCCATATATGGATTAAATTCCCTAATTTCTCTTGCTGGCCAGGGTGTTCGATGTTTTCCTCAGTGCTGCTTCACATTGCGCTTTCATTTCATCCTTGATCTCACCCTTCTTCTCCATAAGTAAGCTATGTTGAAAGTTGGCCGACTGTAGTTGAGAACGATCCGTAGGCCCCCTTTTCAATAGCTACTAACACCAAGGTGTTGGGGAGAGCGCTGCACATTTCTCTGTATTGCTCCACTTACCCTTGATACATACCTTATAATGCTGAGTGTTAAGTAAGGAGGCATCAAGTACCCTTTTTCGAGTCTTTGGTATGACTCGACCTGGGATTGAACTCAGTTATCCTGGACCATTGCTTGATAATTTTATCTTCCCATCATCGTGGAGGTCTTCTGAAGGGGTCGTTTCCGGTCTCCAGCATCACACTGAACAACTTCTCGGGTCTATCAATTGTCTGTGAACCTTGCGATGTGTCTGGTCTAGATCAACTTCTGCTTCCGGTACTCAGCGATCACGTCATTGATTCTGCTATGCTCTCGAATTATCTCGCTTTAGATGTGCTCACGCATCGATTTTTCGAGGGATCTTTTCATAGTCCTTTGAGTTACATCTTCCACGTCTTGCGTAATGGCTTAAATAAATCATGTAATTATCTTCTAGATACCTTTGGAACCTCTTCGATGGGTAGCTTCATCTGAAAGGAAGATTTGTTTGAAGGCGTAAAGTCGAGAAGATCTGTTTGAAGGCGTAAAGTCTAGAAGATCAGTTTGAAGGCGTAAAGTCTAGATTTGTTTAAAGGCGTAAAGTCTAGAAGATCTGTTTGAAGGCGTAAAGTCTAGATTTGTTTGAAGGCGTAAAATCTAGAAGATCTGTTTGAAGGCGTAAAGTCTAGAAGATTTGTTTGAAGGCGTAAAGTCTAGAAGATTTATTTGAAGGCGTAAAGTCTAGATTTTTTTGAAGGCGTAAAATCTAGAAGATCTGTTTGAAGGCGTAAAGTCTAGAAGATCTATTTGAAGGCATAAAGTCTAGATTTGTTTGAAGGTGTAAAGTCTAGAAGATCTGTTTGAAGGCGTAAAGTCTAGAAAATTTGTTTGAAGGCGTAAAGTCTAGATCTGTTTGAAGGCGTAAAGTCTAGAAGATCTGTTTGATGGCGTAAAGTCTAGAAGATCTGTTTGAAGGTGTAAAGTCTAGAAGATTTGTTTGAAGGCGTAAAGTCTAGAAGATCAGTTTGAAGGCGTAAAGTCTAGAAGATCTGTTTGAAGGCGTAAAGTCAAAAGAAGATGTTTCGCTATGTACCGGCAAAATCTTTTAAGGAGATTGATATTTTTCACTTTGTAAATAAATGTATCAATTTATTCTTGATGTCTCTTTTCAAAAGTGTCCTGGGTATGTCCTTAAATTGCATCTGAAGGTGAGACTCAAGTCTTGAAGCTTTGGGGAATGTGGAGTAACACTTCACTGCCATTACTTCCAGGTCCACTTTCATCCAGAATAGTAGTATCTGTTAGAGTTTCATAGACGGCTCAAAATGAACAATTTAATCATTTACTATACTTGAAACCATTTAACTTTATGCAAATAAATGACTAATTTCAAATTGAAATATTAGTATTACATAGCAATACTTGGAATCATTTAACTGTGTGCAAACGAATGAAGAATGTTGAATAGAATTATTAGAATTGAATAGTAATACTTGAAACCATTTAACTGTGCAAACAAATGAGCTTGTAGAGAAGAGGAAAATCTCGTATTTTGGTTTAGCGCGCAATCTAATTCAACACTGAATTTCACCCAATCAGGATGACTTATCCTATTCAGCCCGGACCTTCATTTCCGGCTAGCAAAACGGGTGAGCGGCCAAACCCAGTCTCTTCAGCGTGAGACGGCGACCAGAACAGACGTTCCTCTGGTTGTCCCTGCTTAGCGATGCTTTTTAGCTAGACAAGCCACCCAGTGTGGACATCTCACTGTGGCTTTAACACTAGCAGCAGCAACATGGACACTCAACGAGGGAACCATCTAATTTATGGATTCTTTTCGAGGAATCCCAGTTGAACATAAATTAGAAACATTCAGCATGCCTTCCACAGGCACCACTTCATGTCACCCCCAAAAATGGCTATGTCGATCCGAGCGTAACTCTGCTCTCGACACACTAGCTCATATTTCACTTCTGGTCCATATTAATGGAGATAACGCATACTCTCCCCAAAAATATCGGACACACAAAAATACACGGTGACTCTTAACACAATCCCTCATACGTCCGACAACACACGCTGCTTTATCAACACCCCGCTAAGCCATTTCGTCTCCAACACTAACAAGCCTAACTCCACGAATCTTGCAGCACCAAAAGCAAACCAAATATTCAAAGCTGCAAATAAAAAACTTTCTTTGTTGTGTTGTTAAAGAAAAGTTTCGTAATTCATTTGTGTTGCCTTAAAAATATAGTCTTAGGGAAAATTAATAATCTCCTAAACCGCTATAAGCTCTGACTCGTTTCAAAATAATATTGTCAACAAACTATTCGTTTACAAATTCTATATATTCAATATAAATGTGTATCAACAGGATTTGGTATTGAATAACCCACTAGGATTGATATGTGATAAAACACAGCCAACCAATCTAATTATTGTAGGGTTACGAGGAGCTGTCTTCACTTGGTTTGGAATTGCGTCTTCGTTGATCACGTGAGATATCGTCTCTCTCATTTCGTGGTCGTTGGTCACGGGAGAAACGAGACCCCCCCTTTTTTTCTTACCCCTTGGTTACGTGCGTGACCATGGTATACGTGAACACCTGGCCTTATCCTTCTCCAGCGAGATAAAAACCCACTGCCACGTCGAGGCCCATGAAGACTATCTATACAAAAGTAGGACGATTCTTTGCTCATTGCCAAACACTATTTGGTTGTTCTTTGAGCATTGCGTATTAACTGTTTAACTGTTTGGGACATGTACGTTATGTTGTCAATGTTTTAAATATTCACATGTTTAGCATGTATGGAATAAAAAAAAAAAAATCAAATTGAATTAAAATGATCATTAAAATATGCAGAAACTCCCAGCGGCCTCTGACAAGAATGTACAAAGAAAAGGGACCGTCCCGACAAAAGGAGGAATTTCACTCTCTTTCAGCAGCAACCAGCAGAGTGCCAACACCTGGCTAATTGGTGGAGGACGTCAATGCGCCCGTCTTTAGACGACACATTGGCTAACCCTTCCACTGGTAGTAGTCGTCTCTTTCACCACCAACCCATGACTAAAACATCGGATTTAGACCCCCCCACAAAGCGACAAACGCGTCACTAAAGCTTTATATACCGAACACGTTGTTAAAGCTTTAAATACCGAACACGTTGTTAAAGCTTTAAATACCGAATAAGGATACATATATACCCAAGAAACGACTAACACATTTTTAACACCTTGACTGGGAGATTCAACCATTTCATTTGTATTCAGGAAGAATTTCCTCACCCTCTGAATGGTTGTTGAATCTAGAAATAAAGGAAAAATATAAAAGATATCTTCGTCTCCTATCTGTTACTATCTTCTTTCATATAATTCTTTTACAGCCTTCTTATCCAAGAAGTTAAACAAGCAAAACAACAGTGGAGTAAGAACAGAATAATATCAGAATGGAGTCGGATTGTAAACGGCAACACAGCTTGCCCCTGGGACCCCATAAGTGTTCATCCGAGTTATTAGTTTGTATTTTTTTCTTTTTTTGTCGAACATTCAGTGTTGGTGTATCTAGGGATGTACCAACGTATTCAAATGAGGAACATTCAGTATTAGTGTATCTAGGGACGTACCAACGTATTCAAATGACGAACATTCAGTGTTGGTGTATCTAGGGATGTACCAATGTATTTAAATGACTAGGTGTTGGTTGTATACCAATATCCGCTGCCAATAAACTATTTTCAAGAGGTTCAATCGTGAGTTGCAAGAATGCCATTACAATCAATTTTCTATTTCATTTGAAGACCAGTTTAAAATGGAGCGGAAAGTTATCCCAATAAAAATTGAATTTCGCAAAAGAAAACCAAGATAAAATTAATGTTTGTAAATGAACTATTTATTTAGAAAATGAATCGCCACCTTTTTCATTTCATTTTCATTTTCATTAAATAATTAAATAAAAAAAAGAAAAAAGAAAAAGAAAAAAAAGGAGAATAAAAAAGAAAAAAGAAAAAATCAAACTTGTAATCAACTTAAAATAACTATCTTCAGAATTGAATAGAGAAACTTCTCTCAAATGATAATCAAAGAAGAGAGAGAGAGAGAGAGAGAGAGAGATTGCGTATTGCATGTCACGTGATAGTACTTGAGACTGTTCGCTGACAGCAGGCTTCACTAACGCCAAACAACCACGCGTCGATTTTGTAAGCTCAATATTGTTTTGATGTTACACAGCAGCAAGTAAGGTGATCTTGTTTTAATTTTTGTTTTATTTTTATTTCCAGTAACTGACTTTTATTTTATTTCATTTTTTTCTCTTGTCCAGACAAATTCATCATGGATAGAATATTTTATTCATTAACCAGTATCATCACGGCATCCATCCTTTTTAAAGCATCAGCATCAGCAGTAGTAGCTGCTGTCATTTCGGAATTAACTTACGAAATATTTCAACACGTTTCTATTTTTTACTTGCAGCAAAAAATTTCGCTGTTGATAGAATTTCTCTTTATTTTTTTATTGGATAATAAGGAATTTTTTAGCATTAACCATGCCTTTTTCCATATGATTAAAAAAATAACAACAAAAAACAAATCAGGCAAGCAAATTAAAAAATAAACTTGGCAAGCTAATTAAAAATATTAGGCCAGAAACTTAAATATAAGGCAAAAAGAAAAATGTCAAGGAAATCTAAAAAATAAAGGAAGCATTAAAGAATAACGCTGACAAATTGAAAAAAAGGCTCGCAAATTAAAAGATAAGGCTAACAAAATTAAAAATTAAAAAAAAAACAAAAAACGAACACACATAAAACGACAAAACAAAGCAAAAACAAACAAGGCAAAGAATTAAGCTAACAAAATTAAAAACCAAAACAAACAAACAAACAAACAAACAAACAAACGATGCAAGCAAGAAAATTAGACAAACAAAATTAAAAGTAAAAAAAAAAAAAACCCAAAAAACAAAAAAACAAACAAGACAAAAAATTAGGCAAATAAAATTTAAAACCAAAAAAAAAAAAAACCAAACAAACAGAAAACAAACAAAACCTAAAACAATGAAAAAAAAATTAGGCAAGCAAAATTAAAAACAAAAACAAAAAAAAAAAATGCAAAAAACCCCAAACAAGGCAAGAAAATTAGATAGGACAAAAGAAAGAAAAATATGGCAAGCAAATTTAAATATAAAGCAAACAAATGAAAAAATACAGCAAGTAAAAAATATGACAAGCAAATAAAAAAAAATGTGCAAATTAAGACAAGCAAATTAAATCTTAGGTAAACAAATGAAAACCAAAACAAATAAAAGATAGCTTGCGAATTAAATATATGGCAAATTCGAAAATTACCCCCCTCTCTCTCTTTATATATATATATATATATATATATATATATATATATATATATATATATATATATACGCGAGGGTTTTTCAATCAGAAAAACTAACCCAGATTTATGTCTTAGTTTCTGTCCAGATAAGGCCCATACAAAAGTGAGAGGTGTACGACGAATCTAAAATCTGTGTGAGGCTCAGAACGACCTTATATATATATATATATATATTGTTGCCAAAATGCGGGCGGGATCATAAATACATACTTAAATCATTTACCTGTGCAAATAATAAATAGCAATACTTGAAACCATTTAATTGTATGTAAACAAATGAGCACTAATCTTTTCAAAAATAACGTTAACTACAAACTATTCACTTACAAATCATGATATATTTGTATAAACATGATTTGGTTTGGTTGGGTTTTATGGCACATCAACCTTTGTAGGTTATTTAACGCCAAATCCATTTTTATGTAAATAATCAGTTCTATTTAAAACAATTCAGTCTAGCACGAGTACACAGTTCAACTGTCAAAAAACACTTCTATTTCAAGCAATGCAGTTTATTCAAACAATTCTAATTTAGCTAATTCAGTTTAGTATAGGTACAGATTTTGTTGACACACAGTTAAATGTCAAAAAAGGTCTATGTTAAACAATTCAGTCTCGTGTAAATATAGTTTCAATGTCAAAAAACAGTTCCATTTCAAATAATTCAGCCTAGTATAAGCACGCAGTTTAAAATAAGTACGGTTTAATTGTGAAAAATATTTCTATTTCAAGCTATTCAGTTTAGTCAAACAGTTCAGTTTAGCATAAATATGCCGTTAGTTCTATTTAACCCATAGATAGGGCTCTATCAGGTAGCTACCACGCCAGGCCAGAGTGGACCTGGGAGCAATGGCAATGAAGGGGTGCTCCGTATTTCCCAAAGCCCCAGCATTACTGGGACCTCATCATCAGACTGTTTAGTGTCATATCCAGGACACTCATTGGGAGGGTTTTATCTCCCTGCAGAGGTGCAGTCAGTGTATTCTACAGCCCCAGCCGACTGGGCAAAAACAGGATTTGGCACTAAATAACCATTAAAGGTTAATATGCCATTAAACCAAATAACCTAACCTAACCTTTTCATTGGACCAGCTCGTCAAAATATATATTTTTTGTTTTGTAAACTCAAATTTCATCTTATGGTTAATTTGCTCAAGTCCCAATCTCTTGGTTTCCTTGGAATCGCTTCTAGGTCTTTGTATTGGGAGGCACGAGAAAACAAATAATCAGTTTATTTCCAGGCCACACTTACCCTCAAGTAAGAGAGTTCAGGGCTGAATTTATTACCTGGAGCTTGATACACCCCTGAAGGGGAATGCTGACTGATCTAAACAATTTTCAGCGCCTCGACGGGAAGGTTTGCTTCTGACATGTTCTCTATATTTAACAGATCTTGTGTCTCACACTAGCATCATGGAAGGTTGGTTAGATAATTTTAATCTCAATACTTTTTGAACATAACTAGTATGCAAAAATGTTTTCATGACACCCTGGATAGGTAGGCAAGGAAAAGGGATTTAGGTTCGATTCTGCTTGGTGTCCGATCGGTGCAGAATATTAACATTGGTTGGATGATGGTCTGAATATTGAAATAAAAAAACCCATCCGAGATGAAAGAAATATTCTGTTGAAGATTTACAGTTCTGCATATTATTACCAGATTTTTCATTCATTTATTCTCAGATAAATTGTATTTTGGTTTGGTTTGGTTTTATGGCATATCAACCATTTTAGGTTATTTAATGCCAAATCCATTTTTATACATCTAAACAGTTTTATTTAAAACAATTCAGTTTTGCATAAGTGAAGTTTTTTGTTTACACACACAATTAAATGTAAAAACTGTTATATTTCAAACAATTTAGTTTAACATAAGTCCGCAGTTTAAATATCAAAACAGTTCTGTTTCAAACAATTCAGTTTAACATAAGTACACTGTTTAAATTTCAAAAACAGTTCTATTTCAAACGATTCAGTTTAGGATAAGTACACAGTTTAGTCCTATTTAACCCATAGATAGGACCCTTTTAGGTTACCCATTCCGGACCAGAGTGGACCTGAGAACGATAGGAATAAAAGGGTACTCTGCATTCCCCAAATATCTAGCATTACAGAAGCCTCACTATCAGATTGTTTAGTGTCATATCTAGAACACTTACTGGAGGAGTCTTACCCCTCTGCAGAGATGCAGTCGGTGTATTCTTCAGGGCCTTGTACTTTGGTTTGGTTTCTTTGATTAATGGCATATCAACCTAAGAGGGTTATTCAATGCCAAAGCCACCCCTGCAGAAGAACAGTAGTAGTACTAGTTAAGCTATGAGGGGGTTCATACTTTTCCAATTTCTAACTGAATGATTAATTAGTGGGATCTCTGTTTGCGCTGGACGTCATATACGGAAGATTGTTTCGTAATGTTAATTTGAATCCACTGCCTTTTCTTAAACAGAAGCAACGGTGCTATCATGGACCGCTGCTGCAATGAGATCCCAAAGTGGCTTACCGATCGTCTCATAAATTTTAGTTTCCGTGATTCAATGTTGATTTTAAAATGGATATCAATATATATAGTTACAATGGCTAAAGAATCGACATTTTCTTTTTTAAAAATCTTAATGGACGGCAATTTATACCATTTTGGATTGCCCAGTCGGCTGGGGCTGTAGAATACACCAACTGCTTCTCTGCGGAAGGTTAAGACCACCCAATGAGTGTCCTGAAAATGACTCTAAACAATCTGATGGTGATGTTCTAGTGATGCTGGAGCTTTGAGGAATGCGGAGCACCCCTTCATTGACATTGCTCCCAGGTCCACTCTGGCCCGGAATGGTAGCATCTGATAGGGCCCTATCAATGGGTTAAATAGAACTAACTGCATACTTATGCTAAACTGAATTGTTTGAATTAGAACTGTTTGACTAAACTGAATAGCTTAAATAGAAATGTTTTTGACAGTAAAGCAGCACTTACATTTAAACAGCGTGCTTATGCTAAACTGAATTATTTGAAATGGGACTGTTTTTGACATTGAAACTGTAATTACACTAAATTGAATTGTTTATTATAGAACTGTTTTGGCATTTAACTGTGTGGAAATAAAATCTATACTTATACTAAACTGATTTAACTGAATTAGAATTGTTTTGACAATTAAACTGTGTAATCATGCAAAACTGAATTGTTTGATATAGAGCTGACTATTTGCGTAAAAATGGATTTGGCGTTAAATAACCTACAAAGGTTGATATGCCATAAAACCCAACCAACCAACCGACCGACCAATACCATTTTGGAACCGACGCAGGGTAACGACAACGCAAGAGAAGTAATAGTGACGAGAGTGTACGGCGGTGTGTTAGCGGTGAAAATAGTCAGATATGGGTCACTGATTATCTTAATGTGGTGCACCGTTGATGTTTTAAAACGACTAGACTGTGGAAACAACCAGTCAGGAAATGTAACACACACACAAAAAAAAAAAAAACAACAAAAAAAAAACCATAGAAAAAACGAAAAAAGAAAGAAAAGAAAAAACTCGAAGAAGAGGCGGTTATTTTGTAACATTTTGTATAGGGAATAGATTCGCGTCTTCAAATGGAAGATTCCAGGAACAAGCTCGTAAATTAGGCACATTTTGAAAAATTTTGGCGGAAAATTGCCAAGAACATCCGTCTTTAATGTGATGTTCTCGGGTCGGACATAGCCATAGTTCTCCGACGCGTTGGTGCGGAGCCCATGACGTTCTCAGCTTTAAGTAATGCCAAGGGAAAGAGGCATTTATAGGGTTGAAAGGGAGATAAATTGATACTAAGATAAAGGTGATTACACGGGCCAAATGATGAATATATATATATATATATATGTTTGTGTGTGTATGTGTGTGTGTGTGTGTGTGTGTGTGCATTCCGGCTAGGGATGTTTCGGTTCACTTCACTCTTATGTTCCTAGGCAAGGCGTGGATTTATTTCTCTCTTATAGCAATGAATAAAGTAGCAGGACAGCTGTAGAGAGAAAACTCTGAAATCAAACCACCTGCCAACACATCTTGGGCCAGCACAGAGACCTTTTGGGAAGACTGATTCCTGCAGTGAATTGAGAAAAGATCTGGTTATATATATATATACATATATATATATAACCAGATCACACACACACACACACACACACACACACACACACACACACACACACACACACACACACATATATATATATATATATATGTGTGTGTGTGTGTGTGTGTGTATGTGTGTGTGTAGTTGGGCAGCAGTCTTTCATTTAAACATGTTTGATTAAATAATAAAGATACATTTTGTCTATATAAATTTATTAAGATCCTTTCAAGTTTCCTAATAAGTGTCTTGGTTTCAGGTTGGAATGGGTGGATGAATTTACGAAAATTGTCTCGAGCTCTTTTGGACCTTCCATAGGCCATCATCAGGGGTTGCTTTTGTGTGTATATATATATATATATATATATATAGATTGAGAGAGAGGGAGAGAACGATTGAGAGTTTTGATTCATCTTTCCGTCTATATTTAAAAGTTTAAAAAAATATCTATTGCGTCCAAAACCTTTCTGTTTGATAATTGTTTTCAGTGGAAAAAAAGGAAAATGAACCCCCACCCAAAAAACAAAGGAACCCCTAAAAAACAAACAAAAACAAAACAAAAGCGTATCAGACTACTCCAAACAACTAAAAAAAGGATTAAGGTAAATAACTATTTTAGTTTATATATATATATATATATATATATATATATACACCCTCAAACACACACACACACACACACACACACACACAAATATATATATATATATATATTTGTGTGTGTGTGTGTGTTTGAGGGTATATATATATATATATATATATATATATATGTTTTAAAATGAGTAGGTCCATGAAGAGATTTGTGTTTTTTAGAATTTATTTATCTATTTTGTTCTTACATACGTATATGTTTCCAGCTTGATGCTTTCGTCGGAGAACATGTATAGCAGAAGGCCTTGTTAATGGGGTATTCAATGAGACGTGAACTCACTCGTGTTTGTAGTTTGAATGGTTTCCAGTTGGTTATGTTTTTTTATGAAGGTCGATCCCTTCTTCCTCTTAGAGTGTATTTCTTTTAGCCTCCTTTACCCCTCATTTACTTTTGATATTTGATACGTTGTGCGTGAGTGTGTTGGAGAGGTTTCGGATATCCCTTATAGTTATTTTTTTCTCTGTGAATGTGTGCTGTGTGTCTTGAGATTTTGTATATATATATATATATATATATATATATATATATATATATATATATATATATATATATATATATATCGTGGATTCAATAAGTTTCCAGATTTTTTTGTACAGGCATTTAAAATTGACGTAGACTCTTGGAAATTTAGTATGTTATTGCTTTACATCTTATGAGATGACGGACCAATTTTTATGATTTCAGGTTCAAATCAACAACTACAGCAGGAATTGGAATACACCCTACTAAAGCCTGATTGTCACAGCTGGTGAATTTCAAAAATGCAATCTGGACGTGGTGACACTTTAGAAGAACGATATGCAATAAAATTGGTTTAAACTTATCTATAAAATTCTTTTCCTTCATTTGAAGTAGCATTCAGTCGTTTGTTTGATATTTTGGCCGTATTTTGAATTTATCTACATTAGTATAGATGTTTTGATACATTTAATTTTCTTTTTTCTTCTATTTTGATATTACTCATGTGTATTGATGTTCTTGTATTAAGGGCCTGTGTTGACCCTATGAATATATCTTTGCAATTGTTACATTCAATTATGTAGACAACTTTTTTGAGTTGCAGTTTAAGTCTTTATTTATTTTGAATTTTGTTTCCGGGTTTTTAAAGTTATAGGATTTACCTTCTATGATTATATCACATATTTTGCATCGTTTATTATTGCATTTTGGTAACCCCTTGAGTTGTGTTTACTCCGAATGTAGAAGAGGTAAGTATTCTTTTAAGATTTTGGGTTATCTCCGGCTTATAATGATTTTTGTTGTGTCTAGACGGCAATTACACAAGAATGCTGCGTGCAATCTTGAACAAGTCCTTTGATTGATATACCATTAAAGAAAAAAAAAAAAAAAAGAAGAAAATTATTCAATCATCTAATTTTATTTGTGGGACTAATAACCAGCTTATTTTAATTTATATGAACTTGTAGAAGAAAATTAGTGGTACGAGTTAAACCATAGCTGGAGAGAATAAGGAGGTAGGTCTCAACATTTCCGAAGGGTATTTGTCCGAAAGTGAACGTAATAGCATGACTGGAATTCGAACTCGTTTAACACGATGTCGCAGTCCAGCACGTTAGCCACTACACCATCCGAAAAATTATTTTCAAATGAAAAACTAAAACGAATAAAATCGAGAAAATTCTTAGCGTTCTGTAGTCGTTAATAGAATTCAGTTTCAAAATGTATGTGACGTAATTAGCGTTCGAAAATTTATAGTTTTTATTTTATTTGATTATTCGTTTAGCTATTTATTTATCGCTAAAAAACGGTTAACACATTTTTTTGAGTTTCAAATTTTCCTTAGAAAACCTTATAAGAATAAAAACGAAAAAGAAATATTTAAAATCTATGTGTAAAGTTTTGGAGACTTTTAAAAGAAATTTCTGTTTTTTGAAAAATAAGTTTTATTTTCATTTTTTATTAGATAAAAATGTGTTTGTTGCTGTTTTTATTAGAAATATAGTTTTGAAAATATTTTGATTTGAAATCCTATCAAAACTATAACAAGTTTAGTATGATTTATCAATAACTAATAAAATAAAGGATATTATAATTATTTAGAACTAATTTAACTGAAGGTAAGTTGAAAAAACTGTGTCTTTATTTGAGAGTTTTATTATTTGAAATAATGACAGATTCAACAATCTTTCAATGTTTTTTGATGTACATATTAACTAACATTTTCGGATCTTTAAAATTAAAACTATATTTGGTTTTTAAATTGTATTTCTACAATGCATTTTTGTCTTCACCGATTTCGAAATCTTGAATGTGTTCATGAATACATTTTTTGATCGATTTTGAAGTCTCATCAATATAATTTTAACCACAAACTCTGCGCACGTTGAAATATAAGCCAGTTTCAGATTTGATTCTAGTTCTTCTTATTAATTATGTTCCTATTTTTTTTAGAAGAGTTTGTAACTGTCTGGATAACAAGGCTGTTAAGACTTTATTCGATTATGTGTATAGTTGAATGACTGAGTAAAATGATATATCTATACAATAAATTATTATTGGAAAACTTGTTATTGGAAATGTTTGGATAAGTTTTTTCGTTTGTGATTTTTAAAAGCTTTTATGTTTTGGGATATCAAAGTTGTACAAACAGAACGCTATTAACAATGATAGAACCCATTTTTTCGTTTAACTTTTTTTAATTTTAAAATAATTTTTCGGATGAGACAACATTCCATTATAATATCACTCTGAAGATGGTTTAAAAAACTGAAATATAAGTGTGGGTTATTATTCAAATATATAT
>OY757928.1:43797226-43844726 GCA_963585895.1 Sepioteuthis lessoniana | reverse complement strand
CCAATGAACTGGTTATTGATTGTTAAAAAGCACCTGTAATTCAAAGAAAATAGTTCTAATAAAGTTTTGATTCACGGATTATGAAAATATTCAATTTCTTTCTTCGACACGTAGATCATATTCGCGTTGTTATTTAGTAAGCTTAGCTTTGGTGCAGCACAAAGTCATAAGTATAGGGCTCCAAGTAAGTGGAGGTGCCCGTGGTGTAATGGTTATCGTCGTAGGAAATGGACACGGTGACACGAGGTTAAATCCTGGACAAGACTGATTGCATTTCACACAGCCCTAATACACTTGGGAAAGGTATGAATCCAATTGTTCTCCCTTCAGTTATGGGTAAATAGTAGGGCAGACTAGGTTCTTCAGCCTTGGTGAGGTAAATAGTCTAGGAGAAGGAAAACTGAATTCAAACCTGTTAAACTCCGCTTAAAAATTGACCTCGTGTCACATCCTGCCCGACCGGAGGGGTTGGTAAATATGTATAGGGCTCCAAGTAAGGATTGATCTTACTAATAATGGTTTGCTTATCTCGTATTGCTAACCATTATACCACGCGAGGCATCCCAGATTATATCTATATGGAATACATTGATTTTTCAAATATTTATTTTTTCTTTTAATTATTCCGTAATTATCACGGTTGCAGCTTATGTTAATCACATTAATATCAGCCATAATATTATACCGAGTCTTCAATTTTTATTGAAAAAATCTTTTTACCGAAGAGAAAAAGTTATAATTTCCCTATTTATGAGGCAAATGTTAGTGCTTATGGTCTTCCGTATAAAAAATGGTTGAATATCTTCAACTAAAAATTAACTCGAATTTTTTAGTAGAGCGCCCCGCTTGATGGTGGGCTATGTTTCCTCATGTAGCCCACTTCTCGAAAAAGGTTGCCCTGCCTGGTTCAAATGATGCTGTTCATAGGAACGACCACCAGAAAGTTGATGGTTTGGTTTGGTTTGGATTCTTCGTTTAATGGCATATTAACCTTCATGGGTTATTTAATGCCAAAGCCATCTTAATCTTTGTAGAAGAATAGTAGTGATACTATCTAACCCATGGCTTAGGGGATAAGGGGGTTTCATATCTTCACTTTGGGTATTAGTCAAAAAGTGAATGTAACAGCGCGACTAAGGTTCAAATTCACTCATTACGACGTTACGGTCCAGCAGATTAGCCACTACTCAACAGAGACCCCCCGCCCCCGGAAAATTGTATAACAGGTTCAAATAGTTTCTATTTTTCAGGGAATCGTATTTTTAATTCTTTCCAACTGGATGATAAACAGAAAGTAATGGCCGCACTTAAAAAAAAAAAAAAATTGGCGCCACAATTTTGCAATAATATTTTAAAAGTAAACATGTTATTATTGATAAAATAATATTAGAAGTATTTAAAGTATTTTGTTCAAACTATATTCTCGTGCCTATCACTGAATTGGGAATCAATCATTATCATCATCAAATCGTACTGACAGTACGGAGATCCCTGACTCTCTCGTACCATCTGTCCATATCATCCATCGCGCTTGTAAGGTCCTCTAAACTGCATCCAGTGTCTGCACAGAGCAGATGTAAGTCCTTGCTGTTCGGCCAACATTGGCGCATCTATGAATAGTAGTCCATAACAGAACGTCACTTATGATTTGATTCTTACTTCACTAGCAGTGTCTTGTTCGTCTTATTTGGATGGTCTGTGAGATGGGAGGCTGGTGACCGTACAGCTGCTCTTTTGAAGAGCTTTTGTAAATAAATCTGGATTGATAAGTTTTTCTCCGGCTGTGTGTTAATAGCAGAGAAGGACAGACTTAGCATTCTATGTTTGAGGGTAAAGCAACTCAGAATTTGCCCAGTCGGCTGGGGCTGTAGAATACACCGACTGCTTCTCTGCAGAGGGGAAAGACCCCCCTAACGAGTGTCCTAGATATGACACTAAACAATCTAATGGTGAGGATCCAAGAATATTGGAGCTTTGAGGAATGCAGAGTACCCCTTCATTGCTATTCTGGCCCGGAATGGTAGTACGTGATAAGGGTCCTATCTATATGTTAAATAGAATTAAACCGTGGTTTCTTGAGTTTACTGTTTTTTGCATTTAAACTGCGTATTTATGGGACATTGAATTGTTTAAAATAGAACTGTTTTGAAATTTAAACTGCGTAGTTATGCTAAACTGAATTGCTCGAAATAGAACTGTTTTGAACTCTAAAATATGTCTTCATGCTAAACTGAATTATCTGAAAGAAAACTTTTTTTAAATTAACTCTGTGTAAGGCCCAGTCAGCTGGGGCTGTAAAATATACCGACTGCACCTCTGCAGTGGGGTAACCCCCCCAACGAGCGTCCTGAATATAACGCTAAACAATCAGATGGTAAGGTTCTAGTGGTGCTGGAGCTTTGGGGAATACAGAGCACACCGTTATTGCCATTGCTCCCAGGTCTACTCTGGATCGGAATGGTAGCACCTGATAGGGTCCTATCTAAGGGTTAAATAGAACTAAACTGCATACTGATACTAAACTGAATTGTTTGAATTAGAACTGTTTGACTAAACTGAATAGCTTGAAATAGAAATGTTTTTGACAATCAAACTGTGTATTTACATTTAAACTGCGTACTTAGGCTAAATTAATTGTTTGAAATGGAACTGTACTTACGCTAAACTGAATTGTTTAATATAGAACTGTTTTGAAATTTAAATGCGTGTAAACAAAATCTGTACTTATACTAAACTGAATAATCTGAATTAGAGCTGTTTGACTAAACTAATTGCTTGAAATAGAAATATCTTTGACAATTAAACTATGTACTCATGCTAAACTGAATTGTTTTAAATAGAACTAATCATTTGTATAAAAATGGAATTGGTGTTAAATAACCTACAAAGGTTGATATGTCATAAAGCCCAAACAACCAATCAATCAACTCAGAATTTAAAACGTAAATATGTTTGCTTTGTGGTTATACGTATTCAGGGAAAAGGTTTCTTAAGCAATTATCTAGGGAAAAAAAAAAGAATAAGGGATGCTACCTGCAGAATAATACCTTTCTGGTGGATAACTTGATTAATTCTGCAATAAATCAATGCATTGTTGCCAGGGAGGCTGGATATCATAAATTGGCTCGGTATCGGTTGCTTTCTGACATATTTTTTCTTGCATCTATAACACCACCCTGCCGACAGGACTTAGAATCCACCGACTGTAAATTCTAGAGATGGCTGAAATTCACACATAGGGGCAACGATGCAGTTTTTTTTGTGGAACTTCTTTGCTTTTCTGTTTCGTTTTGCCTAGGTCGAATTCTTTCCTGGGTCATAAAATTTTCCAGATGTCCAAGCAATTCTCGTGGTTTCACGTCCCAACTACGCGTTGCACGTAGACACACCTCCAACCTAGCTTGTCACACTCGCAACTTACGCGGCACTTCTGCTGCGAAAATACCTGCGTTCTGTTTACTATAGGAAACAGGTGCACATCTTGTTATGTCGCCCACGTAACTTATGCATTATATCAAAGGAATCTTTCAGTCGATTGTCCAACACATTCAATCAATTGTATCTATTCTAGTTGAAACTTCTAGTGTCCAAGGCCTTCGAACCACGTCACTATTATGCCAGATTGGTTTAAAGACTTTTAGCCGTATAAACAAACCTTGTTGGATTCAGTGGATTGTTTTAGTGGTATAGTGGCTAACGTACTGGACTGCGATGTCATAGTAGGCAAGATCCAACTCCAGTCGCAAATATTACATTCGCATTCGGACTAATAATTCTGGGAAAGGTATGAACCCTCTTATCCACCCAGTGTTGCGTTAAATAGTAGCCTTGCTATTTTTTTACAAGGATATACTTGGTATCTCATAACCCATGAAGGTTGATATACAATTAAACAAAGAAACCTAACCAAACCACACAAAAACCTTGACCCGTAAAAGTTGAGGACATGGAGAACATTACAAGAAATACAACGGCCCAACTTCCCATTGTACCAAAATAGGAATTTCAGGAATGCTGAGACAAGTGGAAAACTTGTACATTATGCAACACAGACTTCCTCTTTGTGAAGATGGAGGATGCTGCACTGGCACAATCCTGTGTTTCACAAAATAAATTTTGTTCAAAATGTATTGAGACTTATTTTCTTTTCAATTTTTTTTTCGTCTAGACATAATCATTATTATATAAGTTACTCTCATGGGAAATTTAACGACACCCCCATAGGAGTCGTAAGAAAGAATAAGCAACGCCGTAAAACGTTTAAATACGTTTATATAAGAAGTGCGAAAGAGTTGCTAAAACATATTCCTTTAGCGGTCAATAGTCTTTAAGAGAACAAAGTTAAAATTATAAAACACCTAATTGTGATTGGCGAATGTTTTATTGTCTTTCTGTTTATTCCCTGGTTATGTTTAAGACTGTTTTAAGAGGGCTGTGTGTGAAACGTTACCCCCTCACCCCCCACATTATCTCAGTCTTCTAACCATTCCACTTCTTAGCCGGCCGGTGATCAACTAGTGGTTCGAGGGGGTAACGCACATTTCTTGCCACCACACAAGAATACGATCGAGGGAGACAGGAGAAAATAGAAAGACAAACGAACAAACAAAGCTTGGGGTTAACCAAGAGCAGAAAAGAGGTATTGCAACACTACATGCATGTGCGGACTATCGCTAGCGTGGGTTACTAGCGAAAATTCCACAATGCTATTGGAATCAGACATCTTGAGACTCTTCTTCACTGGACCCTATCTTGTCTCCTCGCCTCTCTGCTCGGTGTCTGGTGTTGACTGCCCCTCCGTTCTTCCACGCCAACTTCTGCTGTTCGCCTCTCTCCTGTCCAGCCGCAACTGCCCTTTCTCCTGTCCAGCCACCAACTGTCTCTCTTGGTCTCCTGCCACCAACTCTCTTCTCTCTGGGTCGCGTCGTCAACTCTCATTCGCCTCCCCGTACCACTTCCGGGTACGGCGAGATTTCATATCCAAGAATCCTTTGTCTGGTTTCGCGCCAAAACAGATAATTGAATCGTCTGCTTTGGCAGCCTACCCCCATAGTGCTACATGTGGACGTTTTGTTTCGTAGGGCTCAAAATTATTTTATGGGTTCTGTTTGTAGATTTGGGTGGTCAGCTAACCACCTCCTCAATTACCAGGCTGTCTTTGGTCACGTCTCGCCTCGTGAAGACCCTAGTCACTTTTCCCTATTTCAGTGCCTAAGTCACGTGCTCAAGTCCCTTCCGTCCTGCCTTCTCCCTCTACCTTCGGCCTCTCTACACCCGGGTACACAGCCGTCTAGAAGATAACACGTAATTTTCTTATACACTCTTTGTACACCACTCGATGGTAATCCAGTCGGCTGGGATTGTAGAATACACCGACTGCATTTCTGCACAGGGGTAAGACCTCCTCAATGATTGTCCCGTTTATAACGCTAAACTACATCTAATAGTAAGGCTCAAGTCCTGAAGCTTTGGAGAAAGTGGAGTACCCCATCATTGCTATTACTCTCAGGTCCACTCTGACCCGGAGTGGTAATACCTGATAGGGTTCTATTTATTGGTCAATTAGAACTGTTCGATCATTTAAGTGAAAACAAATGACTGATATTTCATTGAATTGTAATTACGTAGCAATACTTAGAACGATTTATTTGTGTGCAAATCATGAACTGTTGAATAGTATTATTAGTGTTAAATAGCAACACTTGGAACGATTTATTTGTGTGCAAATGAATGAACCGTTGAATAGAATTATTAGTGTTAAATAGCAATACTTGAAAACATTTAATTCTGTGCAAATAAAACTATCAGTGTGTGCAATACTTAAAACAACTTTGTTGTGTGCAAATAAATAATCTATGTTAAATTTAATTATTAGTGTTGGTTGTATAGCAATGCTTGAAACCATTAACTGTGTATAAACAATAGCAATACTTGTGTACAAAGAAATTAGCCGTAATACATTTAAAAATAAGATAACCTACAATATATTCTCTTACAAATCATATATGTATGACCATTTAATTGCATGTAAACATATGACTGATGCTAAATTGTTAGTGTTTCATAGCACTACTCGAAACCATTTAACTGTGTACAAACAAATGAGCTCGAGCTTGTCAGAAAATGATATCTACAAACTATTTGTCTACAAATCAAATATCTAATATATGTATAAACAGGATATGGCATTAAATGAAGGGATAATATGGCCAAAAATTCAACCAACCAACCAACCACTCCATGGTGGAAGCTTGAAATACGCCGACTGTATCCTTTTAGAGGTTCAAGAATCCCCCACCACCAAGGGGTGCTCTGAGTATGACACTAAACTCCATCTAATAATGAAGCTCCCGTTCTGAATATTTGTCTCTGCTTCCCACCAGACAGGACTTGACACAAGGTCAATGACCCGAAGGTCGATTATAGTGGGGTTTAGGGGAGGGGAAGGTCGGGCACGAGCCCTGCTTGACTATGCTGGTCATCGACCCACTTAGTGCAATGTGGGCCTGATGAGCCTAGCTGAACATGGACCCAAATCTGGGTCCAGGTACGTATGCCTGATTATAGCTTAAACTGGACAGCAAGGTCCAGTGCTATACAAGGGGGACGAAGGTTTCAATGATACAGCTTGCCCACCTGAAGGTGGCCCAGCCGAAGCCGGGAACCTTTTGGCCTCAAGTCTGTCATGGAGCATTGACCGTCTGGCACAGTCCGCTGAACAGCCAGCAAACTACTCCTGAATATGGAGTACCCCTTTACTGGCATTGCTCCCAGGTCCACTCAAACTCGGAGTGGTTGTCTCTCTTAGAGTTCTATTTGTTTGCAAATTATCAATATTAGATAAGAATTAATGATATAAATGTTTAGAAAATATTCGTCTTAAAATAGTATCTTGAATTTATAATTGGTTACAAGGATCATTATTTTACTTCTTTCGAGTTTTTCACATCATCGTTTGCTGATGGTGTTTCCTTGGAGTCTAAGTAACGGCAAGTCTCCTAAGCTCTCCAGAACTCTTTTCAGTATTCTGGCCGACTTTAAAAATGCTGTAGTTTGGATAGTCTTGGTTCGTCTTATGATTTCCAAGTCTTTCAGCCCCCTTACCAAACCTTTGCGGACCATTCCAAGTGCGCCAACAACAATTGGTACTATCGTCATCCTCATGTTCCACAGCTATTTTAGTTCTCTAGCAAAGTCCTAGTACTTGTCTGTCATTTTCTTTTCTTTAGATTTTCACACAGTGGTCCGCCAATACGGCAAAGTCAACAATACGGATGATTCTTTATTTTTTGTTAATTATCAATAATTCTGGTCTTATATCCTGGATTATTATTTCAGTCCTTTGATAGTTTTTCACACTAGCATTAGCTGATGGTTTTTCACTGGAGTTTAAGTGACTGCAAGTCTCCTCAAATCTCCAGGACTCTTCCCAGTATTCTACCCGATCTTAATAATGCAGTAGTCTGGATGGTCTCCCCTTGTCCTCTTATTTCCAAGACTTTCAGCCCCTTCACCAAGCCTTTAGGGTATTATTCCAAGTGCACCAATTACAATTGGTATCACCGTCATTTTCATGTTACATAGTTTTTTTTAGTTCTCTAGCAAGGTCTAGATATTTATCTCTCTTTTCGCTTTCTTTTAATTTTACTCTGTGGACTGCTGGGATGTCAAAATCCACTATTGGGCCGGTTCTTTTTTTTTTTTTTGTTGACTATCACTAAGTCTAGTCGTCTGGCCGAAATTAGATGATCTGTTTGTATTGATAATTTGAAATCATACATATGCAAGTAAATAATTATCAAATGTAAACAGTTATTAGTAACCATGCAACTGTGAGCAAATTATTTGTAATCGGTAGGATTATTTGATATCCTAAATCTGTGTGAAAAAAAACCTCTTAAGAAACAAGTACATAAAAAATGTAAATATTACCGTACAATAAATGCGATTTTTTAACTTTTAGGCATAAAATAACCCTAGATGGGTTGCATGCCGTTAAAGTCAATAAATCAATCAATCAATCTGCTGTGTACGCATCTTCATTAAAATTTTTATAATAAAAAAAATAGTGTCAGTCTCGATACTTTTTGATCCTGCTTCCTATGTAAGCGTGTATATATCTGCTTACGAATATTTCTGTGTATATGGTTCTTATTTATTTTTATTTATTTTTATTAGAATTTTAAAAAGCCCATTAAGAGACAGAATTGCTTGGGAAATTATTTATAAAAACAATTGATTTTTTGCATTTAATAAACATATTTTCTTTGTGACCTAAAATTATATCTTCTTTGTGAAATCTTTTGTGCGCAGGCGCAAGGAAATTTCTTTCTTTTATTTTTGATTATCTGTAATAAAACATTAAGTAGTCGAATGAAGGGAAATAAAATGAATAAATGAAATAAATAAAAATAAAAAGGAAAGAGGGAAGGTCGAATGGTAACAGATGTTGCAAATGAAGCAGACAATACAGCTTTGCTTTCGAGTGAAAAGGAAGAACGAATTCGCAAAAGTCGAGTCGGAAAAAATAAAACGAGAATTATGCACAAGAGGAAAGTCGTAGTGGGGGGGAACACCCTCACTCATTCACTTAAAAAAAAAAAAAAACTGTAAAAGATTTTTTAAAAAAATCTTTAAAAAAAAGAGGTCTTTATGAAATTCAATAAAGGTAACCATTCACCAAAAATATCGTTTCTATTTGTGCAAGTTTGATTTTTCTTTTTTTTTTAGTTCAATTTTTTATTTATTGATTCGGTTTTTCAACTGAATAGAATCAACTTCCGTAGAAGTCTTTGTTGAAAGGAGGTTACAAAAACAAAAAAACAGAAAGCGGAAAAAAAAGAAATGAAAAAAAAAAAACTCAATCGAGTAACAAAACTTGAAGAAAGCAAGTGGATAGCAAGAAGGATCGAACTGTCAGATTGATCAACAGACTGCTGCATACATGGAGGCAGAAAACAACAGTGACTCTTTGGATATTTATTTGCATCAAGGGCAAGACCTCTATCACGATCTGTTTATTTAATGTCAGTCTGTAACAAGATTTCAATATACTGTATATTTTGCTTTGAACAGTTGGTTGTGTTTTATGTCATATCAACCAATCTACGTTATTTAATGCCAAATACTTTTTTTTTTCACAATGGTCCGGGAGATCGAGATTCATTTCAAGTCGAGTCATACCAAAGACTACAAAAAATGGTACTTAATACCTCCTTGCTTAATATGCAGCATTATAAGGTACGGATCAAGGAAAAGTGGAGCAATCCAGCGAAAGGAGTAGCACCATCCTTTACATTTCGGTGTAGTAGCTATTGAAAAGGAAGCCTTCGCCGCTCTCGACTACAGTTGGCCAAGGTAAGTAAGCAAAGTTGACGACCGTAGTCGAGGGCGACCAGAAGGCTCCCTTTTTAATAGCTACTACACCGAGGTGTAGGGGAAGGCGCTTCTCATTTCCGTGGATTGCTCCACTTTACCCTTGATTCGTACCTTATATTGCTGAGAGTTTAGCAAGGAGGTATCTAGTACCATTTTTAAAGCCTTTGGTATGACGCGACCTGGGATTGAACCCAGGTCTCCCGATGTAGCTTTGATTGTGGGAAATGTTTGCTTGTATTTACCGAATCTGCCCAGCACGAGTAGGGTGCCACACATGGTGAGTTTTAAGCATATGTTGGTTGGTTGTGTATCATGGTATATTAACCCTTACAACTTATGCAAAATCCTATTACACACACACACACACACACATGCACACACACACACATATATATATGATTTGTATACGAATAGTTTGTAGGTAACATTTTTTAAAAAATGCGACAGAGTTCATTTGTTTGCTCAAACTTAAAAGAGATCAAGTATTTCTATGCAACATTAATAGTTTTATTAACAAGCAGTTAAATGAGTTTAAGTATTGCTATTTAATACTAAATCTTTTGTGCATAGTTATATGGTTCCAAGTAGCTTTGAAGAAAAAAAGGTCACTTTCCCAGAACGGTAAAAAAAATTGATAAACGAACAGGACTTATTACTAAATGTGACAGTTCTCGTATTGGTCTGCCCATTTTGCTGGTTAAGCGACTCAACCCACATTGTTGATTGATTTTAACAGCATGTCAACCTGTCTATGTTTGTTTTATGCTTAGAGGTTTGAGAATCTCGTACATTGTACATTTATATTAAGATTTTTGTGCTGCTGTTTCTTCTTAGTTTTTGCTCACAGTTATCTATTAATTGGTCTAGTGGGTAGAGTGTTCGCCAATGGTTCGGGCGACTGGGGGTTCAATCTCAGGTCGAGTCATAACAAAGACTCCAAAATGGTACTTAATGCTGCCTTACTTATTACTCAGCATTATAAGGTATGGATCAAGGGTAAAGTGGAGCAATCCAGAGAAAGGAGTAGCGCCCTCCCCTACTACTCTATGTAGTAGTTATTGAAAAGGGAGCCTTCGGGTCACCGTCGATTAAGGTCGTCAACTTTACTTTATTATATGTATTAAGTTGGTCGACTCTTGTTGAGGGTGGCCCGAAGGTTCTCTTTTCAATAACTACAACACTGAGGTGTAGGGGAATGCGCTACTCCTTTCCCTGGATTGTTCCACTTATCCTTGATACATACCTTATAATAACGTGTGTTAAGCAAGGAGACATCCAGTACCATTTTTGAGTCTTTAGTATGACTCGACCTGGTTTGGTTTGGTTTCTTTGTTTAATGGCATATCAACCTTTGTAGGTTATTTAATGCCCTAACTATTCGCCTCGAAGAACAGTAGTGGTGCTATTTAAACCATAGTTGGAAGGATAAGGGGGTTCATACCTTTCCCAAGAGTATTTGCCAGAAAGTGAACGTAATAGCGCGACTAGAGTACGAACTCGCTTACTACGATTTTGCAGTCCATCGCTTTAACCATTACACCACGAGGACACCTCCGACACGACCTAGGATTGACCCCAGTCTTCAAGACTATTAGCGAAATCTCTAACCATTATACCATTTGTTTACACTGTTATATAATTTCAATAACCTAATGATAGTTCTTCGTAAACAATTATAATTTCAAGTAACTATTCTTAATACAAATAATTTACGGTCATAGAGTACTCCAATTGAATACAAATAACTTGCAAATAAATGACCCATATTTGACCCATAGGTCGAACCCTAGCACGTGGACCAGGGAGTAATGGCAATTAAGGGGTACTCCAGAATCCCGAGGTCTCCGGAACTAGAGCTCACTATTTTCTTTCTTCAATAGACAGCGTTTAGTCGAAAAGTAGACGTTTGATTAAGACATCGTCGACTGTAGGCTGGCAATATGTAATTCGGTCCTTGTTCCAGCTATGTATCACAAGTTTATTTCCATAAACATTCAAAAGTTTATTATTGCATAATCATACGAACAGATACACCGATGTGGTCATCTAATTACTTTTACTTGTACCTAAGAGAGAACGCATCGAAAAGACTGTTCATTTCATATTCGGCTTGTTTGTTCAACATATAAGAATTCTATCTATCTATCAGTCGATTCATTTACAATCTGTTTACTTTCTATCAACTATATATATATATATATATATATATATATATATATATATATATATATATAACGGACAGTTCAACAGTTCATTTATTATATACCTACCTACAGATCTATCTATCTATCTATCTATCTATCTATCAGTTGATTCTTTTTCAGTCTATTGGTTCATTTATTTTCTATCAACTATATATATATTTCTCTATCAAACGGCTGCTTCATTTTCTATCTATCTATCTATCTATCTATCTATCTATCAGAGAAGTCTACTTCGTCGTTGTCTAATCATACATGGTTGAGTTGATTTTATTAGGAGTTCGTTTACATAAAGAGCGGATTAGTAATTCGTTCAAATATGCACGTGAATCAGTTCAGAGAACACAAACGAACAGAAATTAACAAATGAGAGGCGTTTATTCGGTGGACCAATCAGATTATAGAGTCCGAAACTTCAGTGATCATCATGTGGAACAAACGAGCGAATTCGATCGAATAAGGTTTCTTACACTATTACACGTATATCTTACCACACTGGTTTCTATAAGGCTAGTTCATTTTCAGTTTGATAACATTGCCCGGTGTTTTATTTTTAGAGTAGCTAAACTCTCAACGGGGTTATTGACCCATGAATCAACAGTCCCTCTTTATGGCCTCAAAATGGTGGCATTCGTCGAGTAGACGAGTCAAGAATGCAGGAGCACCGGACGACTTGAACCTTTTGAAATTGATTGATTGATTGAGTGAGTGATTTTAACGGCATGTCAACCTGTCTAGGGTTATTTAATGCATAGAAGTTAGTTCTGCTATTCTGGTTTCTTTATTTGATGGCATATCAACCTTCTTGGACTATTTAATGCCAAAACCATCCTTATTGAAGAATACCAGTGATACTATCTGTTCCATTGCAGAGATGATTAAATGTTTGGAGTTGGCCCTGTACCAGTCTCGTAAAAGTAGAACGAAGAAGAAGCGGTTCACAGAAGTTTCCGTATCTCCCTTTGTGTGTATATCTTAGCCGTTTCTCGGCTCCCTCCTTCTTGGGTTATTTAATGCCATCCTTGTTGAAGAACAGCAGTGATGTTATCTATTCCATAGCTTAAGGGATAATAGGGTTCAAACGTTTCCTTAGGTATTAGTCCCAGAGTGAACGTAATTGCCCGACTGGAGTTTGAATTTGCTTACTTCGAGTCAACTGTCAAGCACGTTAACCATTACACCACGGGGACTTCTCATTAGAGGTTAGTTAATTTGTAACATTGTATGTTAATACATTTTTAGGGTAATTGTTTTTTAAAAGTTGTTTGTTCGCGGTTATATGATTTCAAATATTCCTGTCAAATGCAATTAATTTGCAAACAGAGATTTTTTGATCCATAGATGGAATCCTACAGATACTACCACTGTTGAATAGTGACCGAAAGAAGATTTCTTTGACACGCCATGTAAGTTACGTGGGTGAAAAACAGGTGTCTGTGTCTTAAGGTAAACAAAAAAAAAAAAAAATAACGGCGGAAATACTACGTGAATTGCATGGGAGTCTGGAAATTATATAAACTCTGATAAGTGGTGAGAACGTTGTGAGAACATTGTGTGAACGAAAGAGAACAAAGGAGCCAACAAAAGAGTCACTAGACGTCACGCCACTCAGGACGATGGCTTCATGCCAGATGGCTCAGGGTTGAGAGGTAGAGAGAAGTCTGGGTTGTACAAGGCTCGCTAAAATGAGGAAAGCAAGATTATTAAAAACCCCGAGATAATGCGGAAAAGTGTGAAAGAAACAGGCTTGTGAAAGTAGAAGAAATGTGAAGAAACAGACTAGCTACAGTCGAAAGCGGGTATGATCCCGGAAGAAAGAAGAAAGGGTGCCTAGTGAACGCCCTGAAGACAAAAAACATATAGAAGTTGAAATGATTAAATGGTTTGAGTTGGTTTTGTACCAGTCTTGTGAAAGCAGAACGAAGAAGAAGCAGTTCACTGAAGATTTCGGATCTCCCTCTGTGTTTATATATCATATGTTTCTTTTTGTTTCTTTGTTTCTTTGTTTTAATGGCATATCAACCTTTGTAGGTTATTTAATGCCAAAGCCATTCTCCTAGAAGAACAGTAGTGGTACTATTTAACCCATAGCTGGGAGGATAAGGGGGTTCATACCTTTCCCAAGGGTATTTGCCCGAAAGTGAACGTAATAGCGTGACTGGAGTACGAACTCGCGTACTACGATTCTGCAGTCCATCGCTTTAACCATTACACCACGAGGACACCCCCTATATTATATGTGTTCCTCGACTCTTTCCTTTACTCCACTATTTTGTACATTTCGTAGTAAAAGGGGAAAAAAAAGAAGCCGATTATATGTTTATTCATTAAGAGTTGTCTGTTCCCCTGGTATAACAACACTACTCTGGGTCATAGCAAACCAGGGTGTAATTACAATGAAGTGGTTCTCCATAGTCTACAGATATGCGGATCTAGGGCCTCGTCACCAGATACAGTTTTGTGACATACCAAGGAAACCTCTTTTTTTCGACTAGACAGAAAAATTGATCAAATAATTAAAAACACCCTAAATAACAACAAACATTATATCATGGAAAGAAAGAAAGGATAGAGACATTGAATGGTGTGGTTGGCAGGCGACTGTTGCTTGTTGTCACCTGTTTCCGAGTAGGATTCAAAAGCCATGGATCGTTTGTGGCAGCTTATTAAGATTAAACAGCGTCGATTGTAGGCTGGAAAAATGTAATTCAGTCCTTGCAATTGAAATTGTTTAACTGTGTAAACAAATGGTATAATGGTTAGATATTTCGCCAATAGTCTGGGAGACTGGGGTTCACTTCCATGTTGAGTCATACTAAAGACTCAAAAATGGTACTTGATGTCTCCTTGCTTAACATTCAGTATTATAAGTTATGGATCAAGGGTAAGTGGAGCAATCCAGGGAAAGGAGTAGTGCACAGAATAAGAGATTTATTTCCATAAAAGTTATATCATTACACGGCCACACGGACAGATATATAGATATGGAGAAGCGCTTTGTACAACGGCTATCGTCGAAATATTAGGAATGGCGACCCGAGTTTAAATCATTGACGAAGCCTCTTGTATTTTACTTTGCACTAATGCCCTTGGGAAAGGCATGAATTCATCCGTTTCCTCTCCAGCTATGAAGACTGGGTTCTTTAGCTTTGTAAGGCAACCAGTCTAGGTGAAGGAAAACTGAATTCAAACAAAAAATCGACCAGGTATCACATCCTGTTCATAGCGGAGGGGTTGGTTGAATAAATACATCGATATGTTCACGTGAAGCCTAATCTAATTACCGTAAATTGTGGTTTATAAGTCGACCTTTTAAGTCAGACAAAAATCTTTAACAAATTTAGGGTCGGCTTATACGACAGGGCTAAAATCCAAATCTTTACCACAGGGTAGTCAACCAATGGTAAAATTTTGGATTTTATCCCCGCTGTATATGTCGACTTCAAGTTTTGTAGAGATTTTGTCTGGCTTAAAAAGTTGACTTGTACGCAGCAATTTATGGTACTTGTACCTAAGAAAAGAGACATATAATGGTCAGTTGGGGACTTTTCTAACGGCTCCTACTACGGTTGGTATTACTGTCACCTTTTCATATTTTTCTTAGCTCTCTAGCAAGATCCCGGTATTTGACGAGTTTTTAGCTTTCATTTATATCTACTCTATTTCACCGGAACGACAAAATTCATTAGATGATAATCTACTTCCTTCTTGTAAAAAAAAAACTGGATCTAGTCTTCTGGCCAGGATTAAGTGATCAATTTTCATCTCAAAATCCCAGATTTTTATGCGTCTCATTCTCTAGGATAGATTCTGGTCTGTGCATGTACCATCTGGTAGTATGGTCCAGTTTCATTTTTTTTTTTGCTCAATTCTCAGTGGATCATCTTTCCCACCCAGTCGTATCTAGTCTTTTACTCCATTTGCGCTAGTTTGCAACATTTGCTTATTATGTGATTAATCGTTTCGTCTCTGTCACCATATTCACTTGCTATTTTGTTTCATCTCATCTATTTTCATTTTAACTTAGTTGGTCCTTATGGCGTTATTTTGCACTGCTATTAGAAGAGATTCAAATTTTCTCTCAAAGTTTCCCCTTCCTAGGCATGTCCAGATTTTTTTTTCGTGAGATTTCTCCAGTTTGCTACTTGAAATATTCTTACCCTTGTTTTTCTTCCCAATTCTCTTTCCTAGATATGGCTGTTTTTTTGTCTTCATGTTATCAGTGATATTATTGATTACTGCTACTGGCCGCTGTAATTAGTCTTTTTTTTCTGTAGTCTTCCAGTCCTCATATTGATGTATCCACGCTATCTTCAATGCTGGCGAATCCTATTTCTCCTTTTCTAGACAAATATAGTCCTTCTATGTGATTAACTCGCATGTAAGGTCTTGTGTATCATCATTATTATGATTAGTATTATCATTGTATTTTTTATATCAGTTTTATTTAGTGTACATTTTTCTTTTTTAAGTTGAGGAATTATATTGTGAATTGAATTACCATGACCAGAAAATCTAGCGAACACTTGCGCGCGACATACGGAAACACAAAACAGCAGTTTCGACCTTATTAGGTTTCATCAGCGGTGTATACCGTGATCTCCCCCTCAGGAGATCGAACCAGCGACCATAGAATGCAAAGCCGAAACTCTACCACTGATCTACCAATGCATATTGCATTCAAGTGACGCCTAATCAAATAGTCATGATAATTGCGCAGCCAATCAACCTGAATGTGTCTTGCAAGTTACATCCGTACTCTTTACAAAGGACACGGTCACCTCCAGGGCCACGTCTTCCCTGGAGGATTGGAAATACGCATCCGCGTAACTATTATAACCTCAAGGGAAAGGATATTGTGTACATTTTTCTTTTTAAAGTAGAGGAATTATTTTGTGAATTGAATTACCATGACCAGAAAATCTAGCGAACATTTGCGCGCGACATAAGGAAACACTGGACAGCTATTTCGACCTTATTAGGTTTCATCTAGGTTAATAAGGTCGAAACAGCTGTCCAGTGTTTCCGTATGTTACGCACAAGTGTTCGCCGGATTTTCTGGTCTTGGTAATTCAATTCACAGTTTTATCTTGTTTTTCACTGAAATCTGCGTGACGGCATGTCTCCTCAAATCTTCGAGGTTCTTCTTAGAATTCTAGCTAATATTAATCATACTGTAGTATGGATGGTTTTGATTCTTCTTTTGATCTCTGACTCGTGCAGTCTTTTTACTAAATCTTTGGGGACAGATCTAAGTGCACCAACTACAATTGGTATCACCGTCACCCTGAGGTTCCAATGTTTTTACATCTTTCTGGCAAGATCCAAGTATTTGTCAATCTTTTCGTTTTCTTTTATTTTTACTCTGTGGCTCGCTTCTTTGCAGATGTCTGTCCATCGAAAGCCTCCATTTCGTTGTGCCTTTTGCCAGTCTCTTTACTATTAGCGAATGAAGTTTTGTGTCCTGTTTTATTTGGTCGATTTGATGGTCGTCCACTGTGTCTTCCGTCAGTAAAATCGTTCTTTTATGAATGATTGACATTGTCTTTACGTACTATGGGACCAAACCACCTTTTTCTGGAAAACTTCTGTGGTTTTATTTGATATTTCAAGGTAACTGGTCCAGTTGGCTGCGGGTGTAGAATACACTGACCGCATATCTGCAGAAGGGTAAGACTCCCCCAAAGAGTGTCTTGGATATGACAGAAAACAATCTGATGGTGAGGCTTCAGTAATGTTGAAGCTTTAGGAATGCAAAGTACCCATTCTTTGCCATCGCTCCCTGGTCCATTCTGGTCCAGAGTGGTAGCGCCTGATAGGGTTCTATATATGGGTCAAATAGAACTGTTTGACATTCAAACGGTGTACTTTGACATTTAAACTGCATGTAAACAAATGACTCATGCAAAACTGACTTGCTTGAAATAGAACTGTTTGAAATTTAACTGTGTGTAAACAAAAGACTAATGTTTAATTGAATTGTTCGGTGTGCATAGCAATACTTGGGACCTTTTAACTTTGTTTACATGCTAAACTGAGTTGTTTGAAATAGAACTGTTTTATATTTTAGAGCTTAGCTCTGATTGGCTGTTGCAAAATTATATATAGAGCCTTCTCTGTGGTCATTTTTTTTTCTCCTTGTGTGGATTCGCAGGTTAGCTGCCGGGATGGGAGTTGGAGTTAGATCGATGCCAACTGGGTCATTTGCGTGAAGGGGTCTGATGTTGAAAGACCTGAAACCCCCCATGAACCCAAAGGAAACATCACTGACGACCCATCCCGATGCATCAACTAAGATGTATGGTATAAAAATAGAATGTGTAAACAAATGTCTGTTTAATCGAATCGTTAGTGTTAAATAGCAATGCTTGAAAACACTTAACAGTGTGCAAACAAATAATTAATAGTAAATAGAATTGTTCGTATTAGATATAAATTAGTAAAGCTATTTAGCTGTTTGAAAAAAAAAAATGAGCCCAGGCTCGTTTAAAAATGTTGTCTACAAAATGTGTTCAGAAATCATATATTTGATATACATGTATAATGTATATATGTATAAAAAGGATTTGGTTTTAAATAACCTACAATAGTTGGTATGACATAAAACTTAATCGAACCAAATTACAAGGTTACTCTTTATGTCATCCATTTTGATGTGATTCATACAAGAAACTCCTTCTCTATTCCCTAGGCAATCGTTCTGAAATACACTCAGGTTTTTTTTTCTTTTTTACTTGATATAAGTAAATTGACTAGCCATGTTATTTCATTAAAGATGATCAAGAGCCTGTGCTCGTATGAGTGTCACTCTGAAAATAATACCTCCGAGTTGGCAGACGTGATCAGTGCCTCGAATTTTGGCAAAAAAGGCCGATGGAAAATGGACTTCATGGACAATATTTTTCTGACAACGACGCTGTTATCATTTCTGTATAAAAGAAGTGGATCTCTTTCGCGAGTACGGATTTTTACAATCGCATGGCGCTAGCTAATTGCTGCCGAAAATAGATAAGTAGAATTAAAGGGGTAGATAATCGTTAGGTTGATTGATTTATTGGATTGAACTGCATGTCAACGCATCCAGAGTTATTTCACGCCAAGTGTTTAGGAAGCCTCGTATATTGTACTTTTATTTTCATATTTTTTGTGTAGTGGATTCTTAAGAGTTTAAAAAATATAAACTATTACTATCTAAAACGGTTAATTCGCATACAGTTGTATGGTTTCAAATATTTCTACTTAATAAAAATAACTATACAGTTTTAAGTATTCATTTTTATTCAATGATACTCGTTTTTTTTACACACAGTTATATTGCTTCAAGCAACTAATAATAATCTTAGTAAGCTTCAAATGATTTACAGTTATATGGTATTCTATCGAATACAAATGATTTTTAAACAGATCTATTTGACCCATAGATGGGACCCTAACAGGTACTACATTCTGGGTTAAAATAGAGCTGAGAGTAAAGGCAAAATTGCGGTTTATATGTCACTCTTTTAAGCCAGAAAAATCTTTACAGAACTAGCAGTCAACTTTTTCAGCAGGCTTAAAGTCCAAATCTTTCAAACTTAAAAAATCTCTACAAAGCTAGGAGCCGGTTTATATGGCAGGGATAAAATCCAAACCTTTACCACTGGTCGATTACTTTGTGGTAAAGATTTGGATTTTATCCCTACCCCTAGTTTTGTAGGGATCTTTTTCAGGCTTAAACAATCGACTTAATCCGACGCAGTTTACGGTAAGTTTTTTTAAAATTCTATTCCAACTTCATTTATCGTTAATCTTCTTTCTAAAAGTAGTGTTCATGATTATATATGACTAAATTTCCGAGCTGAAGCTTGATAATTTTTATAACTTGTATCTGCTGGACACATGGCGCAGTGGATAAGGTATTTGGTTGAAAAAGTGCTTCTGAGTGAAATCATCAAAAGGTTGCAGGTTCAATCCCAACTACAGCTTAGACATAACAAGGAATAGTTTAACTCTTGTATCCTATCATGTTTATCAGAATTGAAACAATCACCCTCGATGGATTAAATAAAAGCACCCGTTCGAGGTTCTGTGTAGGGCCCTGAATTCGACATGAAACACTTGAAGAAGGCCGAAGGATATATCGGCTGAAACGTTGTGAGTATAACAATGAAGACAATAGTTCGAATATTCTAAGGGATGAAAGTGATCATATAAGATTAATAATTGATTAGATCTTAATTATGATATATATATATATATGTATGTGTGTGCGATTTCAAATATATAGTCATATTAAATCTCTACATCTCGAATTATTGGGAAGACAAAACAATTCAGCTTATTTCAAACCCCTGTTCAGATAGATGAAGGGATGCATCCTCCCTTTCCCTAAAAAGAGTGGCCTCGGATGTGCCAAGAACTACCGAGGTATAACACTTACATCCATAGCAGCCAAAATTTACAATGCCCTACTACGAAAACGCATAGAAACCAAAATTGACAACATTCTTAGGAAAAACCAAAATGGCTTCCGAAAAAATAGATCCACAACCTCACAAATATAGTCTATCCGTAGAATCCTTGAAGGCATACGGGCAAAAAACCTACAGGCGACAATACTATTTGTTGACTTTACCAGCATTGCTTCGAGTAAATCAATCGTTTTATTTCTTTATACTCGTCTTCTTTTTTGTTGTTGTTGTTATAATATTGTCGTTACTTGAATGCATATTATTTTGGTTACCTTAAATTCAATGTTTTCGACAAGCATAGCAAAAAATATGCAAAGCCGGATTTTGTAAAGTTTATTTCTCTTGAAATAAATTACTTTGTGGGAACTAGTTTTTGTTTTTAAGAAAAGTAGACACGCTTCTCTTTCAGGTAACAAAAGTTAGCTTTCCCACCCTCTTTTTATCTCCTTTATTTTTTATATATTTCTCTATCCCTTCGATTAGCCTGACAGTTACTGCTAGATTTCTAGGACTAGGCATATCTATTGAATAGTTGTATGAATACAATGCGATCCATAAAATTAGAACTAAAATTGTTTAGTGAAATAAAAATAAATTATAATTGGTTGAAAATCATTAAAAAACATTTGCTAAAAGATAACCTTTTGAGAATTGGACATCAGCAGATCGAAAAATGGCAGCTGCGTTCAATCGTACCAAATCAAGGGCCAGTCTCTATTTCTTTTGGATCATAAAACATCTGAGAAAGGCAGTTACTGATGCCCTTAGTGAAAGCTTTCGTTTCTATTTTGACAGCTGTTGTCCCAAAGGTCTGTGGCTTTTGTGTTCCGGCAGAAAGGCGTATTACTGAGGTTCAAATTCTTTTAATTTTGAAGACAGGAATACAGTCACGTGAGTGCTATGAATTAAAGTCATTGTAGGTTGTCTCTTTCTCCTCAACTGACGAGAAAAAATAAAATAGAATAAAATCAAGGAAAAAATTAAACAGGAAAAAATTTTTGATGAAAAAATTAAAATTGAAATAAAAATCAAAATTGAGATCGTGAAGAAAAGGCTCCGTGCACATTTATGAAATAAAACCAACAAAATGCAAAAAAAATAAACAAACAAAACAACAAACAAACAAAAAACAAACAAACAAACAAACAAAAAACGATGAGAGATAAAAATAAAAATAAATAAATAGATAAAAATAATGGATGAAAACAAAGCAAAACAAAGCAAAGAAGCCCCCCCCCCGCTAAAAAAAAAAGAAAAGAACAAAAACACATCAGAAACTGACTAAAAATTTATGTAAGTTATTTTGTTTGTTTCGTAAGAAAAATCAATAAAAAGAAATAATTGAAAAAAAACAAACAACAACAACAAAAAACAAACAAACAAACAAACAAACAAACAAACAAAAAACAAAACAAAACAATAAAATTATAACAACAAAAACAAAAAAAAAAGAAAAACAAACAAACAAAAAACACCCCCAAAAAAACAAAAACCAAAACACTTAAACCATTGAAAGACAAAACAAATTAATTTCATGGAATTTTTTAGTCGTGTACTGGCGTAATACAGCAATTAATTTCAAAAGGGGTATTCCTTACAGATAGTGCCGAAATAGATGCTAGTGTGATTTCCCTTGAACACACTATTTATAACTGTCTTTTTTTTTTAGTTATGCTTTTGCCAGAACGATAGATTTTTTTATATTAAAATTAAAATTAAAATCGAAACCCATAAAAGAATGTACATTTTCAAGAAACACACACACACACACACACACACACACACACACACACACACACACACACACACACACACACACACACACACACACACACACACATCGACAAAAACAAATAACAACTTTATCATAAAGACAAAACAAGCAAAAACAACAGAAACTGACTGAGATTTTATTTAAGTTATTCATTGTTTTGTAAAAATCAACTGAAAGAAATAATTAAAGAAGAAAACGGTTAATTAATCACTACAAGAAAAAATCAAATTAATTCACAAAAGTACCGACGTTATATAAGGATTTATTTATGCTTATCAGGCCTTGGCTGGGCCGTCTGGCATTCGTGTCGGATAGGGTATCGAAATCAATGGCAGATTCGAGGCTGAAAGTCCCCCAGCTTTGGTTGGGCCACCTTCGGGTTGGCGAGCTGCAATATTGACACCTTTGTCACCTATGTATAGCACTAGACCTTGCTGTCTAGTTTAAGCTATAACCCAGCATCCGTGCCTAGTCCCTGATTTGGGTCCAAGAAATAGCTTGGCTCATTAGGCTCACATTGCACTAAGTGGGTCAATGACCAGCACAGACCAGCCGGGTTCGAGCCTCGGTTCGTGCCTCTCCCTTAAATCCCCACTATAATCGGCCTTCGGTTCATTGACCTTGTGTCTTGTCCTGTCTGGTGGGAAGCAGCGATAGATATAAGGATTTATTTTAAAAAAGCGAAATTCTTTATTTTGTTCAGACCTACCAACACTGATAGTGCCGAAATCCTCCTATGGATAAACAGTAGAACAGACTGATCTCTTTAACTTTATAATGGCAATTGGTTTTGGAGAAGGAAAACTTTGAATCCAAGTTAGTTGTAGACCTGGAGAGAGACGGGCTCCACAAAGCTGTTTTGCTTCACCACTACTAAATCAAGTAAGAGTACCAGAAAAGGCAGTGAAAAATTTAACAAAATATCAATATCAATATGTGACGTCATAAAATAAAGGCGAGGAGACTTAATCGGCGAGCCGGGTTCGAAGTCGGGCCTAGATTTTTTAATGTCCATTTTACACTAATTTCAGATGCGAAAAGCTTGAAACCTCACGATCCCATTGCCAGATATCTTTAAATGTCTCGTCATTAGCTAGCCTAGTTAGACAAAGTCGAAGAGTGGTAGTATTTGGCCAAACCAGACTGCTGTGACTAACCTCGTATTCGATAGGATGGTGGGCATAAAAAATAAAACAGAGAGAGAGAGAGAGAGAGAGAGAGAGAGAGAGAGAGAGAGAGAGAGAGAGAGTCAGTCTTAAGAAACACAAATTACACAAATTACACAAAAAATGTAAATGATTTCCTAAACTCTTGACATGGGTTGACATGTCTTTAAAATCAATCGAATCATCAATCAGCTGTTGTTGCAGTAAAAAAAAAAACTGTTACACTCGTTGTCAGCCTCGACTAAAGCAAATAATAAGTCAGTTGTTAATTCCCGCAAGTATCCAAGTTTTCGCATCCGAGATGCGTTCTTTCAGACCCGTGACAAAAAAATCGATCAGCCAAATCGATTTTGAACAAAAATGACAAGTGAACTGCTCACCCAACAACGATTGATGGAAAGGATAAAAAAAAAGAAGCAAAAAGCAAGACAAAAAAAAACAAAAAAATACCAACGACAAAGTTACACCAGCTGAATCGAAAACTAAATGGGCCGTGGCAAGCAAATATCGATACACGTAGACAGAAACGCATATTGACCAATGCACGAATGCATATATACACACATGTAGGCAAAACCCCTTTACTCCGCCTCTTGCCCACCAAAAAAAAAAAAAAAAAAAAAAAAAGAAATAGAAAGAGAGAAACGATCAAAACACTAGTTCAGACACGTATACTTTGATACCATCACGCATGCGCACTCACGCTGCCAGACAAATGCATGTGTAGAAACACCTAAATAACTGTAGGCAATTATTACGCTTCAAATATCAACTAAGTTAGATGAGCTAATCGAAGTTTTATAATGATTGTAGAAATGACGATATAAAAAATGAATTAATGCAGAAATAAAAATATAGGGTTAGAACAGGTAGTGAAATAAACTCGACGAGAAGGGTTCAATTCCTGGGCCATGTCGTTTGTGTTTCACTTTGTGCTAATACCCTTGTGAAATGCATGCATCCATCTCTTCTCTCCGATGCTATGGTTAAATATTTGGGAAGACAGGGCTCTCCAGTCTTGGTAGAGCAACACATTTAGGAGAAAGAAGATTGAGTTCAATTCTTCAGTAAAACTTAACGAGAAAAAAAGTTGTTAAGACATGCGGTAGTATTAAAAACCGACTTGTTAAACGCCGGATGAAACTCCCCCCTCTCTCTTTATTTACATACATATACATATATTCTCTGCATTTCACATTGCATAATACCCAAATATTCTCTTTTCAGCTTTGGTTAAATAGATAGGCAAACTGGGATCCTTAATCTTGGTACAGCAACCAGTTTGAGAGAAGGAAAACTCTAAATTCAAACATGTTCAAGTCCGCTTAAAATTGACTCTGTGTCACATCCAGCTCGTGTCGAAATGTTGTATTGCCGCATACATATACATATACAAATATATGCGGAACATAATCAAACATAATGACGAACTTCAATGAACGAACGAATACACTTCTTTATAAAAAAAAATATTTGTAGCATGTCCCACTGGCCGGACTAGTGTAGCACAAGGCCTTTTTTTAAGGTGGGTCTCAGCACAGAGCCGTAGCCCAGACACGCGCGGCAAAATACCTCGGGTCCCGTCAGCATTCACCTAATAAGGAGCACCTCAGGTGCCAGGTGACAAACCTTGCCCCCCCCCGAGAAGATTAGAGCCCAGGGGGACGGCCCCTTAAGGCTCGCGGAGAGCCGGTCTTAGCACGCATAAAATGAATGCTAGCTTCCCGGTACCCCTGTTAGACGGCCCTGACTGACTATCACCAAGCCAAAACACATCCATGTACAAGCAAATACGGCCAGTCGAAGATGGTTCCGGTCTTGCGGTCCACGCAGCAGCAGAATTGGTTAACTCACTGTAAATTGTCCAAAAGTTCTTTTTGAAGATGATTTGACTTTATAATATGTGGGGCTATCACGGACATGCGCGCTCCGCAAGTGACCACATATTTTTTAGCACACCCTATGGTACAATAATGTGCATTCATATATATATATATATATATATATATATATATATTATAACTTCATATATTTTATAACTTTATTTTATAACGGATTCTCTTCCCTTGCTTTGCCCAGTCGGCTGGGGCTGGAGAATACACTGACTGCACCTCTGCAGAGGGGTAAGACCCCCTCCCCAAACGAGTGTCCTAGATATGACACTAAACAACCTGATGGTGAGGTTCCAGCAGTGCTGGAGCTTTGAGGAATGTGGAGTACCCCTTCTTGCCATTGCTCCCAGGTCCACTCTGGCCGGAGTGGTAGCACCCGATAGGGCCCTATCTATGGGTTAAATAGAACTAACAGCATACTAATCCTAAACTGAATTGTTTGAATAAACTGAATAGCTTGAAATAAAAATGTTTTTTGACAATTAAACCGTACTTACATTTAAACTGCGTGCTTATGCTTAACTGAATTATTTCTAATAGAACTGTTTTTCGACATTAAAACTGTATTTACACTTAACTGAATTGTTATATATAACTGCTTGAATAGTTTGAAATAAATATTTTTGACCATTAAACTGTGTACTTATGCTAAACTGAATTGTTTTAAAAAGAACAGATTATTTACATAAAAATGGATTTAGCGTTAAATAACCTACAAAGTTTGATATGCCATAAAATCTAATAAACCAACCAATCTTCACTTGCTGTACACATTCCCAAACATAACGTTTTAATCATCAGTGGAGATATGAATACTTAAGCAAGCAAAGATGAAAATCACTAATTTTGCTTACATAACCTGCTAAAAGTAAATGGCGAATATCTAACAGATTTTTCACTCGAGAATCGTCTTTTATGCCTAAACACTAAATTCTAAAAAAGGGAGGAAAATTATGAGCTTACACGTAGCTAAATAACGCTAAACCACAGCTAGATTATATACTCATAAACAAGAAGTGGATAAATAGCTCTCTGAACTGGGAAGCATACTCATTTTTTGAAGGGGTGTCTTCCAATCACAGGATCGTCTGGGTCTACGCAGAAACAAATAGTCAAAACCACACATCACAACTGGTCATCACTTACCAAAAGAGATAGCAATTACTATATGGTAACTATAAGAAACAAATTTGGTACTCTTCTGGAGATATTTGAAAGACATACCCCAAATATACTTTCTGTCCAATCTTGGGCCATCATCAGGGGTGTATACTAGGGTAACAATTAATTATGGGAGTCATCAACCAATTCCCGCCGGATACTATACAATCAATTCGGCAACTGGAAAGGACATATACAAAAATATGTAAACAAAACATGTCTGTATTGAAATATGCATTAATGAAGAAATGCGGGCCACACACACACACACACACACACACACACACACACACACACACACACACATATATATATATATATATATATGTGTGTGTGTGTGTGAGTATGTTAGGCTCAGAGTTTGTTTCAGAAATATGAAAACCTTTGAAGAAAAAGGCTTCTGTTACATATTGATCTTTGGCAGCATATTAGTTGTAGATTTCTTCACAAGATAGCGCACCAGTGTTTTAGAATAAGGGGACCGCGGAAATAAATCACGTGCATTGAGAACCGGAAGGAAATGTGTGGGCGTTGAAAGTATTATATAATAACAAGAGGTTTAAAATCGGGACACGGATACAGAGAGATTCGGTCAGATTCAAAAAGCAGCCAGATAATAGATAAGTCACCCAGAGGTGGGGGCGTCCCCGGCTGAGAAGCAGAAGAAGTAAGGCTCTGAAATATCTGTCTCCAATGCGGTGTCAATGATAGCAGTCCGAGTCCTTCGTCTCTCTGTCTCTCTCCGTCTCTCACTTGATGCCATTTCGATCCTTTCGTGACAACTTGATTGATTGATTAATTGATTGATTTTAAAGGCACGTCAACCCGTCTAGTTATTTTAGACTAAGAAATTAGGCAATCACGTTCATTGAACGTTCGTACTTACATTTGTGTGTAGATCTTTCGTAATAGTTGGAACATGATCAATTACATGCAAGCCTGAAACAAAAACATCTCTTTCCTGAAACAAAGGAACTTCAGTGGCATTATTTTCACATTGTTTCTTGCGATAAGGTGGGTCTTGTTCATCCTGAAAAACACACGAAAGACAAAGTTACTGAACCCTCATCCATCGTTTTCAGTGGGAGAGTCCTGCATATATATATATATATATATTGTTTCATTAAAACGAATCAAGAAGTATGCTATACTTTTTAATTCTTATATTGGACAAACCATTTCTATCCTATCTAGACGTCTCACCTGCCATCTATCAAACTAGAGTGCCATCAGAAATTATATATATATATATATATATATATATACGAGGTGCATACGATAAGTTTCGAGATTTTTTTCGTATGGGCATTTAAAATTGTTGTAGACTCTTGAAAGTTCAGTATGTTATTGCTATACATCTCATGAGATTACTGGCCAATCTTTATGATTTCTGGTTCAAATGAACAGCTACAGCAGCAATTGGAATACACCCTATTAAAGCCTGATTGTCAAAGCTGGTGAATTTCAAAATTGCAATCTGACACTTTAGAAGAACGATATGCAATAAAATTCTGTTTTAAACTTGGAAAAAGTGGCACAGAAACGTATGGAATGCTTCAGACTGCTTTTGGACTATCTTGCATGAATCGAACATCTGTTTATGAGTGGCATAAGAGATTCAAGCAAGGCAGGGAGTTTGGAAGGGATGAGGAGAGGTGTGGGAGGAGTAAGGAAGTCAATACACCAGAGTTGATTGGCCAAAGGTTTAGGGTTAGGTTTACTATGTTGAGGTTTTAAGGGAGTTCAGGAAGAGATTCTTTCGTAAGAGGCCAGTATTCTTCAAATCGGGCCAGTAGCATTTCCACCAGGACAATACACCAGTCTACAACTCCATCCTTGTCACGGACTATTTGACCAAGATCGGCATCAAGACAGTTCGTCACCCTCCCTATAGTACAGACCTTGCTCCCTGTGACTTTTGGTAATTCCCTAAGTTCAGAGGCTGTCGTTATGAGACAATTGAGGAGATGAAAGAAGCTGTGACGAAGGTCATTGATACACTCACACAAGAGGACTTCCATGGGGCCCTCTAGAAGTTGTTGGAACAGTACAACAAGTGCATTGCAGCCGGAGGAGATTACTTCGAAGGGGACTTGAGTTTCATCAATGAAAGTGGCCATACGAAAAAAGTCTTGAAACTTATCGTATGTCCCTTATATATATATATATATATATATATTGTACTTCTTGCGAGTTTTTCACATTAGCTTTAGCAGATGGTCTGTCCTTGGAGTCTGAGTGACAGCAAGTCTCTTTAGGCCTCCAGAACTCTCCTCAGTATTCTGACCGATCTCAGCAAGGCTGTAGATTGGATGGTTTCGATTTGTCCTCTGATTTTCAGTTTTTCCAGCCATCTTTCTAAGCCGTTGTGGACCGTTCCAACTGCACCAATTACAACTGGTATCACCGTAAACCTTATGTTCCATAACTTTCTTATTTCTCGGGCAAGGTCCAAGTACTTGCCCCTTTTTTCACTCTTTTTGATTTTCGTTCTCTAGTCCGCCGCGACGGCAAAGTCTACGATACGGCGTCTTCTCTATCTTTTTTATTTCATCTATCTATTTATTTATTTAATTTAATTTTTTTGTTAATTATCAATAGGTCAGATCTTCTGACCGTGATGAATTGATCTGTTAGTATCTCAAAATCACAGAGAATCTTATGCACCTCATTATCCAAGACAGATTCTGGTTTGTGGATCTACCATTTGGTAGAATGGTCAAATTTCAATTTCAAGCACAATTCACGGGGGATCACCTTTCCTACCCAGTCGTGTTTAGTCATATACTCCATGCACGAAACTGTTACATTTGCTCATTATGTAATAAATGGTTTCGTCTCTATCTTGCGTTTTATCTATTTTCGCTTTAATATAATTTGTCCTTGTGACCTTATGTTTTATGCTGCTATTAGAAGAGATTCATTTTCTCTCTTGAGGTTTCTCTCGCGTAGCTATGTCCAGGTCTTCACGTGTGAAATTTCGCTAATTTGTCGCTTGAAATACCTAGACATATTATTTTACTCCTTTGAGAGTTTTTCAAACAAGCGTTAGCTGATGGTTTTTAACTGGAGTTTGAGTGACAGTAAGTTTCCTCAAGTCTCCTGGACTCTTCTCACTATTCTGGCAAATCTTAATAATGCAGTAGTCTGGATGGTTTCCACCTGTCCTCTTATTTCCAAGTCTTCCAGTCATTTTACCAATCCTTAGGGGATTGTTCCGGGCTCCCCAATTACAATTAGTATCACTGTCACCTTCATGTTGCATAGCATTTTTAGTTCTCGAGCAAAGTCATGGAACTTATCTCTCTCTTCACTTTCTTTTAATTTGACTCTATGGTCTGCCGGGACGGCTAAGTCCACTATTCGGAAGGTTTATTATTGTAATTATTGTTGTTGTTGTTATTGCCTACGTAATAATAAATCAACTTTATATCCTTCAAATTATTATATTGCAACTAAACAAGAACACCCCAAGCATTTTTATGGAAAGTTACTTTTCTTCTAAACCAAAGAAATTAAGATTCTATTATATATAGTACCGGACATTGGCCTAGCGGTTAGAGTGTTCGTCAATGGCCCGGGAGACCTGGGTTCAATCCCAGGTCGAGTCATGCCAAAGACTCAAAAAATGGTACTTGATGCCTCCTTGCTTAACACTCAGCATTATAAGGTACGGATCAAGGGTAAAGTAGAGCAATCCAGGGAAGGAGTAGCACCCTTCCCTACACCTTGGTGTAGTAGCTATCGGAAAGGGAACCTTCGGGTTACCCTCGACTATGGTCGCCAACTTTACTTTACTATATATAGTAAAAACCTATACAATAAAATTGGAGGATATAAAGTATGATTACCAAACTCTACAGTCTTCCTCTCCAACAGTATGCAATCTATTAAATCTAACTTGTAGGATGATATTCACTTTTCTATTTTCTATTTAAGTATATTTCTTAAGTGCTTAGATTGTTACATGTTTATATTTCTAATTACAGAGTTTCAATTCTGTAAAGTTTGGTGATAATATAGAATTATGTCCGTTTGATTGTATAATTTTCCAGTAAAATTGCTAAAGTTCTGCTTTAGAAAAGATCTCTTTTTATTTTTTTGAAAATTGGTAGGGATACTAATTTATGGGTAATACTGTAGTCCCTTTGAAAAACCACAAAGAGATGGCCCAGTCAGCTGTGGCTGTAGAATACACCGACAGCATCTCTACAGAGTGGTAAGACTCCCCAACGAGTGTTCTGAATATGATACTAAACAATCTGATGGTGAGGTTCCAGTAATGCTGGAACTTTGGGGAATGCGGGGTATCCCTTTATTGCCATCGCACCCAGGTCCACTCTGAAACGGAATGGTAGCACCTGATAGGGTCCTATCTATAGGTTAAATATAATTAAATCGTGTACTTATGCTGAGCTGAATTGTTTGAAATATAACTGTTATGTATAAAAATGGATTTGGCATTAAATAATCTACAAAGGTTGATATGCTATAAAACCAAACCAAACTACAAAGAAACGAAAACGTTGTCTTTCCTCCAATAAACAATACCTGAGGTCTTCAACTGAAATTGTTATTGGCTCGTTACAAGCTATTGCAACTGTTCGTATAAGGAGACAAAGGATTAAGGTTTTGATTTTTGATGAATAGTCAAAAGGATTTAGATATGTGGGGATTATAGGATATTGGAATATTGGGGATTTGAGGATATTAGAATATTGGGGATAAGAAGATATTGGGATATGTGGTGATTAGAGGATATTGGGCTATTAGGAATAAGAAGATATTGGGATATGTGTGGATTAGAGGATATTGGGATATTGGGAATTAGAGGATATTAGGATATTGGGGATAAGAGGATATTGAGATCATGGAAAGATATCTTTGCCAAAAATTCGTTCTCAGAGAGTATGTTTAGAAAGTAATAAGACAAATGTTTTGTCTTTCCAACGTAATGAAACTGGTCGTTTTATTTTTCTGACTTAATATCAGCTGATCAATGCTGATTACTCACCAGTCATTCTCATAGCCAAACTTCGATCAGATCTGATGACAATTTCCTCAGTTTGCAAAGTGTTTGGTTCATCAAAGCCACAGTCTCTAGGACATCTAAAATTACTTTGTGAAACCTTATTTATTTAATTGCTATTGATTATGATATAAATTCTATAAATAGCATGTTAATTGATGTTTAGTTTAATAGTCACTGAACGTGGTCTTTAGGTAAGTACTTAGACAATAAAGAAAAGAATTATATATTTGCCCAAATTTACCTATAAGGGAAGAACGCTATAGAGGTCAATTTTTAAATGAAACAAAGTTGATTCTTTTTGACTTTAGGTTTACTTTCTCTTTGATCTCTCACCATATCAAGGCTAAAGAGTCCAGTCTGCCCCACTATTTACACATATCTGCTGGAGGTGGATTCATACCTTCTCCAATGGGATTAGAGTAAAATAAAATACGAACAGCTTATTCCAGGATTTGAACTCGTCTCGCCGAGTCTTTTTCCTATGACGTTAAGTAAAAAATATCCGATAATTTTTCATAGAATTTTACTTACTAGTGCATCTAAAAGATGCTCAAGTTGTCTCAGTTTCAACATGTTAAAACCGCTGAATTTTCTTTGGAGTCCATTGATGATAATGCACCTGCGACATTTTGCTGTCAGTTGTGAAAAAGGAAAAAGATAGATTTGAACAGACTAAAAATGATTATATCAGCAACACAATTTCTCTTGGAAGAATAAATAATGCATAACACCATTCTTTGAGTAGAAAGCTAACTTGATAGTCTCAAGATAGATAGATAGATAGATACTACCAGACTGCAATAGATAGATACATACATAACATACAAACATACTGCAATAGATAGATAGATGTTACCAGACTGTTATACCTACCAACCTACATACATACATACATATAATTGGTTTAATGGTATATCAACCTTCGTGGGTTATTTAATGCCAAAGCCATCATTGGAGAAGAACAAGAATGATACTGGAGTTCTAACGCGTTTACTTCGATGTCACAGTCCAGCACGTCAGCCACTGCCCCACGGGGAGTCCCCGCATTCATACTTAGGTGAGTCAAAAGTTTTGCAATATTTTGGTTGCGTGAAATACAATTCTCCGAATGATTTTTTCTGTTTTTTTTTTCCGTGGCGTTATGGCCCAATTCGAACACGCTAAACATATGCACGAATTAGCCTTCGTGCACGTTCATCTGCGCGTCTTTCAAAATTTACACGGAGTGAGACAATGCACAACATGTTAGCGCACTAACTACCACGATACTACCAACAACAGCAGGTACCTTTAACCTCTTGAATTGCTTCGGTCACGAGACATACTCGCTGCAAACTCGCACGTACTAGCAAAATATTGCAAAACATTTGACTCACCCAAAAATTACCTATATGATAGATAGATAGAATGTTAATATTGTAAGATTTATATAATATATCACCAGATTGGTTGAGTGCTTTCTCGTTCGCTCTACTGAAATATAAAAGGAAAAAGAAAGACAAACAGTAATAAAATGGAACAAACGACTGAATTAACGAATGAATAAAAGAAATTCAAGAGTACAGCCTGGAAATCACCGGAAGTAGATACTTCCGCACCAAGTTCAAATCGAGCGAGCATCTCCGCTGACTTCCGGTTTGAATTACGGTTATCAACAGTATAAGCATTGCTTCATCAAACATTGACCCTAAACTTTGGGTCGATTTCTAGTTATTGATTTTTGGTAATTATTTCCTCATTGTACCGATACAATTTTATTGATTACTTGTTTCATTTAAATACTTTTAGGAGTACGTATGCTTTAGAAGATATATACGGTCACGTCAAGCAACTATGTCCACGCATGCATTTATGAACATTCCTGATTGGGTTGAGGTCCCTCAATTTAAGACAAATAAAAGAATCTTCCTTTTTTTTAGTATCGCAATCTGGATATCCTAAGGTGATGAGCCTTCGGCATCAGGACAACAGAGGAATGTATCATTTGTGACATTGTCTATTATTTATTTTCTTAACAATTGCTGAGTATAAAGTTTCTGGAAGGTGCCCGTGGTGTAATGGTTATCGTCCTAGGAAATGGACACGGCGACACGAGTTCAAATCTTGGACGAGACTGATTGCATTTCACATAGCCCTAATACCCTTGGGAAAGGTATGAATCCAAGTATTCTCCCTCCAGCTATTGGTAAATAGTAGGACAGACTGGGTTCTTCAGCCTTGGTGAGGCAACTAGTCTAGGAGAAGGAAAACCCTGAATTCAAACCTGTTATAAAAAGTAAATTTGGCGACCTTAGTCGAGGGTAACCCGAAGGCTCCCTTTTCGATAGCTACTACACCAAGGTGTAGGGGAGGGCGCTACTCCATCCCTGGATTGCTTTACTTTACCCTTGATCCGTACCTTATAATGCTGAGTGTTAAGCAAGGAGGCATCAAGTACCATTTTTTGAGTCTTTGGTATGACTCGACCTGGGATTGAACCCAGGTCTCCCGGGCCATTGGCGAACACTCTAACCGCTAGGCCACTCCGCTTAAAAATTAATCTTGTGTCATATTCTGCCCGAGCGGAGGGGTTGGTAAATAGGTTAAAGTTTCTGGAATAAAAATAAAATAAAATAAAACAGTTACGAACTACGTTTCAATGCAATTATTGGAAATGTTGAAACTTATTTGAATTTCATTTAATCTCTGTTACTCATATCTTTATATTGTTAAGGAATTCGATTTTCAAGGAATACTCCTTTAGTGTGGCTTTGTACAGAAACAAAGATAATATTTGTAAATGACAAATTACTGGTCGTCTCTGATAAGTCATTGTGTAATATAATTGCGGAGAGATTTTTTTTATATTATCATTTTCGTTTTATATATCTTGCCTTTCGGTTTAGTTAGGCTGAGAACCTTTCGCTTAGTGCATGGGTTAGTTAGGTGCACACATTGAGTGCAGGTGTTCACGCACGTGCAGGGCGGATGTGACAATCAGAGATGTCACTATAAAAACTCCAGATAGAAAATAGAACCGGTGACGTGAACGACGTCATGACCGGAAGCGCAGAGGATTTTGGAATTTGAAAAAAAAAAAGCAGTTAGTTGAGATTCGAGTCTAGAGGAAGGTAGTCGATTTTTTGTGGGGCTACGATTTTGTTGGGGGCAACGAAATGTGCCGCACGTGGTGGGTTCAGATGGAAAAGTTAGCATAGAAAGAAATTGTGCCTCTCTCTCCTCATGTCGAAAAACCTTAAACTCAAAAAGGTAAATAAAAAAGTTTCGTACCTGAACCAATTTCGTATTTTTTCGGATTCCTATATGTTTATGAACATTCTGTGAACATTTTTCATGTATTCATATCTTGGTCATATTTTTGGACGTGGCCCTATGTTACAATTGTTAGTCTTTTTCATTTGAGTTTTAGGAAATGCAGAGTGCCCATTCATTGCCATAACTCCCAGGTTCACTCTGACCCGGAGTGCCTATTAGGGTCCCATCTATAGGTCAAATAAAACTGATAAAGCATTCATTATCTTTGAAGCCATTTATCTGTGTGAAAAGAAATGATTAGCAGTTTCTTCCAGGCAGCGGTCACATCGATACTGCTATATGGATGCACTACATGGACGCTAACAAAACGGCTGGAGAAGAAGCTAGATGGCAATTACACAAGAATGCTGCGTGCAATCCTGAACAAGTCCTGGCAGCAACACCCCACAAGACACCAACTGTACGGCCACTTGCCCCCTATCACGAAAACTATTCAAGTTAGACGAACCAGACATGCAGGACACTATTGGAGAAGCAGAGATGAACCCATAAGAGATGTACTCTAATGGATCCCCACACATGGCCGCGCAAAAGCAGGACGACCAGCTCGAACGTACATTCAGCAGCTATGTGAGGATACGGGATGTTGTCCTGAAGACCTACCTAGGGCGATGAACGATAGGGAGGAGTGGCGAGAGAGGGTCAGGGATATCCGTGCTACCAGCGCGATATGATGATGATGACTATTAATTTTAAATCTTAAATAGACTTATTAATTTTGAATTTACTTAGTATTCGATAATAATGCTTGAAACCATTGCACTGTAAGCAAATAGAACCATAAAAATTAGATAGCAATAATTGAAACCATTTAACTGTGTGCAAACAATAAATAGCAACACTTGAAACCCTTTAACTCTGTGCAAACAATCATCATCATCATCATCATGTCGTGCTGGTAGCATGGATATCCATGGATATCGCCTCCGGCAGGTCTTCTGGACTACATCCCGTATCCTCGTGCAACCCATGAATAGCAATAAATGAAACTATTTAACTGTGTGCAAACAATAAATAGCAATACTTGAAACCATTTAACTGTGTTCAAACAAATGAGTTCTGGCTTGTTTTAAAAAAATATTTCCAAACTATTCCCTTAAAAAATCTTAAATGATATTTGTATTAACAGGATTTGGCATTAAATAACCATTAAGGGTTGATATGCCATTAAGCGAAATAACCTAAAGCTAAATATCTTTTGGTCTGTTCCCCAACAAATAATTTATTATGCTTTTTATGAAATGGCAAAAAGGATTGTCAAATGCAACTCCAATCTGAAGATTGTATTTTCTCTTTCATAGAAATCATCATCATCATCATCATGTCCCGCTATGAGCACGGATCTCCCTGATCCTCTCCCGCCACCTATCTCTATCGTCAATTTGAATTGTTTGAAATAGAAATATTTTGACCATAAATGAGTTTAAACAAAAAAAAAAAAAAAAAAAAAACAGCAAAAAACAAAAAAAACCCAACAAAAAACAAACTATACATATGTTAGACTGAATTGTTTACAACTTTTATCAAAATGGTTTAATTCGCCGTCAGTTGGCCCGAAAAGGGTTGATACGCCGTAAAACAAAACAAGCAACCAATCTAAAAAGGCTATACTTAAATTGCTTTTAAATTTTATACTGCACTGGTCGCCAGCATTTGATCCTTTTTAATTAATATAGCGTTTTTTAAACGATGGGTTTTTTCCCTTCTATTGATATATATATATATATATATATATATATATATATATATATATATGTGTGTGTGTGTGTGTGTGTGTGTGTTGCGGATAAAGGTGGGAATAATTGAATAAAACACCGATCTACAAAGAATATACCGACAGCATCTCTTCAAGGAGCAACACCTCCACCAACGAGTGTCCTAGATGTAACACTAAACCATCTGATGGTGAGGCTTCAGTAATATTGGAGCTTTGGGGAATGTGGAGTACCCCTTCATTGCCATTGCTTCCAGCTACACTCTGACCCGGAGTGTTAGTACCTGATAGGGTCCTATCTAAGGGTCCAAGAAAACTGTTTGACATTTAACCTGTATGCAAACAAATGACTTATGTTAAATTGAATTCAGAGAAATAAAACTTTGACCATTTAACAATGTGTAAACTAACGACTGTCTAATTGAATTATTTCTAATACATAGCAATACTTGGAACCATTTAATTGTGTGCAAACGAATGAGTAATGTTGAAAAGAATAATTAGTGTTAAATAGCAATACTTGAAACTCTTTAATTGTCTGCCTAAATTAAATTCTTGGTATTACATATCAATACTTGGACCCATTTAACTGTGAACAAATGAACGAATGCATTGCGTTGAACAGAATAATTAGTGTTAAATAGCAATACTTGTAACTATTTCATTGTCGACAAAGAGATGATTAACATTGAACAGAATAACTAATTTTATACTGCAATAATTGAAACCATTTTACTTTGAAGAAACAAAAGCAATTATTGTGTGCAAATACATTTGTTCTTATTCATTTAAAAATAGAATTACCTACAAACTCTTCACTAACGAATCATACATACATATCCATTTAAATTTGTGCAAAGGAATTACTTATATTAATTTGTTACTGTTACATAAGTTTACTTGAAACTATAAAAACTTATTGCTAAGAAAAAAATCAAGCCGACCACATGCGGCACTTGATTTGGCCAGAGTGGAAACGGGAGAAGTAATCCCAGACCATACGGCACCAAAAAGCTACCTCCTCTTTTTGTCAAGAACTACTATTGAGACCCTCAGTACGAATTCGGGGACCAAATTGAAGGCAGGAAAAATTAGTCAGCATAAATGAAATTAAAGAAATTCAAACCAAGTTAAATAACTGAAAGAAAATTCAACTGAGAATTCTTATTAGGTAAATGTTGACGGGGCCCGAGGTATTTTGAAGGAATGCCGGGCGTGTCTGGGATACGGTCTTGTGCCCAGACCCAGCTTTAAAAAAGGCCTTGTCCTACACTAGTCCGGCCAGTGGGACGTACTACAAATACCAGAAGAGTTTTCTTGTTTCCACGGCGAAACGGATACAATTGTGTCTCGAAATCTAATAGTATCCAACTTTGCCTGACTGCTAGACAACCCGTATCAAATAACGGCTGTCAACTTGGACGATACCCCTTTAACTGCACGTAGCTGCTGATAATTCACTATTCCTCACAAAGACAAAGCATCATCATCATGTCACGTTGCCAGAGTGGATCTCCCTGATCATCTCCCGCCACCTGTCTCTATCGTCTATCTCTCCCGGGAGGTCTTCCAGGCTACATCCTGTATCGGCACAGAGCTGTTGTATAAAGCTTCTAGCAGATCGTTCTGCCTTTGCTCGTCCATATGAAGGGGTCCACTGGAGTATGTCCCTTATGAGTTCGTCCCTACTCCTCCAGCAGTGTACTGCATATCTGGTTCGTCTAACTTTGATAGTTTTCGTGATAGGTGGTAGGTGGCCGTACAGCTGCTGCTTTGTAGGGTGCTGCCTCCAGGACTGGTCCAATATTGGTCGCAGCATTCTTGTGTAATTACCGTCAAGCTTTTTCTCCATACGTTTAGTTAGCGTCCATGTAGTGCATCCATAAAAGCAGTATCGACACGACCGCTGCTTGGAAAAAAACTGCGATTTATTTTATCGATCAGGTCTGACTTCCATATGACTGATAGTCTATCGATAGCTGTCCATGCCTTTGCTAGTCTCGTGTTGATGTCTGCCTCAGTTGATGAGACACTGCTTCCTTGATAGGCGAACTTGTTCACTAGTTTCAGAGAACTACCATTTAGTGTGGAGATGTCTTTGATTAAAACATGAACATTTTAATTTTTGTTTTCAGACCTATCCAATAATAAAACTATATTTTGTCGTGCTCGTGTTAATTCTGTCATTTTTATCAACATTAGTCTCCTACACTAATTATCATGTTTCCAAGTTTTTATAGACAACATTCTACATCAAGACCGAAGCAATGATTTTTTCCTCGACAAATATGCACTCACAACCCGAAAAAACAAATCTACAAGCATAAATTAAAAAAGTTTTTCGCTCCTTTTAAAAGACTAAATTTTACTTCGATACTAAAGCAAAACATTTTTTTACAGATATATACGCATAAGACTCGAAGAAAAATAATATAAAATAATTTTAGAAAAATAGATAAAATCTATAAACATAGATTTAGAAAGTTTTTGCTCTTTTTACCTTGGGTTATTCCCTGATTTTTATGGAGTTAATACCGCCTCACTCAGCAGTGCTAATTTTCATTGAGCGGTCGATACTTTAAAAGATGGGTTTCTTCATTCATCCATTTCTATTTCTAACCATGCTGTTTAACTATTTTGCCGAAAGAAAAATTCCTGTCACGTGTCCAGAGAGAGAGAGAGAGAGAGAGAGAGAGGGTGGGGGACACAGAGACGTTTGGCGTCAGATTCTTACCCATTTTCTTTCATTTTGCTTTTTTTGTCTTTTCTTCTTCACACCTGTTCACTTGATGGGTTACTAATTATCAAATTTACTGGTTTTTAAAGACTAAATTTTACTTATACTTAGCCAAAGACATATATATATATGTGTGTGTGTGTGTGTGTGTGTGTATGAGTGCAGTTTCATGTCATTAAAAGATACGATTATCAGATGACTCTCATCATTACAAATTCACGTTATCTCCTACAAATTTCACATTTAAAGAAGAGTAGTCCTCCCCTACCAAGGGTTGAGCACTCTCCAGAGGAATTAACGGTTGCCACTCGCGTAATGCAAAGCTTTTCTAATGAATTGACCACTCCGGTGGCCGTTAAGTGTATATGTAAGTTGGCGACCATAGTCGAGGGTGACCCGAGGGCTCCTTTTTCGATAGCTACTTCACCAAGATGTAGGGGAGGGCGTTACTCCTTTCTATGGATTCCTCCACTTTACCCTTGATCCCTACCTTATAAAGTTGAGTGATAAACAAGGAGGTATCAAGCACCATTTTTTGAGTCTTTGGTATGACTCGACCTCGGATTGAACTCAGGTCTCTCGGGCCATTGGCGAACACTCTAATCACCTGTTAAGTTCCTTCGCTTACGCTGAGGTTGCTGATGGCTCAGGGGTAAGATATCTGGCGTAAAGTCAGTCGGGTTTCGACCACAGCTTGAGACATCTTGCATGTCTAGCCACACTGATGAGTTGTGATACAACGAAACAGTCTGTGGATGACAATACATATACGTGTGTGTGTGTGTGTGTGTGTGCTTGCATGTGTGAGGATCTAAAAAATCCAGTCATCAGATAAGTCTCCTTTGTAAGTACATGAAACTGGTTGTAATGTGACTGCCACGGTGGGGTGAGTAAGTATTCATTCATTATTAATATGATTATTAGGTTTGTTATATTTATAAATAAAGACTGCCCGATATCGGTAATAGAGCTTATGTAGACCTAAGTTTGAATAGCGTAGTCACAGAGCTTGGTGACTATCAGTTTCTGATGCTCACATTGGCGAAAACCTTATAGTCCCTAAGCGCTGTTGACTCTGGGCTTACGCTATAAAAGCTTATAACTATCCCCTATCTCCTTCTTTTTCTGTCTGTATGTCTATATAAATGTGTATTTATCATAAAGGCATCTCAACAGCACGGATTCCCTTGATTCTCTCTCGCTATCCATCCCTATTGGTCATCATTCTTTGCAAGTCTTCAAGACGGCGTCCATTGTCCGCTCAGAGCTGATACATGTAACTTTTACTGGTCGGTTATCATTAGCGTGTTCGTGTGAAAGAGTCCATCGGAGAACGTCGTTTATGAGCTCGTTCTTACTTCTCCAGAAGTGCCCAGCATTTCTTGATTGTCTTATTTAAATGATTTGGGAGATGGGAGGTAAGTGACCGTACATTTGTTATTTTGTTGGATGATGCTGTTGAAAACAGTCCGCACTCCTTTTATATTGTTCACATCTTGCTTTTTCTCCAAGCGTTTCTATATCATCCTAGTGGTGCCACTAAACACTAGTTCTGACAAAGCAACCACTTGGAAGAATATCCGTTCAGGGAGATCAGATTTTCAGATGGTTATTAACCTCCCCTCCACACACACACACACACACACACACACACACACACACACACACACACACACACACTCTCTCTATTTCCATATATATATGTGTGTGTGGGTATGTGTGTGTATTTTTCGGACGAGACAAATACTTACATCATCGTGATAGTTTAAAAAACTGCAACGTTATAATTGGCATATTATGCACCTATAAATATTGGGTTGAATCATAAATAATTTCAGCTTTAGTATTATATGGTTTATTCATTGATAGTTTAATTATAGTTAATTTCAGTCAGTTGTATATACGCCATTATTTTGAATCGCCTCTTGACATTCATCTGGTAGCTCGTTGATTCCTCTCAAGTAAAATTCAGCCTGTTTCAAGTTCAAGAAGTTCTTTACAAATGTTTTTACCTGATCTTCCTGAGAAAATTTTTTTGTCATTCAGAACATTTTCGAGAGAAGAAAAAAGAAGGAAATCACTTAATTCAAGGTCTTGTGAATATAGTGAATAGGGTAGAACAGACCAGCCTAAATGTAACGTAGCTCATAGGAAATTGAATAGATAAATAAATAAACCAATAAATTAAAAAGCGAAAAGTTGTAGCCGAAGAACAAGGCCGACACACTCGTGGTAATTAAAAATGATTAAGGAAAACTGGAGGTCTGAAATCTTGTGCACATATGCGAGCGGAAACGGATAGGGTTCTGTTCCCGACACGACAGGCAAAAGTGAGGGGACGACTTTAGAGAGTTGACAGCAAGATGTGAAAAGGTGAAGACGTTAGTAGAACACCAGCCATGAAGATGTAAGGGACGAAAGATTACTAGCCCTAAGGGGGCGTTAGACAACGCAACCCAACGGACAAGCATGTTAGAACCAGGAAAAAATTCAAGGTCTGTATCTGCTCATCTTTTTCTCATAAGGGTATGCTGCTTACAATTGTGTAGTATACGCGGTTGTCACATGTTTCTATACTTCCTTTCTTTCTCCCGGCGATTGCTTGCTACCTAGAAGTAAATAAACCTTGGTGTATGCTTAACAGTTTTGCGTTTGTCAACTTGTTACCATGGCTGGGTCACAAGGGGGTCTAAAGTCTCTTTAGTACCACAATGGTACATAAATCCAGTATTTTTTCAGGGATAATTCTTGCTGAATGTGGCTTTGGGTTATCAATGGAGAAGCATAACATTTCTCCAATTGACGAGTGTGAGGCATTTTCTTGGAAGATGTACAGCTGTTGAGGATATGTCTCCATTGAGATCCTGACTGAATTTTCGAATTAAAAATAAACAATACTGTCATGATTCCACCATACACGCAGCGTTTTTCTTCTGTGAATCTCTGTCTTTGAGGTCGAAGACTTGTCGCTATGGATATGCAATCTTTCTTAGTCGTCTTACTAAGAATATGAGGAACCGAAATGCACAACTTTTCACTTTTCCTATCATTTCCAAGTGGCGGCAGATTGGGATATATTGAGGTCAAGTTCTAATTCTCGAGTACTTAAAGTGTCTCGTTCTAAGTTTGATGCACGTCATAGTCTGTGCTTATCTGCCTATGATATATCACCAGAACGAAACTTTGAAAACCAGTTTTGAACTTGGCGGTTAGTAATGACATCTGAGCCATAAACACGATAAATTTTCTCAATTGTTCTTGTAGCGTTTTTATTTTATTTAAACTCCCACAACATTATATGTCGAATATCTACTTTCAGTTAATCCATTTTAGAGTTGTGAGATCATAGATTAAATTATTATACACTCTATTTCACTACGGAAATACGAATAACTGATGAAAGCTCTCTTCAATCAGGTAATTTGTGTGTAAGTATACAATCGATATATATACACACACTCACATAGAAACAGACACACAGACACAGACACACATATACATAGGGAGTGCGTATTTGTCTGTAAGTATATCAGCAATATATATATACACACAAAAACTCATACAGACACACAGACACATATATGTTGGGAGTGCGTACGTGTGTATAAGTATACCATTAAGATATATACACGTACACACTCACACAGACATACATAGACACACACATATATATTGGGAGTGCGTATATCTGTATAAGTATACCATCAAGATATATACACACAAACACTCACTCGATCGCATATATATCCACACACAAATATACATAAGGAGTGCGTATGTGTGTGGACGTATACCATTAAGATATATACACACAAACACTCACACAGACATACACACACACACATATATATAAAGAATGCGTATATCTGTATAAGTATCTCTCTCTCTCTCTCTCTCTCTCTCTATCTCTCTCTCTCTCTCTCTCTCTCTCTCACACACATATATGTATTGTCATCCACAGGCAGACTGTTTCGCAGTATCATAACTCTTATATAAATATATTAGGAAGTCTTATTTAAGTGTGATATCGTAAATTGAAAGAGATCAATTTTATTTTTTATGACGTTGGTAATAAAAATCATTGCGCAATAAGTCTCGTAATTTGATAGACCGATCTTGCAGATTTTATGTAAAGGAATAAATATCTTTCTTTTAAGCTTCTTCCATAATGTTTCTGCTGTCAGTGTACTCGTGTCACATATTTTAGAAGAGTTATCTCGATAAAGTTCACCAGTTCATTTAGTCTGACGTAATACAGAAAACCAAATTGAGCTGAATAATTAAATATCTCATATTTCTCTGATGTAATAGTAAAAATTCCGAACATCATATTGTTTGTATTATGGATTTGTCTGCGCCGTATTCAGTTGTGGTTAAGCTGTAAATAACACCGATTCCACAAGAGCTCGACGTTTTTAAATAAGACGACTGAAACTTGGTTAAAATGATACGATATACAAAGATCTTTTTGCAATAAAGAAAAATACGAAAATATGAGAACGAAGAATTATAAATTAAGTCAGACTACATTGTAATGAAATTTGATTAGGTATTTTGGTCGATACCTGAGCTGGATGTATCTATACAAGCTGCATGTAGATGTAGTTAAGACTGCGCAAAGAATTATAACCATGGAGACACTATGGGAGATTCCTCTCGATTTCAATTTTGCGTCTGGTTCTCTTTATATAAAAACCGACATTTGAGAGGAGTCTTCCAAGATGGCACGGGTGCCAGTATACAAAATGGTAAAAACAGGAAGTTATGACGATGATAGGACCTGATAAAGCATATATATATATGTGTGTGTGTGTGCGTGCGTGTGCGCATGCGCGTGTGTGTACAGGGTGATGTATTTTATATATGAGTGTGTGTGAAAAGAACTTGGCGATGCCGGGAAGATATCCTTAAACAAATTTTGTAGAACAAAAATAATGTTTGCTGGCTGAAAAACTAAAAGTATTATTTATTTACTGACAAAAAAATTAAAAATATCATTTATTTGCGGAAAAATTCAAAAAATAGTTTGTTGGCTGAAAAACTAAAAATATTGTCTACTGACTGAAAGACAAAATATTTACAGTCAGAAAAATTAAAAATATCGTTCGCTCACTGAAAAACTAAAAATATTGTCTCCTGACAGAAAAATTAAAAGTATCATTTATTTGCGGAAAAATTCAAAAAATACTTTGTTGGCTGAAAAAGTAAAAATATTGTTTAGTGGCTGAAAAACTAAAATATTGTTTGCTGGCTGAAAAATTAAAAATATTGTCGACTGATGGAAAGACAAGATATTTATTGTCAGAAAAATTAAAAATATTGTTCGCTGGCTGAAAAACTAAAAATATTGTCAACTGACTAAAAAATTAAAAATATTATTTATTTGCTGAAAAAAAAAGAAGTTTTCTGGCTGAAAAAGTAAAAATATTGCTTATTGGCTGAAAAACTAAAAAAATTTTAATGGCTAGAAAACTGAAAATATTGTTTACTGGCTAAAAAAAAAAAATAAAGATGTTTTGTGACTGAAAAATTAAAAATAGTGTGTAGTGGCTGAAAAAATTACTATATTGTTTATTGGCCGAAAAGCTAAAAATTTTGTTTTTTTGCTGAAAATAAAAATATTGCGTATTAGCAGAAAAAACGAGATATTGTTTAGTTTGCCATAACTCCACGGAGACTTCCACCTCATTAATGGATCTAATAGATCAGTTTTAAACATATTCGTATAGTGCAAAAAAAAAAAAAAAGCAAAAACAAAAACAAAAAAACAAAACAAAACAAAAAACTAAACAAAACAACCCTCCCCCAGAAAACTTAAGAAACAAGTTTACAAAAAATGTAAACGTGAACGTCAGTGAATATCTAGGCATAAAATAACCCTAAACGAATTGAGATGCCATTAAAATCAATCAATCAGTATATATTGTAGAGATTGCATTTTTGTCAATAGGCGTAGTGATTCTTCTCAATTATATTTTTATCTATAGTTCGTAACATACGTTGTTCTATACAAATGAAAATTCTAGTTTCGTCAATCTTTGTCTGAGTAGCCGAGTAATCAGAATGTTTTCTGGTCGTAAAATCAATAAAAATTTGGCAAATTTAGTCAATGAAAATTCAAGAGACTTCTTTTATTTATTTATTCATCTATTTATTTATTTATTTATTCATTCATTCATTATCAGAACTGCCACCAGATTTCTGCCTGTGTGATTTTGGATTAGAATTTGTCTTTGGTAACTGTTTTTGTAAGAGGTAAAAAAGTGGGGAGTATATATATATATATATATATATATATATATGTGTGTGTGTGTGTGTGTGTGTGACACTATTGACGCTGGTATGATAGTATACAAACTTAACTCTTTATATGTGCATATATGTAGACATGAGTAGGTGTGAGTATATATATGTGTGTATGTGAGTGCGTACGGGTGTATACGTATGTGTATGGTTGAGAGTTACCGATTACGAATATGTGAATGCGCGTATATGTGTGTGCCCATATAGGGATCGAGACATATTTGCATGGGAATCATTAATTCAGCCCTGCGAGTTAAGTGGAGATTTAAGATAAAAGTGGATGAATACCATCATATCTCTTAGGGTCTCCCGGAGACATTAGATTCTAGCAATATTTTTTATGCCCAGTGGAGGCCGAAAATCCAGAAATAAGAATGTTCACCTCTGCATGTATACCTGAAAACTCAGTCTGCTATTCAGAGAGTCATGCAGAAGGCCAGTCGGAGAAGAACAGAACTAATACAGAGGTGAGAGGACCACAGATACATGAGGAGGTGACGCCAAATTCAGAAACCTAGCAGTTAGCCTTGGTTTTTAATTAAGGAAACTACATAGAAAAATGCTAACTTCACAGACCGTGATTTTGCGAAGTATGACACACACCTCTTCCTCTTTTAAATAACATTGATTCGGCTTTTTGTTTTCGCCTTTTTTCCTTCCTTTGTGGACCGTCTCGTATTTATACATTTGGGGAGAATCTTCAAGCACGACGTGGTGTCAGATCATTATGCGTTCGTTAATGCCGACCCCAAGGACGTATTCCCCACTCTCTCTCTCTCTCTCTATATATATATATATATATATATATATATATATGTGTGTATATATGTATTGTATATATACATACAAGGGTCGGCTGAAAAGTTCATAGGTTGATCAAGATACTCTATGGAATGTAACCAAATGAGGTTTGTTTTTCAACAGAGTCCCTTTTGGGGTCCACACACTTCTTCCATCGGTGAGGCAGTACTTGGACCCCATTCATAAGAAAGCATCATCTTTTCATCAGGCCCTCATATATATATATATATATATATATATGTATTGAATCAGAGTCAAATTTCGTATATACGTATAAGGCATGCGGGATACTGCTGGAGAAGCAAGGACGAATTCATAAGAGACGTTCTCTTCTGGATCCCTTCACATGGACGTGCCAGCTTTGCCGACCAACAAGAACATACCTACATTCCTCTATGTAGACTACATCCAATGTCCACACATGTATGGACACAGGATGTAGTCTAGAAGACCTGCCGGGAGCAATGAATGATAGGGACGAATGGTGAGAGAGTCAGGGAAACCCGTGCTAGTAGCGTGACTATATGATGATGAGGATGTATATAAAATTAGGAGGGACATGTGTAACGTTTATCGTCGTAAGGAATGTAATCAGTGACCATAGTTCAAATCCTGGATAAAGTTGTTAGCGTTAACTTTACAGTTTTTAAAAATATTTCTTTTTTTAAGAGTTGATATACCACGAAAGAAGCGACGAACACTGAACTGGTAGCCTTGCATATTCATTCACCGAATGAAAATTAATTTTCTGTAGGTAAGTGTCTTGAACTGACCATTTAATGACCTCTGCAATCGTAAACAGTTGGCTGTGAGCTCTGTATTTGGAAGATATTTCATAAAGCTACACGGGCTATTTTTCTAATTAGCCATAACTGTTCTAGATGTACTTTTTTTTTTAAGTTGAGGGATTAAATTATAAATTGAATTACCATGATCAGAAAATCCGGCAAATACCGAGCGCGACACATGGAACCACTAGACAGCTTTTTCTACCTTATTAGGTCTCATCATCACTATATACTATGACGTCCTCCGCTGGAGATCGAACCAGCGAACACAGAATGTAGAGCGGAATCTCTACCACTGAGCTATTGGTCTACATCGCACACAAGCGATGCCAAATTAAGTAGTCATGGTAAATGCGCGGTCAGTTGACTCGATGTGTCTGGTAGTTCCGTCCGTACTCTAACAGAGAACACTGTCACCTCCAGGGCTACTTCTTTCCAAGATGATTGGAGACACGCATCACTATATACACAGCTGATGAGACCTAATAAGGTCGAAATAGCTGTCCAATGGTTCTGTATGTCGCACGCAGTACTTGGTTTTTTGGTAATGATAATTCAATTTATAAAGACTTTTTTAGTTGTATATTTAAATTTAGCATTTGTTCATTAGGGTGTTTTTGTATCAATCCATATCTATCCATCCTATTTGAAAGCGGTGTTTTGAAGATGGTTTAGTTTGATGTTAAAACCATTTGGATCAGAGTTTGGAGACGTTTGATCAATGGTGTTTCCATTATCTTCCTAATGGCGGTGCAATGATTATCATCGTAGGAAATTGGGACGGTGAC